>OX589600.1:32496827-33096827 GCA_951329385.1 Polia nebulosa | reverse complement strand
AAGCTTTACAATCACAAAAGCTCGGGAACTTAGGGCACCCCGACACGGACAGGTTAGGTTCGAAGAGGGCTACAGTGAGCGAGCAAAGCGAGCGAACGCAGCCCCCGTTATCCCCTTCATGTTAGGTTCCTGTAAACCCTATAGACAGAAATAGGAGCCCCGCTGTACCTACCTTACATGCAACTGTCATTAGCACATTTCAGTGAAAAAGCATGTTGTTTTTATTTTTTGTATAGGACAGTTACCTAAACAAAAACTCGATGCCTTAGCTGTAGCTGCCGACGTACTATTTTTGCCACCTGCTATATTTTTTATTCCCAAATTTAGATTAATTTGTCGCCGCGTTAAATACATGCCTTATAAAAAAACATACACTGGACTGAGTACCAAGAAAGCATATCTCAAAAAGAAGCTAACACTTATCGAATTTCTAAATAAAAACAAGTTTAAAAGCACGGCTTTCGCGATCCAATGAGTCAGAATAGCTGTACTGACTCGTTGAGTCGCGAAATTAGCTCTTATTTACTCTATTTATTGGTTCATTGAAGGGCGCGGATGACTGATTCAGAATTGAGGATGCATTAGCAGCTTTACAAAATCGTTCTGAGTGTTTTTATGATAGGACACGGGTAGTGGTAACAAATGTGATCCTGGAAACCCACCTCCAACAACTTTACATTCATCTTGTCTTACAAATGGTTGCTTTACGTTGATCCACGTTGATACACGTTGCTTTACGTTGATCCACTGTTCACTCGACCTCAGTATACTACAGCACGTAGCGATGTTATGTACTTAGTACCATTGTGGAGTCCTCGTTCTGTGACGCGATACATCTCGCGGTGAGCTTCTAATTAGTCGCGTGAGTTGTGTCACACACACACAGCTGTGGTCAAACATTTTGCATAGTTTTGATACAACACGAATCAAACAAACAACTTCATCAAGCGATGGTTTGTAGGCTTAGCTATTTGTAACCTAAATCCCGATTTCAGAATAAAAAATTTGAAATTGAGCATTTTGTTAAACTCTACTCTAGAAAGTTAGTACCGAGTACGACTTTTACGTCAAAATTTGTAAAGTTATCAGAAAAAAAATGCTCAGTTTTAGAGAAGACTGAAATAGTTTTCATTTTCAGTGATTATCACGCAAATTAGATAAAAAGAGACCCTTATATATCTCACAACATAACTGTAAGTACTCGGAGGTATACGAATAAAACTAGCATCGAGTTTTAAAAGACATACTGGCACGAGTGTTGAAACGAAAATCTACGAAATACAAGTTTTTGTAATACTCTTGGCGTGACTTATTTGCGGCCGTTTTATGTATGCACGAGTGTGCTACAGCACATACTCGTACAATACACACATAGTTAGAGGAATGCACGTGAAAATGTATCCGGTGCAGGTCACCGCCCGGCACCGCGCGGCTGCATCCGCTCCTCCAACGGAGCCTCTGTACTACGCAGGGGTTGATCATATTATTATATTTAATGTTCTGTTTATCCTGATCCATAACGGTCAAGGATATCATCTTTCAGGACTCGAGATTTGAAGATCAGTATTATCCTGACGTCGTTTTATTATTTGGTATGGTTTCAACTGTAGGTACCAACTGTCGTTTATAAGCTCTTAGCTCATATATCAAGGACAAAGTGAACAGTAGGAAAAGGGTACAAGTAGGAAAATAAAAAGCGTTTTATTTCTTGAACCAAACCTGTTTCTTTATTTCTTTTTACCTCGACTTGTGATTACCTAGTCCTAATAATAAGTTTCGGAAGAACGAAGTGTCCACCACCACCACCACATGGTATTTATAAACCACCTATTAGTAGTCACAACAGAAGCCCTTAATAAATATAGTGTTTAAAAAGTTTAAAGAAAAAATATCAAGTATATAACATAGTAATTTTGCTTTGTTTCAGATTTTCGAGCGTTAAACATCAGTGCTGTGATTTGCGTGCTTTATAATCATTGACAAAAGTGAGTCACCATATTGTGCGCGCAAACGTCCGCAGAAACGTGAGTAAATCCTTTGATAATGAACACCTGTCACCAATTGTTGTATTGAATGGCGACGGGCGATATACAACGAATATAATGCGAAGAGGACGCCATCGCGTTGAGCGGGCAGGGATTGGGCAGAAAACTAGGTTGTTGTATTTTGTAAAAAAATATTGTGTCACGGCGTTTACAATGATATCGTTTATTGTTATACGAGTACTATGACATTATACATGTGATAATACATTAACAGCCTTATATATGAAACTCGCTAACAAACCTTAGTTTAAATAATGATTAGCGGATTTTAAATTAAAATTCTAAATGCTTATTTTTTTAATAATAATGCCTTAAATTGAAAGATCTAGAGTGATAATCTGTAGTGTTTCATCGTCAAGCTACTTAGAAAGTGTTGCCTACTTGCAAAGAGATGTATGACTATGTTGCCCATACTTCTAATATTGTACGAGTATCTATGACATATTTGTCAGACCCAGTGTGGGGCGGGGGCACAGATACGTTTCAGCTGATGGTCTCATTATAATAATAATAATAATAATAATAATAATAATAATAATAATAATAATAATAATAATAAATGTATTTATTTATAAACAGGGATTGTAGTACAATAGTTCACTTAACAATTTATAATGATGTGGTTTCGTACAATTGTCTCCAATCAGGTGGGTGATGCACTGTCCCCCTAGCTAGGTTATAAAATAACCTGTAGTAAGGAGTAACAGTCCCAAACCCCTTTGAACCCAAACCCGTTTGGTTACTAAAATATTGAACACAGTACATTGTGCTTTTATTGTGCTTGTTGCAGTTGTAAGTGCTAAATTTTTACAAAATGTTCAAACTTAACCTAAAGAGTAAATAATTTACAATCAACTATTTGTGAGTGTGTGTGTATGTGTGATGGTACGTGTGTGTGTGAGAGAAAGAGAGAAAGTGTGGGTGTATGTATGTGTGTGCAAGTCAGTGGATGTATATGTGCTTGGACAGTGTTGTTATAGAAGTGAATGTGAGGACTTATCACCACTTAGGTTAGATAGTTTTCTGTTTCGTCATAGGATTTGTTTTGCAAGTATGAACGAAGGGTATTTTTGCAGTTATAGTAAGATAAGCCGTATATTGGACAGTTTTTACTTATTTTGTTGTAAAGACACGGACCAAGGAAATAAAAGAATCTTTTAGTAAAGGATTTGTAGGTTCTTGGAACGGTACAGATTATGTCTCTACGACGTTTATTTAATTGTTTGTAGTGTGTTTTCTGGTGTTGTAGTAGAACGGTTTGTACTATAAAATGCTGCCGTACGGTCAAAACGTTACACTCTTTATATAATTGATCAGTAGAGAACAATATTGGTCGGAAGGTAGCTACTTTCAATATGGCTCTATGTGCAACTTCGAGCGGCTTTAAAATGGTTTTCGCCGCACCACCCCAGCAGGAAACACAGTACGTTATAATAGATAGACATAGGGCAAAATAGACATTACGTATAATAGTTTGGTTTGCAATACTGCGTAAGGTTTTAAATATATATATTAGTTTTCGGACTCTGCCAGTGAGGAGATTAATGTGTTGTTTGTAGTTAAGATTCTTATCTAAGACTATGCCTAAGTATTTTATATGGTCAACAGAGGTTATGGGTGGACATTGGCAAGAAACGAGAGATTGTGTATGACAAAAGTGGGCTTTAAGAGACATAGGAAAATTAGGTTGAGAGGCCGAGCTTATGAAGTAAGTGAGAAAATTAGTTTTTGAGGTGTTAAGAGTAAGCGTGTGAGAGTAAAGCCACTTTAAAGTCAAATTAAAACCTAGCTGAGCCTTGTTATTAAGAACAGACCATGTGTCAGCGACGAAAGTTATCGCAGTGTCATCCGCAAATGAAATAATCTTGGCGTTTTGAATATTAAGATTGCATAGGTCATTGATAAAGACTAGGAATAAGGTGGGACCTAGTATGCTCCCTTGTGGTACGCCGTAATGGATGGGGAGCTCCTCGCTATTGTAACTATCAATCCTAACAATCTGGGAGCGATTTGTGAGGTAATTCTTAAAGAGATCCAGTTGTAAACCTCTGACACCCACCCCCTCCAGTTTGAGTAAAAGAGTGGGAACGGGAACGGTGTCGAAAGCTTTCGCGAGGTCTAAAAATATGGTAAGTACCTTTTTGCTTTGATTTAAGTTTTCCACGACATGGTTAGTCAAATCATGAACTGCATCACAGGTAGATTTGGTTTTGCGAAAGCCGTATTGTTGCAACGATATTAAGTTATAATGTTCAAGGTAGTAAGTAAGTCTCTTATTAATCAAACGTTCGAGTACCTTATTAAACAGTCTGTTTTAGTCTTGTTGACACAATGTTAGAGGCAGCAGAAGGTTTATTTGCTTCGGTGAGTGCGCTCACAAGAGTCTTAGGGTGTTTCCAGACCTGGCGAATGTGTAGCTCGCGCGCTGCTCGCGAGCCGCTTGCGATTTGCGCGCATGCATTTCAAGTTCGTGTGACGTTCGCGCGCACTGTGCAAGCCTTGCGTGAGTTGCTCTAAAGAGGCGCAACAAACAATTACTTACAGTAACTGCACGCGTGCAGCTTGCGAGAGACTCGCAGTGGTGCGCGAGTGGCGCATTTGTGGCGCATTCGTCAGATCTGGACACTGCCGAAAGGTCTCATAGTGCCACCCACAGATACAATCAAAAATGTAAATAGTTAAGATACGTTAAATAGAAAGGGTCGTTCACACGTTTGCCTATAGGTACGCTGGAATAGCGGTGGTCGTGGTAATAAGAGATATATTTGTTTTCATGGAATAATAATTGGTCGACATCCTAAGCCGCAGGCGCCGCATGCGTGCGTTCAAAGTACATACTAACACTATTCAATCCGATACATTTTACAATCAGAAAATAAGCAATGTCTGTCGGCTCCGGGATCTTATAATGTTTTTTTTTTAAACATCAGTAGAGTAATTTGAAGCAAGTCCCGCTTGAATCTCAATAAGTTATCTCATTGTCCTTGTAAACACAATCTTGACATTTTCGATTTCTGAACTGAATCGAATTGGTGTCAGATTAACTCTCATTGGAATCAAGTATGTATGTTGATATTAATCCTGACAACAAGAACCCAGACTCACACGATTATCTGCTACATACAGCGACACTGGGCTTTTTGCCGGCTTTTCTACATCCCACTAGACCAAGTTCAAATACTTGTCTAGACCACATCTTACTAAAAACTAAATCCCCATCAAAATCTTTTGTATTAGAAACGAGTATCACGGATCATCATGCTACAGCCTTATGTATAGAAAGAATCAAAGTGAACCGTAAACTTGTTCCACAGACAACAACACGTATAAACTATACTAATGCCGTAAAAGATGTAGAAAACACTGACTTAGCCTCGGTGATGGACGCTACTGATGCTAACGTTGCTGCAGATAATTTAATCACTATTCTTAAAGGTATTGCTCTAACACATACCTCTCATATCAAAATCTCAAGAAATGCTAGAATAATCAAGCCTTGGATGACACCCGGTCTTATCCGGTGCATCAAAAACCGAGACAGAATGCATTTAAGGTTAAATTCAGATCCGCAAAACACTGTTCTCAAAATAATCTACACAAGATACCGTAATTTTTGTTACCGGCTTATTAATAAACTTAAACATTCTCATGAAAAATCTCAATTTACTAGAGCCCAAAATAATAGCAAAGCAACTTGGAAGGTCGTCAAAAAACTCACATATACAGAAATAAATAATCAGCCAGCTACGAATCTCTTAACATTATCTACGGACCCTTTATCCTCTGTCAACTTAATCAACAATTATTTTGCTAATGTAGGTAAGAAGTTGGCATCTAAAATAACTGCCATCTCTACTGACAGAGATCTGATATCCAAACACAGTACGCTAAAATCGATCGCGCTTCTTCCAGTTAGTGTAAGTGATGTCGAGATAGTTATAAAGACCCTTCGAGATGACTGTGCCACAGGATGGGACAACATACCAGCCAAATTAATCAAAATGGCTCGAAACGTTCTTGTGCCTCCCATCACTCATATCTGCAACCTTGCCATATCACAAGGGGTATTACCGAGGGGCCTTTAAAAATGGCGTTAGTCACCCCTGTATACAAAACTGGAGATAAAGATCAGATCTCTAATTATCATCCCATCTCCGTCCTAAGCGCTTTGTCTAAAATCATGGAACGAGTTCTTAACAACTCCCTAACCAATTATTTAACAAAATTCCACATCCTCGCCAATAACCAATATGGTTTCCGACATGGTGTCTCTACGGAAGATGCCGTGGTTGATCTCGTACAGTCGGTTGCTAACAAACTAGACAAAAAACTGAAATGCTATGGCATTTTCCTAGATCTCAGTAAAGCATTCGACACTGTCTGTATTTCTAAATTGATACTGAAAATGAGAAATGTGGGTATACGTGGTCTAGCTCTTGACATCTTTAAAGACTATCTTTCTGACCGTAGGCAATCTGTCAAGATAGACAGTATAATTAGCGTAGAGGAACAAATAACTTTTGGCGTTCCCCAGGGAAGTATTTTGGGTCCAACTCTCTTCCAAATTTATATCAACGACCTTTGTAGTCTGCCTCTCGTCAACTGTGATATTTTCACTTACGCAGATGATACTGCTCTAGTGGCATATGGAAAGTGCTGGGATGACGCTAAATTGCATTCTGAAAATGCATTACGGATAGTAATGCATTGGCTATCAAGTAATCTATTAACCTTAAATGTTAAAAAGATCAAATTTTTACGTTTCATTCTACCGCATACTTCAAAACCAGCTGCAGAAAAAGAAAATCTAAAAGCCCATAACTGTCCGCAAAACACTGTAGCTTGTACTTGTCTGTCGTTGATGATGGTAGAATCCATAAAATATCTCGGAGTGTTCGTCGACGAGAAACTAAACTAGACCACTCAACTAGAGTCATTAGTTTCTCGCACCAGAAGACTCATATACATATTCAAAAATCTAAGGTTTTCAGCGGATAAAGAGACTCTCCGAATGGTGAACATGGCTCTGTGTCAATCAATCCTTACGTACTGTATCCCTGTGTGGGGAGGAACTCATAGAGATGAGCTATTAAAGCTTGAAAGAGCTCAAAGGACTGTGCTGAAAGTAATTCACTTTAAACCACGTCACTACTCTACATATGTTATATTCAGAATGCAATGTCCTAACTGTTAGGAAATTGTACATCTTGAGATCCATACTCAACAAGCAATGTATGATTTCCTACAATAAACAGCTTGTCAGTGAGCGGCGTCGTGGCTTTCCTTTATGTCCAACTGTCTTTTGTAGGACTGCCTTCGCAAGTCGACAGTTTAATGAGCTAAGTGCTAGGCTCTATAATAAAGCCCACAAACAATTTAATATCAACGTCTTGACTAAGCATGAGGTAAAACACAAGCTTAATTCCTGTTGACGTGTAAAAGTGTTCCTTGTAACCTATTTACTGAATAAACATCATTTATCATTTATCATACTCACTCTCATACACACACACATTATACACACAACACACACACACACTTACATACATTTTATTTTTTATTATTTTTATCCTTTAACCTAGTGTAAGTACTTTGTTCGTCCACTGCACGTACCAATATTTTGTAACCGCAATAAGAATAAGACTGATTTATGGAATTATGGATACTCTTTCCTAAGATACAGACAGGTTTTCTGCCTAATTTAGGAAAGGGAGTCTTATGTCCCATTTTATATAAATTGTTATACTGGTTTTTTCTTTAAAACAATTAAGTATATAAGACAACTCTGTATGCCATGTACAAACTACTTATTGAATAAATTATTATATTATATTATTATTATATTATGTATTTGAAAAGGTGATTTCTACTCGGGACGAATCCCGTTGATTTTCCTTGTTCCCGCCCTGAGAACCTCAGGGAAAAGGAGGTTCGGATCCTCTGCTAACTAGTAACAAATACTGTGTCCCCCAGTACTTTGCTCAAAATAGTAACGGTATGAATGGCTGCTTGTTTTTGAATTATGTGTATGTTTATGTCTGAGTCTAACTTGTCACTATATCTATGAATGCTTTTTGGTACTATTCCTGTCGCTCCTATTACTACCGGTATTACTTCTGTAGATGTGTTCCACAATCGGGCTATTTCAGTTTTAAGCAGGTGGTATTTGCTTAGTTTTTCTATCTCTTTGGGTCCTATGTTATAGTCTGATGGTACTGTAATGTCTATTAAATATGTTTTATTTTCTATTTTATTTATGTATATGATATGTGGTCTGTTATGAGTAACTGTTACATCTGTCTGGACTGGAATCTTCCACATTAACTTTGCTGTCTCGTTTTCTTTTATCTGTGGCTGTGTTAAGGCTTCTTGCCACCAGAGGCTAGCAACTTCAAATTTGTGTTTTCTTGCTAGTATCCAGAATATGTATTGTACGATATTGTTGTGCCGTTTGGTGTAGTAAGTGCCAGCCAGTTTTTAAAATATTTCTGTTGGTTGTGGATGTTTCTGTTGGTTAACTGTCTGGTCATAATAGCTTGATCTTGTATTGCGAAAATTGAAGATTCTAATGTAGATGATACCGGTTGTTTTATGAGCCACATGAAAGAGTATTTCCAATCTATATTTTCTTTTTCTAATACTGATTTACAAAACTGCCCATGAAGTGGTTTGGCCCTCCACTTCTCTATGGCTTTTTGAGTAGTTTTATTTTTATTTCTTTATCTGTGTAATTATTACTTTGCGCAAGACCCATTTCCACTGCATTATTTCTAGATTCTTTATATATTGAATATTTATCTTTATCATGTCTAACTATCATTGTAACTATTTCATCTTGTTCATTGTCTAAGTATTGCTTGTATTTTATTACTTGAGTCTTATGTAGTGTTTCTATGTTTGTTAGGCCTCTCCCACCTTCTTCTATTGGTAGATATAGTCTAATTATATCTGCCTTTTGTTTTTGTGCTTTATTAATGGCTGAAAGTTTCCTTGTTTTAACGTCTATATTCTTTAAATCGCTATTTTTGTAATTAATTACACCAAATGAGTAGAGTAGAACCGGCACCGCATAAGTATTAATCGCTTTTATCAGATTCCTAGCATTTAATTGTGAATTAGCTATTGATTTAAGCCGTTTAAAATATTCTTTTTTTAGTTGTTCCCTTATTTTACTGTGATCGATTTTACCGGCCTCATTAATACCTAAATACTTATACGTCTCGGCTTTCTTCAGGTGTTCAAATCTCAATCCGCTTAGTATAGTGTGTGTCATTCTCCATGCTGTTCACTGACTCTACCGGCTGTAATGTGTAGTACGTTACATTTATTTAATCCGAACTGCATTCCTATGTCTCGCGCAAATATTTCGGTACTATCAAGTACATTTTTTAAATTATTTTTATTGCTTGCATAAACTTTCAAATCGTCCATAATATATTAAGTGATTAACTGATAAATTACTCTTGAGTTTATAACCTTTTAAAATATATTTGTTCAGTATGGTTGAAATTGGGTTTATATCAAAACAAAACAGTAATGGTGATAATGAATCTCCTTGGAAGATTCCTCGGCAATCAGTATGACGGTAGTTGGCGTACTGATCGCACGAGTACACGGCGTTGCTAACTACATAATTTATCTAAAGCGGCCGCAGGCAGTGTTTCTTAAACTTTCTATTAAAGTCAGTCGAAATGTTTACCTGTAGGCGTTGTGACACTGAATCGAGGGATGGTGCTACGTGTGTTGCCTGTAAGGCGAAATTCGACTTTCCCTGTGCTGGGATAACGGAGGCTGGATGGAGAAAACTTGGCGAGCGCAAATTGACATGGAAATGTCAAAGCTGCAAGGCTACCCCGGTTGCTAGTCCTCGAACAGGTGGTTTGAAGGCATCACCAGCGAACTCGGAGACCATCATGATTGAGCTTCAACGTCTGTCAGCTCAAATGGAAGCATTGCCCCCGTTGATAGAGAGTGTGAAGGCAATCCAGAGTGAGATGGCGGAATTAAAAACCATACGGCAAGAAGTCTCTGAAATGAAATCGTCCTTTGAGTCCTACGGTCAGGAAGTAAAAGCTTTGGCAAGTAAAGTGTCAGTTCTGGAAGAGGAAATAGAGACAATGAAGAAAACCAAAGACGGGATATCAAATTTGCAGGAACGAATTGCCCAGCTTGAGAATCGGCAGTCTATGAATGAACAGCGATCTCGTATGAACAATATCGAGATCAAAGGAGTGCCAATATCCAAGGATGAAGACCTGTTCGCTGTAATGGCCAAGATTGGTAAAGCCATTGATTTTCATATGCAGAAGGAACAGATTAACTACATAGCGAGGGTGCCGACACGTAACGATAAGCTGAATAAAAACATTATTTGCTCTGTACACAACAGCTACCTTAGGAACGATTTTATAGCGGCATCGAGAAAATATAAAAAACTGAATGCTGCAGATCTGGGCTTGCAGGGCAATAGCAGGGTACACATCAACGACCACCTAACACAGGAAAATAAACTCCTACTTAATAGAATCAAAGCCCAAGCCAAAGAGCGTGGCTTTGAACATGTGTGGGTAAGAGGATGCAAAATACTTGTAAGAAAAAACGCCACGACTCCAAAACTCTGCATCAGTTCAGAGCAAGACTTAAAAAAGTTTGTTTGTTAATTAAAACATCTCATCTTACTTGCGAGTTATTTGTTCTTTTTGAAAAAAAAAATTAATTAAATTTAAATTTATTCTAGACACATTACTCTTAATAGTAGATTTAAGTTTGAGAAACATAGGCACGTATTTTTTGCACGCATTCCATTCTCGCCTGCCCTTTGTTTGCTTCCGCCTGCCAAGGATCTGTGGGTTACCCTAACTTTGCACCAAAAGAAACCTAAAGTAACCTATAAAATACATTTATGTGTTGTGTATGTGTGTGACCAGCCATCTGGCAACTCTTTAATGATACAACTCAATATTTTTTGTGGTAATTTAGCTGAAATTGTTCTCAAACATCCCGCAGATAAGTTTTTAGTACTCGGTGACTTTAACCAACCGTATATCGACTGGCACGCTGCGGCGGACGGTGAGCATCTGTGTCCTGGTAACTTGCAAGGTCCCATTCAAACCAGCTTTGGAGATACTCTCACCGCTTGCAATTTACTACAGTATAACTCGTGTCGTAACGTGAATAATAGGATTCTTGACCTCGTTAACGGTGAAGTAGCTGTTACATGCAATCAGGATCCCCTTGTGCGCGAGGACCCTCACCATAAGGCACTCTGCATCTCTGCCGACTTCGTCCAGCTTCACCAGCTGCATGCTCGGCCTCGAGTCAAGCTATTGTATGCTCAGGCGAATTATGATGCAATAATTGAAAAAATGCTGGCAATTGATTGGCCATTAGAGCTTAATTGTAGGCCTCTCGAAGAAGCTGTTAAATTTTTTTATGACACTATCAACTTGCTTCATAATACACATATTCCATCTAAAACTATCGTTCCGAGGGGTAAGTATCCTCCTTGGTACAAAAGCCCTCTTATTAAAATAATTAAAGAAAAGTCAAAATTTCACTCAAAGTTCAAAACCTATGGAAATCTCTCGGACTATCAATCTTTTGTTACCTTACGTCAACGGGCTAAAGATCTGGAGAAAGAAATGTTTGATGACTATCTATCAAATATTGAATTAGCCATCTCTAAAAATCCTAGGGCTTTTTGGCAATATGTTAAATCTAAACAACAGACCAACTGTTACCCATCTGTATTAAGGTTTGGTGAAGTGTCGTCTGGTCACGGGGAGGAAATATGCAATATGTTTGGCGACTATTTCTTTTCGAACTTCCAAGAGCGACGCGATGCAAATGAATTCTTGGACTCTGCGGGGATGGATTAGTCCACTGGTCTCGTGTCACGTCTGCTCTATTGATGTGCGTGTTGAGGAGGTATTTCGCTTGCTAAAGCAAGTCGATATTAACAAATCCGCTGGTCCGGATAATATTTCACCGATTTTTATAACCAAATGTGCCAAGTGTCTATCCACTCCGTTGACATTACTATTCAAGCGGTCATTCGACTTGGGAGTGGTCCCTACAATCTGGAAGTCAGCGTATATAACGCCGATTCATAAAAAAGGACCTAAAGACAGCGTTGAAAACTACCTAGACCGATTTCAAAACTGTGCGTGTTCGCGAAAGTTATGGAGAAAATCGTACACGTACAACTTTCTTCTTCGCTTAAATTGAGTTTCTCTGAACAACAACATGGATTTTTAAAAGGTCGCTCCACCACATCCAATCTCGTGGTATGTAGTGACTATATTTCAGAGCATATGTCCAGGAGGTCTCAGGTTGATGTTATATACACTGACTACAGCAAATGTTTTGATCGAATTGATCATGCGCTTCTAATGCGCAAATTGCTATTGATAGGAGTGAGGGGTAGCTTGTATAGATGGTTTGTATCATATGTTGAAAATAGATGCCAGACTGTAGTCCTCAACGGTCATGCGTCGAGAGCGATGTTTATTCCGTCGAGGGTTCCCAAAGGATCCCTGTTAGGACCTCTTTTATTCAATATCTTTGTAAATGACATCGCCACTTGTTTCCTAAACTCTAAAATTTTATTATACGTGGATGACATGAAAATTCTGAGTCAAGTGTCAACCGTTGAGGGTGCACACCTATTACAGGAGGATCTGGACCGGTTCCATGATTACTGCGATCAAAATAGGTTGGATTTAAATATTTCTAAGTGTTATGTGTGTACATTTATTCGTATGCCAAACCCTATTATTTATGATTACAAATTGTCGAATACCTCAATTGCCAGAGTCAACGTCATCAAGGATCTTGGGGTTTTGACTCAAAGCTTTTGTTTGATGCGCACATTGATAGCATATTCAATAAGGCTTCTAAAGCATTGGGTTTTATTTTTAGGGTCTCCTCTGAGTTTAAGCATGTCAAAACTATGAAAATCCTATACTGTGCTTTTGTCCGTAGCCATCTCGAATATGCTTCTCAAATCTGGAATCCAAATTACAATGTTTATATTAATCGCCTTGAAAGTATACAAAGGCGATTTTTAAGGTACACTCAATGTCGTTTAAATACATATCTTCCTAACTATACAAGTAGGTGTAAGAAATATCATATTCTTCCTTTGCATGAGCGAAGGAAAATTGCAGGTCTTGCTTTCCTATTTAATATAATGAGCGGATTCTAAACATAACTTCCGCCTACTTGAATGTATTAGCTGTAAATTTTCTTAAAATTAATAAAATAATATAAAATAGCTATGGGTTCAGTGGTTACAGAAGCGTTCGCACCACGGGGCGTCATGATAACATTCCATGTAGGCATGACCATCTCTAGAAAACCTATGATAGCACCGGAGCATTTGTACAACCTCAACACCTGAAGAAGCCATTCGTGTGAGATGCTATCAAAGGCCTTTCGATAGTCTACCCATCCCATACTTAAGTTTTTATGGCACTGTTGTGCGTCTTCTAGTGTGGCTTTGTTAATCATGAGGTGGTCTTTGCAGCACCTGGCGCGTCGCCTGCATCCTCTCTGTTCTGGAGCAACAATGTCGTTACTTTCACAATGTTTGTACAATTCGTTGGATAATATGGAAGTTAAAAGCTTATACATAGTTGTTAAGCATGCTATTGGGCGCTAGTTTTCTGGTTCTTTAGGGTTTTCATTTTTGGGGATCAATATTACTTGTCCTGTTGTAAACCAGTTTTCTATTGGATCTGTTTTGTTGAGAAATCTATTGAATAGTTTCGTTATGTATTCGTGCGTACTTGTGAGATATTTTAAATAGTAATTTTGTATTTTATCTATCCCAGGTGTCTTCCAGTTATGGGCTTTTCTTAAAGCTTCTTTAACCATCTCTATTTCTATTTCTTCAAACCTCTGCTCCTGTATGTTCTCCATCTCATTTTGAATCTCTGAGATCCACGTTGCATCTTTATAGTACGAGACAGGCTGCGATAGTATCGAAGACCAGAAATCTTGAATTGCATCCTTGTTTGGGATTTCTGCTGGGGCTTGTTGTTGATAGCCATTAAGAGACCTGTAAAAGGAATGCTGATTTTCGCGGAATTTTTGGTTTTGAATTTTTCTATTATTTATGTCGTCGTACCTTTATATCCTACCTGCTAATGCTTTAACTTTCTGATTTAATATTTCTACAGTATTATCGTGATCTGGTTCAGTGAAAATGTTGTATTTATGGTATAAATTGTCTCTTATTTGTACCATTCTTCTAGTGTTAACCCCTCTTTTTATTTTTATGAGTCTACCTAGTTCTTGCCTGATGTCTTCGATTTTATTATTTATTCTCAATTTCCACGGCGGATCTGTTTTAGGTTTTATTATGGACGGCGGAGTGTATGGTTTCTGCCCGTTAGCTGTTATAAGGGTCCTGGCTGCCGCGTATATTATGTCATTTAGTTCGCGGAGAGTGTTATTAGTTGCTAGTAGCTTTTTTATGTAAATATTAATTAAATTAAAGTGATTCATAAATTGTTTATTAAACTTTGGCTTCGGCAAAAATTTTCTATCTGTTATCTCTATTTCTTTAGTTTCTGCTAGAGTTTGTAGAAATTGAAGGATGATAGGGTCTTGATTATCATCTACTTCTATATGTTGTGATAGCAAATCAGAATTAAGAGTTGATTCAGAAATTATGTGCATGTCATATGATATTTGTGTGTTAATATTGTTAGGGTTTAAATCAATGTTAGGCGTGGTAGCTAAGGTTGGTGTTTGAGCGAAGTCTGTTACTACAGGTCCGTTATTATCTAAATTTATGTGGGTATTTGCCTGTAGTAAAGATCGTTCGGCTATTAATTTAATTTCATCTAAAAGTTGACTGGATATGAATTTACGAGTTATAATACTACGGGCTTGATTTGAACGGGTATTTCCGGTGAATTTATTTACTTTAGGGTTGTGCTGGTTTCTGTCTTTAAATAGTTTTTCAAATCTTTTTATATAACCTGGACCTTCAGCTTTTGCTCTGTAATAATAAAATATTAATTCGTGTAACTCTTCTTGTGACCACTTTCTTCTTGCATCACCACAATGGTGATGAACTTGTCGTGGTCGCATCCGATGCACCGGCAGGACTCGTAGGACCATTTCTGTCCACGTCTCGCAAAGTATCATCGGCATCCCTGATAATTTCGGCTGTGACCTCTTCGGATTCCCCGACTGTTCAGCGAAGAGCCATTGACGGTCCGCATGCTGTCACGTCCAGCGTCAGCTCCAGACATGCCCCGGCGATCGCCCCCGGGCAGCGGCATTAAACGTATACTTTCATTATTAATCTCCATATTTTTTGGGGTTTGCCATAGCCCCGTTGGCCACCTGTATAGAAACTGTGTTTCAGGTGTCCGCCTCTCACGTGAGCAATGATGTTATACTCGGACGTAGGGTTGGCCTTCTGAGAGGCTTATTATATTATATTATATAATATTACATGTACAAATTTATACTCATTCGATGTAATTTCGATTAAATTCACCTCGCAGTGATGAACAGTGCTCAAAGTTTGTATGTAAAGCGAATCAGTCTCGATATACAACTTTTGAAGGAACTTGATCTGTGACATAGATTAGAGTGAAGCTGCGGAAAAAAGCTAGTGATTAGTTAATACAATATAACTGTACCAAAGTGTGCCACAAGATGAACAAATTCCTCAAAAATAATTTCTAGCACGCTCATACTAGCAGCTCACACACTATTGTGTGTGATACAGTGATGGTCAGGTGAAGTCATCACACCACGCAGCTCAACATTTCGTCTCACATTCCATTGTACCGTAGTTCATCTCGTCACGTTCCCGCTACAATTCAATCACTCCTTATTATAGCTTTGTAGCACGTTCGGTGGCGGCGATCAGCGACCGCTGGATTGTGAACCTTATTGTTTCGACAAAGTTACAGTGTACAGCGGCTTAATTTACATGCAAGTGGCGCCGAGTGATTTTTAGCAATTAAGTATTGTTATGAGTCATTGTGACGGTGGGAGTCAAGCGCGCGGCGGCGTAGCGGTGCTACGCGCTACGAGATCGTAACACCGCGTAGCCGTCGACCACTCAATTTTCAGATGACGTCATATTCTGATCTATCTGTTTGTTTTTCTCTGAGAAACTTTTATCTTGAACATGTCAAACTGATCCCATCGAATATATTTTTCTCAATATCTGCAGACTATTCCAACTTACGTTGAGATTTCATTTAGAAACTTTGTATGAAAGAAAGTATGACGTATTAGTTAGGTAAGTTCAACATTTTGGCGACTTAGTGCTGTGAGCGGCACTAAGCTGGCAGTTTAATTAAGATTCCTCCGGTCTATGTACTCGTTGGAGCTCTCTAATAATAACGCCAGACTGTCTTTTCAGTATTCTGACCAGAGAAGAGTAAAACTAGATTGAATATTGGCGAGCTGTGACTTGCGCTTGTTAGTCATCGTTTGCTTTTGGCTTAAATTAATTGATACCTAATACATGTATATCTTATAGTTCTACTTGACTGTGTTCTATCCATATTTTTTAACATTATTTTGCCGTCGGTTCGTATTTTACAAGCAATCTAGTTATATATGTTTATAACTTATTTATTATAACTATGTTTGTTCGTGTGGAATCTTGCAACTCAAATAAGACCCACTTGCCGATGTCCAATTGGACTCAAATTTGTTGTACTTATGTATCTTCTGTGACAACATAATGATATGGTATGTAGGAACCCAGGCTCTCTTGTGGGCTGCAGGGCTCCTTGGAGGCTCTTCGAAATCCCGGGACGTCGAGTAGCTTGGCGACTCGTTGACTCGGTGCGAGAGGACTATATCGAAGGGATCTATCTACGGGCGGATAAGTTAAACTGCTGAGGGCGACTTCAATTATCTATGTTGAAATAATAGGGAAAACACGTATGCCCACTTGGACGGGCTCACTTCTAACTCTAACTAACTGACACATACGTCAAGCCTATCATCTTAAATATTCAAACAGCTTTTCAACCACCCTTTGTGTAAACCATCAAGGTCCCCTCTGTCACGGTTGGCAACCGTGTAGCAGGCACTTAGCTTTATTATTTTGAAAGACTGATTTAGAGTCGTTGAGGTTTTACACACCACCTTACTGTATCATCTGAAGAACTAAAGAGAACTAGCTAGTCTTGTATGTCTAACTATCGCACATATCTCTTTACCATAATCAGCTTGATTCCGCTCGCAGTATGTTACCCGCGCCTGTCACGTCCACATACAGTGTGCACACGCGCAGGTACGACGTGTATTCAGATTAGAACACTAAACGCTTCCACAATCTTGCTCTTCACTCTTTGAGCACGACTCACTTGACAGGTAGTTTGTAGAAGGTGCAGTACGTTATGATTCTCAATCATATTGGTATTATGAATTTATCTGTCCGCTATTCAGCGAGACCGTTCGATACGGTGACGCTTGGGGAGACCTATGCCCGGCAGTGGAGATTTTAACTTCCCATTGACCTATGATCTTGAAATTTGATGATAATGTTTGCTATTACGAATATTTAAGTAATAAATACTAAAATTTTGATTTACCTCATGTGGTACGGACTACGGAGCCCTAAATGTGCGAAGTCCGACACGCACTTGGCTGGTGGCATTCCGTATAGATTTACTTGGTAAGCCAATTTAATTAAACTAACTCGAGCGTACTTTTTAGGGTTCCGTACCTGAATGGTCCAAACGGAGCCCTATTGTTGTCACTCACATGTCCGTCTGTCCGTCGTCTGTCAGTAAAATTTGTTCCGAAGAATTTGTAACTTACCATTGACCTACTAACTTGAAAGGTGTTAATGTTTATACGTTTATTTTACTAACAAATACCATATTGATAAATCAGTGTTTTTCTTTGGTAATTCCCTCATTTGGTACGGAACCCTAAATGTGCGAAGTCTGACACGCACTTGGCCGGTTTTTAATGTTAAAAGTTTCCATTGCTATTAATGTTAGAAATTATTTATTTAAGAATGGTAACAAACACGCTTCTCTCTTCTCTTTATGTTTGTTATCTAGATTTCTTTCAGTTCACCTTCTGTTTCATTCCACACAGTGGTAGTTCTGTGTACCGGCGCGTTTCGTCGTTACAAAACGTTCTTAGCACCGCAGAAACACTCTGTATGGTAACCGTATCTGTGAGATATCGTTTGTGAAATCGTATCAGTTGTGCTTACGAAAACGGGAAATTTTCTTGCAAGACATATAATATTATGCAAATATCGCTCGAGCAGAATCTTATAGCAAAGCCTAACTTATTATGAGAATACTTACTTCGTATAGGGAATGTCTTTTGTGGCTTTTGTTAAGGGAAAACTATGAAGTTATTTTTCTTGCAAATGTGTAGCGTTATATATTAGATTAAAGTCATATTATAAAGAGGTAAAATGTTGGAGAACTTGTAAAAGGCAGCTTAAACCTTGTTGATTTTCTGACCTCCATTCCAAATCACGTTTTTTTTATCTAGTTTTAAATTCAAATTCAAATATTATTTGCCTTCTCTGTCTAAGACTCTTGTTTTTTCATTTTAAAAATCAGTTCAGATTCAGCTGCCGAGCTGGAATAAGCTTCTCCTTTTCATTGTAAGTTACTAAACAGAGAAGTGCAGTTTTTTAACTGAATTTCGAAAAAAGAGGAGGTTCTATGTTCGAGAAACTGAACAAAAACGAAAAATACGTATACATAAATGACGTTTTTGTTTTCTCCAATTACGAGTATGTTTATATTCCACGTTCCATGTTAATGGGGTTTTTAGTTCTTGGGTATAACAATTAAAAAGTGAAAAATAAAAAACTGTTTTACAATTTTTTTTTAATTTTTTGTGTATTTTCGTTTTTGGAAGTCGGTTGTTTTTTTTTTTTTGTAAAATAGTTTTATATAACCAGGCAGATTCTGACATGTGTCCTGGCAATAATAAACACACACAACATACATGGACAACATAGACGGATAACATAGATGGATTTGTGGCGATTATTCGCAAGAGAGTTGTGTCCCTGATGCGCCGCATACGGGGCAGTTCCAACAGCTACGTTCGGTTGTTCGCATGGAGGATGGATCTGGATCTGGATTGCCCAATAATGCGGTACTGGACCAGGCTGCATGTTGAGCACTCCGGATCCAAACCTAAATTTAGACTAAGGTGAAATAATGTATTTAATTTAATAATGTAAAATAGTAATGTACTCGTATATGTTTCTAATGACGACCTATGAGATGAACTATGAAATGTTTTTGTGTTGTTTTTGTTTATGTAATTGTAATCCAATCTAATATTTTTAATTTCACATGTATGCATATTATGGACTAGTTCTGAATTAAATAAATTTATTATTATTATTATTATTAATAATAAAATTTAACCTTTACCTAGTCTCAGTGTATGGTGTACGTACGATTAAAAAGTGCTCTCTAGAATCAAGCCTACTGTAAATAATAAAATATACGTCTTAATTCGTCCTGTGTTTATTTTCATCCAACTCCTCCTTTACGTCCCTCCTCTACGGTCCTCCTCTACGTGTCACTCCTACGTCGCTGCTCATCGTGGCACTCCTCCGTCCCCCCACAACGTGACTACTTTATATCTAGTGTGCATGAGACCATGAGAGTAATGCCACGGGTCAGAGTCGGTTTAAACACACGGACTAATTAGATTTTTTTAGGAACCTAGCCTATTGCACAAGGTGAGCAGTTAAACAAAAGCGAACCGGCGCGGATCAAAAGTTAAGCATTAACATTTATGCTATTTTACACATATAGGTGACTTTCATACACATGAATAGTGATGAAAACTGAATTTTATGAATTAAGGATTTAGTTTACAGAAATTTTCATAATTTCACTCCATATTTTACGTACGGGTTGTAAGTATTACCGACATCGCCCAAAGAATCGCAAACTGAAGTGGCAGTGGGCAGGGCACATTGCTCGCAGAACAGGTGCTTGATGGGGCCGCAAAGTTCTGGAATGGCGACCGCGTTCGGGAAGACGCAGCGTTGGAAGGCCTCCAGCAAGGTGTACCGATGACCTGGTGAGGGTCGCAGGTAGTCGATGGATGCGAGACGCACAGGACCGGTCATTGTGGCGACACTTGGGGGAGGCCTATGTCCAGCAGTGGACGTGTTTCGGCTGAAATGATGATGATGATGAGTAAGTATTGGGTGACATTGAGCGTGAGGTCTTGGGTTCGATTCCAATGTCGTGGGTTTTTCCCGAGACAGGATTTGTGTCCGGTTGATGGCATGATGCTCGCCCTCAATCACATGGGTCATAACTAGTAATGTGGGTGTACTACTGTATTAAATAAAATAAAAATAAAAAAGCCTTTAATTTTTGTAGCGACATCTATGACGCTACATACGAACTAGAACAGCAAAATTCCTACATCGCGCAAGCAGAGTTCTCCGCGCGATTTGAACATATACAACAAGCCCGAAATCAACTATTGGGCAGTTGCCCGGACCAGACACAACACCCGTCTGGTCGGAGGATCCTCCCTTTTCAATGGAGGTTGTGGGACTTTACACCCTGTTCCGCATACCTCCACAATTTCATGCATTAAATACATTTCCAATATTATAAAAATGATTTGACTATTATAATTACATATTCTTTTCTAGTAAAAAAAGAAAAATATTGCATATATGAAAATTATTGCAATTACAAATGTCTGGATAAAATTTTTAAATGTTATTTGTATTCATATATTTATGATTATCATTTTTGTTATTCATTTTTGGTATTTTTCATTTAGATAGATAATATTATATATCACAAAAACAATCCAGAAGTTATTAAATAAATGCTTCCTTGTTTTTTATTTAACCCTTAGTTTCAATTAAAACATAACAATTAGTTTAATAATCGATCCTCGCAACTTATTAAATGTTTGCAAGACGCCAATAGATGGCGCTGAATCAAAATAGGAACCAACACCCAGTGTCATAGTTGAAGATGTATCCCATAGAGGGCAGAATTAACCAAACTAACTAACTTTAAATCCTAAATATTAGCTAAAGTAATTAGTAATGATTGCCATCTTAGCAGCTAGACGCACTCGCAGCGACATATATAATGTGTATTTTTACATTTAGAATTTATTTTATTTATATTTGTACACTATAGAGATAAATTAGACTAAAAACTATTACACCTTTTTTAAAAAAAAAGGAAATAGTTCTAAAATTTTTGCATGCATGAACCCTCTTTAGGTGAAGGCCTCCTCCAAAGATTGCCATTTTTAACCAAATTTCGAAAAAGGAGGAGGTTCTAAGTTCGACTGTATGTATGTTTTTTTTTACATACATACAGTCGAACATAGAACCTCCTCCTTTTTGTGTTCTCCAAATGTCTAAATTCCACGTTCCATGTTATTGGGGTTTTTAGTTCTGGGGTATAACAACTAAAAAGCGAAAAATATAAAAACTTTTTACAAAAAAAAAAACAACTGACTTCCAAAAAACAAAATACACTAAAAATTTAAAAATAACTTTAATTTCGGAAGTTGGTGTCAAATATCGAAGAAATAAAATATAAACACCGACTTCCGAAATTAAAGTTATTTTTAAATTTTTAGTGTAGTTTTTTTTGGAAGTCGGTTGTTTTTTTTGTTAAAAGTTTTTTTCTCTACTTTTTGCCATTTTTCTCCAGTGTGGTCCCGCTACCTTTTTTATGTCGTCTTCCCATCGTGTGTATGGTCTGCCTGTACGTCTTTTTCCTTGAGGTCCATTCCATGAGGTACGATGGATGTACCTCTATCGTTTTCTACTGTATTAAGTACACTCAACTCTTTAGGAAATACAGGTGCGGGGTTATGTTAAGTTCGTCTGGCGCTAACATTATATAACTCTTCACCTGCTGTTGCTAATAGTCTGTTGTTACAAGAACTGGCGGCTGGGCGCTGCTCTGTCCCTTGTCTGTTAGTCCTGTAGCAAGTAATTCATCTGAGCTTGTCTATGTTCTCTTACCCGAGTCATAATAATTGTTATCTGTGCCCGAGTGCTCTCGGCGTGGCGCGTTCATGAAAATGAGTTAAAATAATAAAGCGCTTCATCTCTAGTCCCGGGTGTCACTAGAAAGTTAGTTTTATGTTTCAGCTGCAGAATTTAATACCTACCTTTCAAAAAACTTGTACAAACAATCAAGGTTTTTAGTATATAAATAAATGTTTATTCGTTGCTAAGCTTTATGGCAAGCTAAAGAAATTCATGTAAACAACTTGACTACTCAGCACACTCGCAACATTGTTCAAAAGTCGGTGCAAGTTAGCAAATTACTTGTTCAGCTATACTTATCTACTACTAGTAGAAAATAGTTGTTTTTACAGTGTGTCCTAGATTGTCAGTAGAGTCTATGCATGCATCAGTTTCGAATGCGCGTGTTTTGTGCAAGTTTTCTCACAAATTATCCATTTTTGTCAGAACTAAGTTGTATATCTTGCTTCTACTTCCTGAGGGATTTACTTCTAAAGTTAGCCGTCGGCGGGATGGAAATGGATTCGGGAGTACTAGAGTAGCTGCATATAGTGCATATTAGTATTTAGAAGATACAGTAAGGAAAAAAGAGGGAGAAAACTCAACATTGAGTTAAGCTCGCCTTTGTACATGAATTGTGTAACCACTATGTAATACGCGAAATTTTAGTGTACAATAAAGAATTAATGAATTAATAAAAATTATAATCGAAAATATTTTTACACTATTGACATCGTGCAAAAATATTTTCAGCAGACTTTCTAGGCAGAAAGACAATCCCTCGGACTTTGAAGTAAGTAGCTAAACAGGCATTCAAAATTAAAACTACGCATTTATAGTTTCCAGTAATTTTAAATAATTATATTAAAATCTATTATAGTCTAGAAAAGAGTGGGTTTCACGCTATAATAAGTTTAGCCTCGCAAACGACGCGGGGTGCATAGTGTAATGTGGTATTGAGTACGCACTACGTCTGTTATTGTACTTTGAACTGTTAGTGTCTCACAGCCGCTAGCTATAACTGTACCTCCAGTTACGCGCTGTGGGCCTGGTACTTATGCTACGTGGACATTAATGTCAGCCTGTTGTTGCAGCGAAATATGTATGTAAAACAAGCATCAAAATTACAACAGCGCTCAAGGAATTTAAAACATGTTGTTGAACTATTATGTTTTTAAACCGACTTTCGAAAAAGGAGGAGGTTCTATGTTCGACTGTATGTATGTTTTATGTATGTCCGCCGATTTCTCCGTCAGTTGTGGACCGATTTTCAAAATTCTTTTTGTTAATAAGTAAGGTTACCAGTAGCTAGTTCATATTTAAGTGAGGACCACTTCTACCTCAAACCACTGAAAGCATAAACGCTACACGCTTTTAAAACGATTAATGGAATTAGAACATCATTCTCCTGACCTTGTCCCAATTTAATTCGGGTCAGCGCAACATGTCTTCTTCTTCCATACTTCTCTATAAGTCGTCATCTCTGTAGTCACCCTCTTTATACCCGTATGATCCTCTTTCACATAGTCCAACCATCGTTTCTTGGGCTTTGCCTTACTCTTATAGCCATCTACATCCATACTCAAGACTTTCCTCACGAGATTTTCTTCATTCCTCCGCATCACATGGCCATACCACGACAACCGATTTCCACACAAAATTTCACTCTAATGGAATTAGAACGATTTCTTAAGAGGGCCCTTCCCGGTCCGTCTATCGTCAACGCGAGCATGGTCGAAAAGCTTGTTGTGTCCCTTGATATAGATACTTACCTACCTATCTACACAAATACACGATAACAATAATATGTCAGGTAGTTGGTAGGTACTTATCTAGGTAAAGTTAGTAGGGAAATTTCATAAAATTAATGTTCGAATTTCATAAAACTTGTTCTAGAAAATACGTGTTTTTGAACCTTACAAGTTTGTGGAATAAATATTTGTCATTTAGAATCTCTATCACATGTGCAAAGTTTCTATCATAATGTTTTCTTTACTTTAACATTTTATGAGTACATTATTGGATGGCCAATGTTCAGGTAAAATTTGTGCAAAACAGCAGATTTTTGGAGGCTTATACTGAATTTTTTTCTCCAAATTTTTATTTTTTGTTTTCATAGAAACTTAGATATAGTGAACAAGATACAGTTTAGTTAAAAAAATTCAACGATAGATGTTTTACTACGTAATAATCACGTGCGAGCTGTACGAAAAGTATGACGAGTTGGCCGCTCTTAAGGCGCTATTAACTGCCAACGACCTTGAGTAGCTTGCGTGTTCTGTGCTGAGCTCACGTAACGCGTCGTATGTCCACCCAGTAAAAGGACTCGCCCATTAAGGAGCGCTGTCCTAAATTTGACGCATTATTAATTTATTATACATAAAATAACGTATTCGTATACTAAAATATAAATATCTATATGATGTATAAAATCTCGCATACTTTTCTCAATTTTTATCCACGTTAAACATAACTTTACAAATTAATTACACTATGTTATAAAATATAATTTCAAAAATTCACATATCAAATTGTCTTGAGTAACATATATTTTTTTCAAAGAAATAAAACTGGTCGTTTAGACGTGATCTTTAATTAAAAATCATTAAAAGTCGTATAATTGCGCCTTAATACGTTGCACAGTGATCAGCGGTGCAAGTGGGTCTGAGTTTGCGACTAGAAATAGTGTTCGTTTCAGTTTGCGTTCGGTATGCAAAACACATGCTTGTATCAATGTATTTTTAGGTTCTGTTTGAGTAAGTTAATTGTAAATAAGAAAACCATAGTAATATTCCCATAAAACATTTCGTATCCTACCTACCTATAATATTAGAAGAACCTTTCCCCTTGCGTCCCTGAGGACCACACTAACCGCCGGACCTTAATTGAATCATATTAAATAAACCCCATTGAGGCCATTGATACCACACTACAGTTTACTTAGGTTACAAGCTCCAGATATTAATCAGCTGATGTTATAAATCACAAAATACACGATGCGTGTGAAAGCAAAACGGCCGCATTGGCCGCTCACTTTATACATGAGTCATTCGCAAGGCTACGCACCGCGTAATGAATTGAATGTAAATCACTGTGTAAGGATTAACGATCTTGCCCTTTCGGACTATTACACATGGTTTCACTTACTGAAAGTTATTGAGATATTTAAGAAATTTCTTACAAATGTAATGAAAAGTTAACAAACTCTGAATAATATCTTTTTGTTTGTGTTATTAGTCTGAAAGTGTACAGTTTCAAGTCACCACAAACTTCTTCTTCTTCGTGTCGCTGGCACAACAGTGTTTTAATTTTTTTGGTCCAAAACTTTTCCACTTCCGCGGCACAAGCCACTCGAAACAAATAAATTTCTGTTGTTATTAATGTTGGGAGGTTGAGTTATTTTTTCTTTCTTGAAACAAGAGAATATTTTTTTTCCATGATTTGATAGAAGAGACCTTTTTCGTGGAACTGAATTCCAATAAATTATCGCACTAATTCACTTATTTCCAGGTCACTATTAAGTTTCATTTTATTATTCCAAGCGTAGTGTCATCTATGCCGTCACATACGATCTAAACACACAAATCCTATATCACGCAGTCATAGTTCTCCACGAATTACGTTCGGCTGCAGTCGAGAATGCAAAGAAAACTGATATAATTTACAATTAAATTATTACAATTTGATTCGTAAAATTAGTTACGTGACAATTGCTCGATGTCAGAAACAAGAATGATTCACTATAAAATACACTAAAATCAATATTAATCACAGCTATTGTTCAATCATCGGTCCCACGCCATCGGATTGCTGAGAAGGCGAATCTCACGGTGCAGAGCGCAATGCGGTATTAGTCATTATCTTAGGAATTTAGTATATGTAGCGACATAACACACGTTATTTTGACATAAAGGTACAACATATAGGTACAACATGTAGGTACAACATATAGGTACAACATATAGGTACAACATATAGGTAAAACATGTAGGTACAACATGTAGGTACAACATATAGGTAGGTACAACATTCCGAAATCAACCATTGGTCGGTGGCCCAGACCAGACACAACGCCCGTCTGGTCGGAGGATTCTCACTTTTCAATATGTATAGTTTTGCGGAATCACACGTTGTTCCGCCTACCTAATTTAATTTTTACTGTTTATATACTGTTTATAGTCCTTTCATGATTTGTTCGCGTCATACATGTGTGAGGCATACACATGTATGACGCGAACAAATCATAAAAGGAACGTTTGAATGGGCATGGTAAGTGACCGAAAAGGATCCTCTCAAGAAATTTTTTTACTATAAATTTCTTGGGTACCATAATGAGCGCCCCCAAGGACCACGCAGGATTTTTTTCGGTTCTATAAAGGGTTTATTAGAATGGACCTTAAGTGTTAGTACCTTCATACCAGAGCGTGGGTTTCGATTTAAATACCTTATTTAAGCTCTGATTAGAGAAAATACCCAAATTTCGGATTTGGATAAGCCCGGTTGATTACTTATGTATAGAAATGGGCTCCTGACGGATTCAAAGTACGATTTCGGACCCAGTTGATTGCCAATCGCTGTCTTTGACATTTGAAAATATCTTTTCATTTAAATGATATCAAAAATACTTTACATCTTTCATTAATGGATTGATCTTTATTTAATGGAAAAAAACTTAATAGATGTAATTATATACAAACTGATATCAGTACCTAATATTTACAAATGCGTATGAAAACAACTCATTTGGCATCAAAAAATTCATCCATATCGCTGTCAATGGGATAAGTGATGAAAAACTCGATGAGCACTCGGACCCCATGGCCCTAGTGTTTCAAGCCCAAATGGCTCAAACATGTAACTGCCAATGAGATGTTTGAGGTTTTCTGCGTCGAAGAAGGTGGCGCAAGGGTGTCGACACATGTTGCATCTCACACCAAAGGCCTACCCAACTACCAACGCATTATGGTCTTTCCGTCTTAATTGTGTCTATTCGTGTTAAGTAATTCTCATAAAGTTGTTAATAGATAACAAGAGCCTACGCATGACCTCCCTCAACGACAAGCCAATATCTTTACATTCTCATTTTATGTTTCATTGCTTGTTCTCATTTTGATTACATTTGTTCCACATATATTACGTAATGGATAAACACAATGTCAGACATTTTCGAGGCGATAACTCAGTTTGCCTTATTGTGAAGGAACTCTAGTTTCTTTGAATTCTGTCTGTGTTGTTATTATGTTTCGATGAGAAACAAGAGTGACTTTTTCGTTCGTGAGATGTTTATTTATATGAAATAATATAATGAAAGTGTACCAGTCTGTTTTAGACATTGTCTTTCGTATTTACTGTAATACGTATTTTCCTTATTTTAATAATAGTGCATGCTACTAAAAATGGCAAGAAGAGGATTAGATTTTAAAATACGAACGGTGTGGACAGTCTTATTTTGTTTTTGTATAGATTTTTGGATTACGTTACCTACAAACATGAATTCGTTACTGTTGTATTCTTGCGCAAGAATTAAGACAAATATTTGGCCTTGAGCTAGCCCAGCGTTAGGACGCAGTCCACATAGAACACGAGGCTAGCTTGTACTTACTGGTTTCGTTACAACTGTGCGCCCCACTAGCGCTGCCTTGCTTTTCCGAACCGGGGTCGGCTTCCAGTCTAACCAGATGCAGCTGAATACTAGTTTTTTTCGTAGATCGACTGTTTATCTGACTTCGCTTGGCAAGACTGGTGTCAGATTTTCGAGCTTCTGACTATCATCCAACTGCAGGTATAAATTCTTCGTGTTAAAAAACATCATCCTTGAATGAAAATCTATACCATATGATTCGTTCACACAAATACTCTATTCCAGCTCCGAAATTTATGTGTAATAAAAGAAATATGCGCAATAAATGTTAGAGAGCCAATAAACAGCTTCCCGTGCAGTAAGTTCGGAGCGATTTGTACTACATAATATGTTTGTGGGCAGCAGTTCCACCTGTCCCACGATTATCGCGGCCCAATGAGCTAGACACAGCTATTCAGAGACCTACCGAGCATTTCTATGAGTCGTATGTTGAACTAGGTTCTATTAGTATGGGAATAAGTAGGTACAGTCGGGTAAAGAGTTTGGTTTGTTTCAACAATACAGGCTATTACGGAAATAGGTCGTAAGTTGCTCCTTCTGGCCCTGTAAATGAACAAGTTTCTAGCAAGGAAGTAATACTCAATAGGGATGATTCCAGGGTAAAAATAATAATTCTATTTAGTCTGTAGGTTAGATTATCAAAAAATTTCTTTGAATTTTATAGGTATTGAAAAATGAAATGAAAATGAAATGAAATAACCTCTATTAATGGAATCCTCTGTAAATAAGACAGATACCTATGATACCTGGATATCTGAGACCCTGAGTAAGTGGAATACCTCCTTAAGTAAGACGAATTTGCAGGTCCTCCAACATCCCAGTTGTCCAGGTTTCACTAGGATGCGTGTTGCCCGACCCCAAGTAACATGGAATAAGGGCAGGAAGATGATGATGACCACTTACGTAGGTTGTTAACAAAACAAGACAGTTGGATATTTGCACCCACACACACATCACTCAAATCCTAGTGTTGTTTCCATAAGTTGGTAACACAAATCTTGAAAAATATTCTAGATGTAATGACACACAATTGCAACAACGGAAGAGAGCGATAGTCTTTGGAGACTTTTAACATGGACCTTCTTACAAAAAATAGAACACTAAAAAAGTACAGACTGTTGTCAACATTATCTAACCCACCCTAAAATCAAACGACTTTGGATCCTCTGCCTGTAACATTAACGTTTATTTAATTTATATGAGCTTATCAGACAAGTGCTCGAGGACTCGATGAAGAAAAATACAATAATAACACAGACACGCAAATTTGATCTTTAACACGTAACGTTAAGGTAAACCCACCCAACATAGTCGGAGCCACCGGCATTATATATGGTTTTGTTAAGCTATTTTAATCATTATCTCGTTAACATTAAAGTTGAAAAGCTTTTAAGTCACACTACATAATTACAACCCAATCTTTAATTTCGCGTATTCCCAAGAAGTTCTTGTGGCTTAGCGGTTTGATGCTGGATTGACGTCGAACAGCATGTGGGTTCGAAAACAGTCCACCTATACATCAGTTTCTTTTTTGATTTGTTTTCATTTCTACAATATTGCTTGCAATATTAAAGAACGACCAATATGATTTTCGCCTAATAACTTATCTTGTAAACGGGTGGGTAAAGTAAAAAACTTTAAGTTCACAGAATTTATATTTACCAAGAATGGTTGAATACGAGGTAAAACATATTTACTTCGTGAGGTAGATCATAAATTCATCTAAGTAACAAAAGTTACACTACGCCTAATAGCAGTGACTGCGCACACACATTTGTAAATCGTTTAACTCGTTAAGTATTTTTAAGCAATTTGTTGTAATAAAGCATCATGTCGCAACTTGACGACTATACCAAACATAAAATAATATTTTTACATGAGCAAAATGTTGTAATTAGCGAGATTGGTCGCCGACTTAATATAGCAGTAAGTGTTTTTTATACCTATTTTATTTTATTGATTGTGATTAATGAACTCGTAGTTGGCTATTTTACCATTACATTCACTCCTTACAAGTTACATACACGGTTCCAAAAATGTTTATTTTTGTTTTAGAGAAATACGGTCAGGCTAAGGCTAAGACGTTATGGAGACAATGGAAATATTCAGTGGATTCGTCCAGGAGCAAAAGCCATTAAATATAGTCCCGAATTCGAACGCCACCGGGCTATTGTTTCAAGCCACGTTGAAAATCCATTTTTGCCCATTCGTGCAACCGCAATAAACCACAATATTTCAGTGGAAACAGTGAGAAGGCATTTACATGTTGCTGGGATAAAGAATTATAAACCGGCACAGAAAATTGCATTGACACCTGCTCATCGTGCAGAAAGGGTCCGTTTTGCCCAGGAATATTTAAATTTTAATTGGGAAGAAAATGTTGTGATCTTCACTGATGAAAAATCATTTAAATCGAACAAAGATGGATGTAAAATCTTATGGCGGAGGAAAGGAGAACGTTACAACGAGAAGTGCTTGCTACCTTGTAGAACCAGCGGTAGAATAACCCTGGGCTACTGGGCTGGATGTCGTCCATGGGACCTGGTGAATTGGTGGAAGTTGATGGTAGGTTTAATAGCAGTTTGTATTTGGAGATTCTGCGTGACGTCATGCTGCCGACTGTGCGAATTGCCTATCCAACGTCACATATTTATTTCATGAACGATAACTGCTCCATCCACCGTGCAGGCATTGTGCGGGAATGGTTAGCTGCTCAAGAAAGTGTGACAGCTACTAATTGGCCATCTAAAAGTCATGATTTGAACCCTATAGAAAATCTATGGGGTCAAATGGTTTTAAATTGGGACACAACGGAAGTGCGAAACAAACACAACTTGGCTGAGGTCGTGACATCGACTTGGGAGCACATGAGAGGCAAAGATTTGTGTTGGAACATGGTGCGCGGTATGCGTAGCCGCTTACAACAAGTTATAGCAGGGGACGGTGCGCCACTCCGCTACTAGTTCATCTAGTAGGTATATTTAAACACACCATATAAGTAAATGCTCAATGGATTGATTGTTAAACCATTAAAATGTTGCAGATTATGAGGTGATGTTATTGTTATAAATTGATTTTTTCTATTTATATAACATGTTTATTCACTACATATAGGCAGCTATAAATTTGTAAAGCATTTCACAGATGAATTCATTTTCTCGATAACAAACTTTTAAGCATAAGCATGCCTTTCTTAATGTTTATATGGCATACTAATACAAAAAGCATATTAATTTTGAAAAATATGAGCATTTACTTACTTTATCTTACTTAAGTGTTTTAATGAAAAAATAAACATTTTAAACTTGCAATTTTTTAGTTTTATTTCTATACAAACTGCTCGTTAAAAAAGATAATACCCTAGTATTATCTTCGTCGTCTATTAAAGAAATGTAAAAAAGTGTAATAAAATATCTAAATTTAGGTTAAACTTGGTTTCAAACGTAGACAACGATGAACATCGCACTACCTTAGTGACCACAATACCAACACAACTCTTATATGCCGCATTGAAATTGGATCTTAGTAGTAATGCTAGACGCAATATTCTAAAAAATTTGAACCATGTATAGTATACTATCATAAAGTTTATTCTTGCACAGCACGAGCAGCCATCTTCTCCTCGTGCAAATTATTTTGTATTTTAAATAATCACTCCATAGTAACCAGCTTTATAATGAATAAGAATATTTTATTTTTCAACTACCCACTTATTGCAAGTTATGTGAAAATATTACCATTTTAAAAAGTTTATACAAGTCTGTAGTTTTTTACAATAATACAAGAAATAGTTTTGGAATATAAATTCTATATTGAAAGCAAAACAATATCTTTGTCGCAGGATTTGATCTCGAAACTTGTTTTTCTCAGTCTTATACACAGACCACGAGACCAGAATTACTTGAACTCAATCATTAAAGTAAGCTATTACACTTATCATATTATAACAAATAGTTATAAAATATAACCTAATGCTAACGTTTTAAAGATCAAATTTGCGTGTCTGTATTATTGTTGTAATTGTTCATCAAATCCTCGAGTACTTGTCTGATAAGCTCATATAACTTGAATAAACCTTAATGTTACATGCAGAGGGTCCAAATTCGTTTGTTTTTAGGGTGGGTTAGATAATGTTGACAACAGACTGTGCGGAAACCTACATGCGCGTCTCGCACGTGACCGGTTTTTTGTTTGCGTGACAAAAGAAAAAACAGCCCATTTGCGTATCGGATTTCACACTTTAAAAAACAAAAAAAATGGTTGAGTTCCAAATATTGGTATTTGTTAGTAATGTATACGTAATTATAATAAGCTGGCAACACCAACAACATCAGACGTGTCAGAAAATTGTCCAATATATTTTTCGATTCCAATAATATTTTATCAACTATTTTCAAGTCCTCAACCAAAAGCAAAATTTGATACCAATAAAGCAAGAATATATATATATGAATAACTACGTCCCTCTACACCAGACAACTAAATAACATAGAAATGACAGCTAAGCTGTCGTGAACAAAGCTACAAAAGAACAAAAAACCGAAAAATTGGACAACACACCCTAGATGTTGACGAGATCAGCACCTCGCCGGGTACGCCCATTACCTCCGGCCTCGTCGCTCAGCTCCGCCTCGCCGCCGGAACCCAGCCCCACCGTGAGTGCTGTGACACCGGCCGTGGCAGTTGCGTCGAGCTCCAGCGACGAGTTCTTCTCGCCGCCGACGACACCACCACCTGCGCGTCGATGGGGAGGACGCCGGCTGCCGAGCGGCTTAGGACCTCGAGGGCCTCGAGGTCCTAAGCCGCTCGGCGGCTCTGGTACCGGCCTCTGATAGGGTCCCGGCTCCAGGTGGAAGTGTGCAGCGCATGCGATGGACGCAATCCATCAATGAAAACGTCATGCGCTCATACTATGGGGCTACAGAGGGAGGTAACAACCTGACCATGTGCCGTGTTCGGATGCTCTCTTTGTTCCAGGTGCTTGAGCCAGCCGTCAACGTTTCGGCCCAACGACTGTCGGATCAGAGCCTTTAGATGCGCGGGTCATCCTGCGTAATCATATGTTGGATGATACTGTACTTGATCGCCTCCGAACTGAAATGGGTAGCCATGTTATTGCCCCTCCGTCGCAGACTGTGTTACCAGTTGTGGTACCACCGTCCAACCATGTTCCCAGCCACGCTGACGAGGAGTGTAATGACATGGTTACAAACGTAAGTACCCACTGCAATGATGAATTGAGGAGTGCTTTGGAGTGTGCTATTCGGGAATACCGCAGCATGCCGCTCGAACTTAGGCCACGTTTACCTCGTTTGCCCATGCATAACAAGAATAGGGCGTTGGTGGCTGCTCTGGATTCGCAGTTGTCAAATTATTTTGATTACTGCGAAGACCTCACCGATACACCGTGCCGGCTTGGCAGTGAGGAATCGAGCGTCGTATTGGTGGGGCCAGAACACTCATAGGCAAACTAATCTGCTTCAGGCAGGGCAACACTCGCACAAGAGTGATGCGCTTTGTGAGACGGGCGTTTTCAGGGACTGATGTCAGCTCCCGAGACTATGTGTCCCGTGTCACAGAGCGCATCGACTTCCTGAAGCAGAAAGTAAATGCATGGGCAAACCGTATTCGCAGGTACAAGCGGCGAGTGAAACGATACACCCAGAATCGCACATTCCGAAGTAATGAAAGGTAGGTATAGGGATTGGGAGTGACCGGACCAAGGTGTGAATAATACGCACCTGCCGGATGATGACGCCGTATACTCGTTCTGGCGCAGCATCTTGTCGGTGCCTGTCTGTCATACCGAGGGCGATTGGATTCGGGATGTTGAGTGCGCATGCGATCCATTACCAGAAATGGGGGCAATTATCATCAGCCCCCAAGATGTAGCTCGTGCAGTCCGTCCGTTAGCTAACTGGAAATCTCCAGGGTCGGACGGGCTGCACAATTTCTGGATAAAATGGTTTACAAGGTCACATCCCCGCTTGGCATCTGATCGGATACAGTCTGTCTTAGAGTCAGGGTCGCTGCCCCAATTTCTAACTACAGGAATAACCCACCTGCTCCATAAATCAGGTAGTACTGCGGAACCTAAAAATTATAGACCGATCACGTGCTTACCGACGGTCTATAAGGTTCTTACATCCATTTTGAGAGCTAAGATTAACACACACATATATAGTAACTATATCATGTCTGCCTCTCAAAATGGATGCAGGAATGGGTCCCGCGGTACTAAGGCGCTTCTCCTCATAGATATGACCGTTGGATAGACTATAAGAAGGCCTTTGACTCAGTTCTTCATACATGGCTCATGAGGGTGCTAGAATTGTATAAAGCTGATGCAACGCTACGCACCTTCCTGATGTCATGTATGGGGCAATGGAGGACGATCGTTCACTATCCAGGATGTCGACAAATCCAGAGGAATAGCGAACCGATAAGGATCGAGCGGGGTATATTCCAGGGTGACAGTTTGAGTCCGCTTTGGTTTTGCCTAGCTTTAAATCCTGTAAGCACACTGCTGGAGAATTCAGGGCTAGGCTATCGGTTGAAGAGAGGTGGTCAGGTTATATCTCACCTTCTTTACATGGATGACTTGAAACTTTTTGCCCCCAGCAATCTGCAACTAATGGAGCTACTGAAGGTTACTGAAACCTTCATTAGTGCCATCAGGATGGAGTTTGGTGTGGACAAAATTGCGGTCATGCATGTAAAGCGAGGGGAGATTGTGGAATCCGTGGGAACTCAACTCTCGGATTCCATAAACCTGAGATCCCTCTCTCCACCCGAAACCGACTTGGCTCGCGAGGTTGTTGACATGTGAGATGTGGACTCAGCGATCATTGTACCGATAGTCGTGTCAGCCAATGGCTTAATAGCCACGAGCCTCGACCAACACCTCAGGAGGCTCTCGTTAGGCGGCTGGATCAAGGGCTTGATTCAGAAAGCAGTTCTTCTGGACACGGCTCGCATTGTCAGGCAGTTCCTCTCTCTGGAGCCCTGACCGCCGGTAGCTTGGACCCTGTTCCCAATACCGGTGGGATACTATTTTTTGTTGTTTTAAATGTCTTTTTAATTTTTTCATTAAAATATTAAAAATATAATTTATATGTATTTACAAATGAATAAACGAAATAATATTAATAATAATTTATTTATTTCTTACCATAAATTACAGAGAAGATAATTAAATAGTCTACGCACACAATTTTATAATTAATTTGTGGAAGACTGGTGCCTAAAGTAAGTTTTTTGTAAAACCTGTATGTCAGGTCACCAGGCCCCCAAAACAAGGTTTTACATTATTTTTGTCGTACTGGAGACAATCTGATTTACATATAATATTCAAAAAAATAAACATCTCATAATCATATTTCAATATTGATCATAAAACTTGATTTACAAAAATAAAAATAGAGATTCTTCGTGAAATAAAGTAATTTATTATAATACAAGCAAAGGAATGTATGTGAATATGATGTGTGGTGTGTGGGGTGAGTGTGTGTGATATGGAGTGAGTGTGTGTGTGTGGTGTGGGGTAATTGTGTGTGCGTTGCAAAGGGAACATTATGTTAGGATATAGTTTTGAATAGATCTTCAATTTGGGTATAATCTAAAGTGATAAGCCAGTTAGTTACTTTTCTTTTAAAAGTTCTTTTGTTTAGGTTATGAATTGAGAGTACATCATTCAGTCTGTTGTATAGAAATGGGCCAAGAAAAGAAAAGAAATTACGGGCAAATTTGGCTTAGGTTGGCATACATACCTTCTTCTGTTTCTCATGTCGGAATGATGATGGTTATTTTTAAAAGGAATAAGGGAACGTTGTTGCAAAGCAACAATTGTGGAGAATGAAAAGCTGCCGAATTGAGAGGACTTTAGAGGACTTATAGACTTCTACCGTGGGATGACGAACAATACCAAAGTAAGGACATTTGAGTAGGCCGCAAAAATACTCAAACTGCCAGACAATCATAAAATCTACATGAATATAACGACATACATAGTTCTCGCATTCACATTATTCTATATGAGGACCATCCAGCTTAGTGTCTGTAGTGGTCTTTTGAAGAAAGAACCAAACATATTTGAGTGGACCTGTCCAGTCAGTGCAAGCATTTGTCAATAGTCGAATAGCTCAACTTAAAAACCACTAAGGAGCTCAATGACATGACGAACAATACCAAAGAAACGACATTTGGGTAGGCCGCAAAAGTACTCAAACTGTCAGACAACGTAAAAAATTACTGTCAAAAGGAGGAGAAAATAATAATAGTAACCCACATAGTCCTCACATTTACAATAATTAAGTAATCAATAAAAATAAAAATATAATACTTTACAAAGTAAATATTCGTGTCAAACAAAATAGTAATAATAATATGTCAATCAAAAAATAAAAAATAAATATAATATTTAACAAAGTATTCAAGTCAAAAATAAAAAATAATTATAATAAAACGTCAATAAAAAAATTTAAAAATATAATAAAATACTATACAAGTATTCATGTCAAAAACGAATATTAAAAAAAAATATATAAAAAAATTTCATCAGTACATATGAAAACAATGGCTCATTGAAGCAGCTCAATCCCACGCCTTTTTGTCCTCAAGAAAGTCATTAATTGTGTAAAAAGCTTTCTGGCATAGCTTACTATTAATAAATGATTTGAATTTATTTATGCTTAGTTCTTGAATTTGGCTAGGAAGTTTATTATAGAAACGTATACATTGGCATCTAAACGAACCACCTATTTTTTTCTTGAGCCTGGTTTTAGGTACAATAAATTTGTGTTTGTTCCTAGTATTTATGCTATGGATATCACTGTATCTTTTAAACAGATTAATATTTTTATGTGCATACATGAGATTCTCATAAATATATTGAGAGGGAACAGTAATAATATTAATCTCTTTAAATTTGTCTCTGAGGGAGTGTCTGGGACTTAATTTATAAATTGCTTTTCTGTAAAAGCTTAATTTAGAATCTAATGTCACCCCCAAGTACTTAACATTGTCGACCTTCTGCAATATGGAACAAGAACAATCACCGTTTTGAGGGGATGAACAGGTGTGAGCGAGAATGGAGAATGGTTGGAGAGATGACTGCGGAGTGTTCCATAAAGTAAAGGCTATATACTTGGTTTTATCGGAATTTAAGGTGACTATGTTAGTTCTCAGCCTACCATTTACAGTATTGAAACCGACTTGAGCGCATTTATATACTTCTTCCCATGAATCTGCACTGAAAAGAAGCACACTGTCATCCGCAAAGGTAATAATGCGTCCATTTTGAAGAGAGAGATTGCAGAGGTCGTTGATATACACTAGAAATAACGTTGGCCCAAGAATGCTTCCCTGAGGAACTCCATAAGCTACAGGAAGAGTGTCACTAAAGTGGTTAAGTATCAATTTTTACAAACTGCGTGCGATTAGTTAGGTAATCTTTGAAAAGTGACTACTGCGTTCCACGTATGCCCAGGTTTTCCAGCTTACGTAGCAAGATTGGAACCGACACTGTATCAAAGGCTTTAGCTAGGTCTAAAAAGATGGCTAAGGATTTATTTTTATCATCCATGTTAGAAACAATAAAGTTTGTCAGCTCATGCACCGCCATGGCCGTCGATTTCTCTGCACGAAAACCGAACTGAAACTGGGACAGCAGGTTATTTGATTCTAGATATTTCACTAACCTGTTGTTCAATAGCCGTTCCAGAATTTTTGATAGTTAGGCAAAATTGCTATTGGTCTATAATTATTAACACAGTGTCGGTCCCCACTCTTGTGAATGGGATGCATAAGTGCCTTTTTAAACGCAAGTGGAAAAGTACCAGATTCCATCGCCAAGTTGCAGACATGTGTAATGGATGGTACTAAAAGATTTGTATGTGCAATGAGAAGGTTTGAAGAGATATTGTCGCATCCCACGGCACAGTCGCGTTTGAGAGAGGAAATAATAGTCGCTACTTCGTCTTCATCAGTGGGGAGGATAACCATGGAATGTGAAAAAGTAGGTAGGGGGGTACTAGTAGTAGATAGGTAATCCTGACCCTGCTGTTGGGCGGTTATTTTACCAGCTAAGGTTGAGCCAATATTGACAAAAAAGTGGTTTATTTTATTTAAAGAATGAACTGGTTGATCTTGTGGGCTTATTAACTCGGTAGGTGATGTCTTGGGTCTTGATCTATTCGATACTTTATTTATCACCTTCCAGAGGCGTCGGTTGTCCCTTCCCGCTTTTTTTACTTCTTCCCTTTCATATTCCATTTTAAGTTTTTTTTTAAATTTTGTTGCAAAAATTCCGATACCTTGTGTATGTTGACTTTAATTTTAAATTTTCAGGATGTTTTTTAGTTTTTTTTATTTAGGTCGTCTCTGTTTTTTATACATCTCGAGAGGCCTGGGGTTATTCAGGGTTTAATCATTGTTTTCGTTTGGAGACGGTAATAATTTTAGTGTTTGACTCTACTAGTACTCAAACAACCCTCACCTATCATTATACACTAGAGAGAGTGTATAATGATAGGTGAGGGTTGTTTGAGCTATAAAAACATTTGCTGGCAATTTAGTTTTAAGAATAATGTGATCTAGACGCACAAAAGAAGCACACTGTCATCCGCAAAGGTAATAATGCGTCCATTTTGAAGAGAGAGATTGCAGAGGTCGTTGATATACACTAGAAATAACGTTGGCCCAAGAATGCTTCCCTGAGGAACTCCATAAGCTACAGGAAGAGTGTCACTAAAGTGGTTAAGTATCAATTTTTACAAACTGCGTGCGATTAGTTAGGTAATCTTTGAAAAGTGACTACTGCGTTCCACGTATGCCCAGGTTTTCCAGCTTACGTAGCAAGATTGGAACCGACACTGTATCAAAGGCTTTAGCTAGGTCTAAAAAGATGGCTAAGGATTTATTTTTATCATCCATGTTAGAAACAATAAAGTTTGTCAGCTCATGCACCGCCATGGCCGTCGATTTCTCTGCACGAAAACCGAACTGAAACTGGGACAGCAGGTTATTTGATTCTAGATATTTCACTAACCTGTTGTTCAATAGCCGTTCCAGAATTTTTGATAGTTAGGCAAAATTGCTATTGGTCTATAATTATTAACACAGTGTCGGTCCCCACTCTTGTGAATGGGATGCATAAGTGCCTTTTTAAACGCAAGTGGAAAAGTACCAGATTCCATCGCCAAGTTGCAGACATGTGTAATGGATGGTACTAAAAGATTTGTATGTGCAATGAGAAGGTTTGAAGAGATATTGTCGCATCCCACGGCACAGTCGCGTTTGAGAGAGGAAATAATAGTCGCTACTTCGTCTTCATCAGTGGGGAGGATAACCATGGAATGTGAAAAAGTAGGTAGGGGGGTACTAGTAGTAGATAGGTAATCCTGACCCTGCTGTTGGGCGGTTATTTTACCAGCTAAGGTTGAGCCAATATTGACAAAAAAGTGGTTTATTTTATTTAAAGAATGAACTGGTTGATCTTGCGGGCTTATTAACTCGGTAGGTGATGTCTTGGGTCTTGATCTATTCGATACTTTATTTATCACCTTCCAGAGGCGTCGGTTGTCCCTTCCCGCTTTTTTTACTTCTTCCCTTTCATATTCCATTTTAAGTTTTTTTTTAAATTTTGTTGCAAAAATTCCGATACCTTGTGTATGTTGACTTTAATTTTAAATTTTCAGGATGTTTTTTAGTTTTTTTTATTTAGGTCGTCTCTGTTTTTTATACATCTCGAGAGGCCTGGGGTTATTCAGGGTTTAATCATTGTTTTCGTTTGGAGACGGTAATAATTTTAGTGTTTGACTCTACTAGTACTCAAACAACCCTCACCTATCATTATACACTAGAGAGAGTGTATAATGATAGGTGAGGGTTGTTTGAGCTATAAAAACATTTGCTGGCAATTTAGTTTTAAGAATAATGTGATCTAGACATGTTTTTCCGTGCGTTGGAATAACGTAAACCGGTAGGAAGCCGTGAAACGATGTCAGATCGAGGTAAGGTGAAGCATTCTGATCATGACTAGAAGTACTTAAATCTATATTTATGTCACCGGTGAGAATGATGTTTCTACAAGAAGAATAGTTTATTAATATTTCATTAAGGGACTGCAGGAAGTTAGATAAATAGCTAAAACAACGGTGTCGTTATTAATTTGTATTGTTACACAATTTGCATCATGAAAGTCAGGTTCGACAACATTAACTTGTATACCATTTTTTATGTAAAAACGAGGGTGTCGTTTTGCGTTTAGTTTTTGTTAGTTGAGTAATAGTTATAGCCATTTAATACCGGAAGATTAGAGGTATGCGGTAACCAGAATTCTGTGAGAATTATCAGGTCCCACGAAGTTCTTGATTGTGCTAATAGGACATTAAAACCTGGCATATTGCAATTTATGCTTCTTATGTTTTGACTCATAATTTTAAGACGTTTTTCGTTATTCGGGATGAGGTATATGCAATCGGCCAGGTCACATGTAGTAGAGTCAGCTATTGAAAGGTGGTCAATGTCATTGTTTATTAAATTAGAATTTTCGAAGAGTACGGTTCAAATGATAGTGTAAGAGTATAATGTGCATAGCTGTACAAATCAGAGAGACATGACACGATCGATCGCTTCCCCACCGAATCTCTCCTGCACTGACAAGAGAAGTTCAGTAGACAAGCAATCTGTATAAAAAAGACAACAACGGTAAAATACTTTTCTTGTTTATATCCTGTACAATAGAGTTCCCGAAAATGAAGTGTAAAAAGTGCGTAATTGTGTGTGAAAGTGTTTATGTGTAATTGTTTGCTTGTATATGTGGGTATTTTATGTCAAGAAAAAAACAACTGAAAAACATTAATTAACATTTTAAAACTGTTATAAAATACATGAAGGGTTTTTCTAATGATACTGAGTATTGACCAGATAGTCATTTTTCAATTATTTTAGGAAAATCCAATTCCGAGTTAACGGTGATGCGTTGAGTGCCGTCTTCCCTACGCAAGTAAACTTTACCATAGGCTGACCAACAATGTTTATATTTATGCTGGGAGGCGAAGTCTCTTGCCAGGAAGAACAACTTTCAAACTTTTGCGGGGAGATTGTCAGATATGTAAACGGGTACCTTTGGGCCGGGCAATCGTAGTTGTGTTGTATTTAGCTTACAGCTTTTATTATTTTTATTAAAATTTCTGACTGATTGCAGTATCTTAGATTTAAGAAAGACTGTAGTGAAGTCAACAATGATTGTGTTATTCATAGAATTGCTTGAGTTAATCCTGTATACGTCCTTAATATCTGATTCTGCAACTGTGGTATCTAGAACGGTACCCATCTTTGTGATCACATTTATCAGGTCCAATTTTGATTCACTCTCAATCTTTGGGATGTTTTTTATTTCTACAGTTGCAACTTTCGATTGCATTTCAAGTTGATCTACCCTGTCTTCCAGTTTCTTGATGTAGTCTCGATTTTCCTTCTTCTCTACTTTGTATTGTTCCATTTTGTTTAGCATTTCTTCATACTTTTTTGCAGTAAAGTCTGCAGAGTCCTGTAGTTTGTTGTACTGGTTTTTTATTTCTAACAGCGTCGATTCTATGTTAGAGTAGAATAAGTTTTGTTCCTTGATTACACCAGATATTTCATCTTTAAGATCATTCAAACCGAGTAGATAGTCATGGTCGTCGCGTTTCCTTTTATTACGATAGGTAATGTTTGGTGCATCCATTGAGACTTCATTTATTTACGCAGACGTACTTAAAATTATAAATATTATCACCAATTTTCATGTTCATAAGTCAATGAGAAGTAAAAAATTCTTCGTAACAAAATTTAGTGACAGACAACGGACGGACAGACAGACGGACACGCGAGTGACAACAATAGGGCTCCGTTTGGACCCTTTAGGTACGAAACACTAAAAAATAAATACATGTCCAATATTTATAATTGACGGACTAATTTGATTGTTTTAGTCATCAACCCAATCCCTGAAAAAATATTAAAATTTCCGTACATACTCGTAGTTATCATCAGCTGATCTAAATTAATATTGGAGGTTCAACTTCTGCTTATGCTAAATTGTCGTTAAACATCACTCTTTGAAGTGTCACAAAAAAGAAATGAAAAATCATTTATTTCTTCAGCAAAGTATTTTACACAAACAGAATAGTGTGTCGAATTAATGGTCTAGTTTTAGTATAATAAAAATATAAATTGGAATTCATTGATCGACTGTACAGCTGTAATGCACGTACTTACTATATTCCCATATTAAACATACCATAGCCCCCAGGTATAGCCAAGGGTGTATAATATTAAACCTCCGGTTCTTATATGTAACTACCTATATCTATAATCTAATATATATTAATGCCAGCATGGAAACATAAAGGTAGGCAATATTTTCACCTGGCAAAAAATAATACATCTGTTTCTGAATTCATTATTCGGGGCCTCAACAAGAAAATCCCCTAATAAACTAACAATATCTTTGTGCTTTTCTGTCAACCGTATCAGAATAAAAGATAATAATATTATGTATAGGTATCGGGACATTAATGACGATAAACTCATCTGATTGTAATAACTGTATGTTATTGATACTAATAATATAATGATACAATGTGTCTTTGTGATTCCTAATGTATTATTGGATTCCATATTATTATAGTAATATTATTCGATGTGCTTTTTATTATTATTATACACTTCTGCTCTCAGTATTACTTGAATGACATTATTAGTTACCTAACAACAATGGGTTGAATATGGACAATGAAAAGATGACTAATGTATTGAAACATTTAGGGGTTCAACATGGTCGGGGGTAAAGGTTGAACGTGGACTAAACCATATTTTTCAGTAAGTAAATATAATATTACAGAGTAGTTTGTTATGCCTAGTCATACTCGTGAATTAACTATGTGTGCGGGTAATTCGTCATGGCTATGTTTCATCAGTTATGTAGAGCCAAACGGGAGTGTCCTTAATAAAACATTAATAAAATTACAAACAAATCTCGACACCCAGAAAAAAAAAACATCAAATAAACAAAACAAAATTTCGTTTCAATTCCTACTGAGTTCGCAGTTTGTCGACAAAGTCCCTCGCTTCCTTTTTTTTCGCTTTCTTTTTTGCCGAAACGAGGACGCTCTGAGGACAGAGCGTCGTCGTTTTCAGCACTGGCACACCTACCTACAGACAGGTCCTTGGAGCAAAGGAGTTAGGTACCTACAGACCCACGCGGTGTCGTCTCGCTGTGGTGGTTACTATTAATATGCAGTGACACGATCTGTGATCGCGAGCCCCTCTGCGTAGGCATGCGACCCTGGTACTCGCGACGTGTTTCATCATATTTGACACGCGTTAGATGGCTGTATTTGTCACTGAAGTGGTATAGTTTTCAGATTGCGACTCAACAAGAGTGTTGCTTTTTGATATTTCTGAGCTAGTGGCTATTTGGCACTACATACATAATCTACTAAAGTCAGATACATGCTAATGTATAACCACACGCCACATCTATCCAATGACGTTACTAATTAAAAAGAAACCAAATCACACTTTAAACCACCCAGTTACTAGAAAACCAGCCAAAACAGAATCCACAGCGTACTCCCATAATGGCGCGCAATATTCCAATATCTGCTATCTATTGTAAAATGATCAAGCATCGTATTACATCGCAGTACTATTTATATATGTTATTTACCATTCGCAGCTTATTATGTCCACAATAATAAGAGCATAACAGCTGTTGGTTCCTGGGTGCTAGGGGGTGTGGGGGAGTAACAGGTTCACCACCCCCCACCTATGGTTTTCAATGTTTAATGCGATTTAGGAAATTTATGTTGTGCATGTAATTATATTTATGTTTGTTTAAAAATTTCGATTTAAATAAAGAAAGAACCCATTCAAATCTTTCTGCTATTGATATCAACCAGTGGTTTCAAATCTTTTATTAGGGCGGGACCACTATGATTTCTTTGTTGCACGGACGAGAAGTCAAGAAGAAAATTGAACTGTGATAATCGAAATATAATTTTGTATCATAAAACTTGTAGCACGCCTATTCTTCACAATCAAAAGTTGAACGATCATCGCCATAGAAAACACAACATAATCTTAAAATCAGTTAGCGTCAATGTTATTTTCGAGTTGAAAAGTTTGACATTTTAAGCCTTTTGTGAACCATATTTTAGCTTTTACGGACCACTTGTTGGGAACCACTGATATAAACCCCGCAGTTCCACGGATTTTATTTAAGGCGATATTAACTGCCATTGACTTTGAGTGGTCAGCTTGCGTGTTCTGCGCTGAGCTTACGTAACGCGTCGTACGTCTACCCAGTAATAGGACTCGCCCATCAAGGAGCGCTGTCCGAAATAAGACGTATTATTAATTTATTACACATAAAACAACAGATATTAAACTAAAACACTTATAATAAAATATAAACAGTTAAATTATAAATCTTTAAAATGGTGAAGGTTTCATAAAAATACGCTTTATACTCGTAGTTTTTGCGTGATTCTGTTTTTTTATTTGCGTTAGACATAACTTTAAAAATTAATTACAGTATGTTATAAAAATATAATTTCAAATATTTTCAGATCATGTTACGACGAAAATTGTCTAGAGTAACATATATTTTTTTTCAAATAAATAAGACTAGTCGTTTAGACGTGATGTTAAATTAAAAACCATTAAAATTCGTATAACTCCTTCCTTTTATAAGACTTGTACCTACTTTTTCAGGCGCACTTAAAAAGTAGGTACAAGTCTTATAAAAGGAAACAGAGAAGTCGAATACCGAACATCGCGCAGCGGAGTCTTCTTGTAATATACAATCATTTCATAGTTTACCAGAATCATTGGCCAACATCAGTTCTCAACACGTCTGGCCTGATTTAGTTCATCGCGACATCTTTCAAGCTCGTCACTAGAAGCAGCACCGATCAGTCTCCACAATGTCTATGTACACGGGTGTCAGCACACGGAGACGTTTAAATGTGTTTGTGGTCGTCGGTGCCACCAGCTGGTCGATTCTGTTAACAGCTCACCGTGAAAATTTAGGTGGAGTGAGCGTGAAGTGAACTGTCATTCCTTCATTCATTGACTGGCCTGTTGGTCTAGTGGTTAGTGACCCTGACTGCTATGCCGGAGGTCGTGGGTTCGATTCCCACCCAGGACAAATGTTTGTGTAATGAGCACGATCATTTGTTCTGTGTCTGGGTGTAATTTATCTATAATATGTATGTATTTAGAAATATATAAGTATGTTTATCAGTTGTCTAGTACCCATAACACAAGGTCTACTTAGCTTGGGACTAGATGGCGTTGTGTGATAGTTGTGGAATATTATTATTATTATTCCACCTTGATTGTATGTATTGACAGCCCACTTCACGTTCACTTCACTTAAGTTATCACGGTGAGATTTTACAGAATAGCACTACTGTTGCTCGCCGGGCACCGTGCCGCTTCACACGTGATTAAATGTTGTCTGTAATGAAACTGATAATATGAAGAACGACTGACGATGATTTGGTATTACCTAAGGAAAGGGGCCCAAAGCGGGTAGCCTGCCCAAAGTGGGTAGTCCTCGTTGTCTGCAAATGTGTGAGTGGGCCGGAAACACCCGACCACCACGTACCGATACGAATCAGTTCGAATAAGGAGTCGGAGGCACGTGGATTTACCACTTGAGTGAAATGTTTTATTTCGTTGTTTTGTGTTATAAAATATCAAGGTATGTGAACAAAAATTATTTCAATCTGTTCAGAGTTATGCTCCAATAAGTGTTTGAGTATTATTGTTCATTAAAATGGCTTACAATTCTCAATATGTGGCAGCATTTTTAATTTATAATAATAATGTAAAATAATTAAGATTTTGAGGATATTGTGTAAAACATGGAAAAGTAGCTTTTGGGCAAAACGGGTAAGAGTAAAACAGGTAGCCGCATTTCCCCTATCCTTATCCTCTTTACCCAATAGATGATGAAGTGATCAGTAAATAAATAATTTGTGTTTTTGCAGATGGTTCAGAAATATCACCGAAAAACCGAACAAGCTTCATAGGACGTCACTATCATAAAGCTTGCAATGGAAGAGGGCAGAAAATCATACAACAACAGTACCCACTGAAAAAAATATGGTATCAAACTATCAAGGTATTTAAAAAAAGGATCGGTGGATAAAAACGCAGCAGGTTTATTGCTGATTTTACAGTTGAGCAAGAAACTGAATTGTTAGAATATTTATTTCATGTAAATAATCTCTTTTTTACTTTAACAAAATCTGAATTTCTATCTCTGGTGTACCAATATGCAAGAAGCCCATACAATTTTTCATCTATTTAAAAACTATACTGCAGTAGAAGACAGGTACCAAGCCTTTAAAAAGAGACATCATGATCTAACCTTATGATAGCCAGAGCCTACCTCAGAAGCTCGTACCCGAGGTTTCAATAAGCCGCAGGTTAACCGATTCTTCAGTCTTTTAGAAGAACAGATTGACTAACATCAAGTAGATGCCACAAGAATTTACAACGTCGACGAGACGAGCATCCAAACGACTGGCAACAAACAAGAAAATAATATAAGTAAAAGATCTCATTTATTAGATTGTCTTGCCCAGTCTTTACCCGTTTTGCCCCGACGGCATACCAGCTTTGGGCACAACATCTGGGTAAAGCGGGTGAAAGATAGACTGAATTGTTTTTTTTTTCTTAGTGATTCTTAAAAGAGATGTATTGATTATTTTTAATTACGAAGTTTAATTAAAATACTTGTTCCCAATATTCAAATAAAACCTATTCAGAAACAAAAATGAAGTATTTTTAAAAATATAATCCTTAAGTTACCCGCTTTTGGCTCCCTTCCAGATTTAATTTGGCTGTTTTATATCATTCGCAACGCCTCAGTTTTATGAAGTGCGTCGATGATCTTCAAACCCAGCAGTCAATACCTAGGTAGCTACAGTAATGAATACAGACGACTACTTATTTCTCCACAAACTAAACTTTCCGTTTGGGTAGGCGGATTGAATCACAGAGACTACTAAATATATTCCGTACTCATAAATGAGTCCTAATAACAAGGTACAGAACTGGTCGTCTCTCATGATGTTCCCCGGCGAGCTCGCGGTAGTTTGCTAATAGTTTCATAGGGAATAATAAACTACTCTCTGTGACATGGGCTGGTGTTGTACCTCTGTAACTTTTTACGACAACGTAATTGACAAAGATTGTATCAGTAGTAATACGTATGTACCAATGTGTACCCATATCAGTTAGTTTTAAGTGTACAAGTACCAAATTAAAGATGTCAAACGTGCTTATAACACAAGAGTCACCACTGTTGTTAATAAAGTCGTAAACTGTTTCTCATAATGTTTGACAAAGTAAACAAAAACAAAACATACCGCACCAGCCCTCTTTTCTAACAAGGTCCCCCGACCCATGGCCATGATGCAAATCAATGAAGAAATTCTAAACAAAATGCTGTTGATACTAATTGGTTCATTCTCTCCTTAATGCATTGTATACTTCTCCCTGAAGCCCTCGTTAATATATCAGGGAGTCTTTAAGTGCTGACAGAGAGACATGCCAATTTCACAATCAATTTACAGCGATTTATTTTGAGAGGAATTTAATATTCTAAGAAAAATAGATTCCTCTGTATTGGGAGGGGGCCAGAGTAAATTAATATAGGTGTGTAGGTGCTGTCAGGCTTCATTTTCTAGAGTTGTATTGGGCCATGCTGTTATATACCTCCTTCCTTGGTTGAGATAGACTCACCTTTTGTTATCATGTTTCATTAATTCATACCTGGCTTCTAAACGATAATTCAAATGAATACTCTGTCTATTTTTCACTTTGTAAACTATGCTATCAAAAAGACCTACCATTGCTGGCTCCATAAAGATAATCCATCAAGTCCAAATTTTCTTTCGTAAGTTAATAATATTCAAAATTTCATAGAGTACTCTAGAACTCTGCCTCACATGTGGGTTTTATAGAATTTAAACCTTAATAAAAAAAAATCCGTACAAGAATGTTTCATTTAAATTAATACCTACAGTTGCTTACCCTCTACACTCAAATTACAGTACTAAACTATCTTAATCCTTTACCAAAAGAACGTTTCCTTAATAAAAACTGTTCACAATATAATACAGTTACACTGAGCCCAAACATAAAAGACTTTGTAACAAGTTGTTCAAGTTCCGCCGAGCCGCGATCAATTTCCTCATACATCGGAGAACTTTGATCTCGAACACGGCCGTGTTGGTCACAGCTCGAGCAGATTAGACGGATGCTGTAGGTGTCGAGTGACCGATAGACTTGGGGAAAGGTCAAGTGAGGTCAGAGCTGTTGAGACTTGTTGACGGAAAGCTGAAGAGATTTTTGTGAAGGTCATCATATCGATTGTAAAATCGATGAAATCTCAAGAATGACGAAAAGGTCAAGAATGATAACGTTTTAGCATTTCCATAACATTTTGAATGAATGGCCATAATTTTATTAAGTTTGTAACCAAGAAGGAAACAAAACCAAATATAACATCGTCTATGAGATAATAAAAGTTTCGTCAAATATTCACGATGATAATTATGGCCGCATCTATTTTTATCTCCCTCTCATCTTTAACTACCAATGTGTTCTATATTCTATGTTTTGACACAGATCTAGACATGGATTATATGAGCAACTATTCATGCAGTCAATGGGAGATATAATGTTTAGCTGAGTACTAACATTTTATTTCCGTACAGGTTTGATTGTTACAGTCTCGGTTGTATAGAATGGGGTGGAAAACAGAAACAAACAATAAGAAGGGCCAAGCCCCAGGAATACGTTTGAACACTACACCAAATACCCGGGCCTGCGGACGGCGAGTAATGGGTAGCTCGCCGTCTGATCAGCACCAGGCCCGAGAGTCGACGGCGCTAATGACGGGGCCCGTCATGGCCGATACCTGCCCAGGGGTTGAGAATAAATTCGAAACAGAGTTATATCGCTTCTGGGCACTCAGGGCAGGGAAGGAACAGGGTTGGGTTTTAGTTAGTAAGAGTATGACACGCCCTCCCGCTCCACCCAGAGCGGGAGATGTCATTGGATGATTTCCCACACCACAAAAAAAAACACTACACCAAATAGGCAGACATAAATTAGGTACTCGTTTAAAATCCGTTACCCTCTTTCTGGGACAGTCGGTTAAATATGGCAATTAATCAGTGCCTCGCGAAATTACCTATACTTCTAAACTTGTCAGTTTTTAAGTCAAGGGTTAAAAAATACCGTCCTATAAGTGTGTATTTATTAGTGATTTCTAGATCACGAATACGTCAACCATCTTGAAAAAAAATTGTCTTATTTGGAGATATTTTTGGACAACACAAGTGTCCTGTGACGGACACCAGTAAACGTTGAGTTCAACCCTTTCGTTTCCCACCGCCTTGTGTGTATGTCTATAAAGGTTGATGTAAACTTGACGGCGACGGGAAAACCGCAGTGGAAAATATTTTCTAACAACACCATTTTGGGGGGGTGCCAACTGAAAACCAGCGCTGGGTGTCCAACGCCCAGCAAATGCTGAGATGGTAACCCTTTCGGTATGGGCACGCTCAGCACAATTTTATTGTATCTTTGTGTACCTACTGTCATTTTCTTTACCTTTTGTTTGTTGCTGTTGTTTTGTGTCTGTGTCGAATAAATGTTTATTCTATTCTATTCTATTCTATTCTATTCTATTCTATTCTATTCTATTCTATTCTATTCTATTTTGTGAGAGTCTGAATGTTTGTGAATTTGGTCTGTCAATTTTCAACGGCTGAACAAATTGACATGGGATCGCAGGAAGATCACGACCTAGATGAGAACGTATGAAACTTTTTCACGGTAGTATGTTACCGTGGGATAATTTTCGACTTTCTCGACGGCTTAGTCGCTCGCAAAAGATAGTGCTGCCTGAACTGAAAAGTTTTGCACAAACTTTCTATTACAAACTTGAACTAACGGAACTTATGAAAGGGAGGTTATTTAAAGAGTTAGCCAAGTCAAGCCAAGGTACGTGTACAGTTTTCAGATATAAAGCTCTCTTGTTATCATTGGGTCTGTAAACTTCTTCTTCTTTCAAATCGATGGTTTCCTAACTTTTTAAATACTTTGGGTCCAGAAGCTGGCTCCGGCACACCCTTTAAACTTAAGGGAAAGATTTATAAAAAAATGTTCAGACCTGCTGTCTTGTATGATTCAGAATGTTGAGCCACAAAAGGGATGAATGAAAAGCAATTGCATGCAGCCAAAAAAACGATGGATGGACTGTGTAAAATAGGATATGGGTAAAAAGGGGGTGACTACAGAGATGACGACTAATAGAGAAGTATGGACGAAAAAAAAAATGCTGCGCCGACTCCGAATAAAATGAGATTAGGGCAGGAGAATGATGATGGGTCCAGAAGCTGGCCACATTAATTGCAGCGTCTGTGAACTTGCTACATTTTATAAAACGGTAAGTTTGATAAACTTCATAAATAATTCCTGCCTATATTGCCGCACCGCAGGGAAAATGTCTATCTCTCTGTTTTAAACACATTTCTATTTCTACTAGTACGGGCCAGTTTTTTAACCGTCTTCAAAAAGGAAGAGGTTCTCAATTCTTCTACATGTTTTTTTTGTACGTTTGTTAAGTGATTACTCCACCACTTGTGAATAGATTTTGATAATTCCTTTTGTTTGGTACGTTATATTTCAGAGGTGGTCCCATATAAATTGCATCCAAATTATTTAGCATTTTTTTAAAAAGTCAACAAATATTTAAAAAAAATGTATACACAGATGACGTTTTGGTTTTCTCCAACTATTTTCAAATTCCATATTATTGGAGTTATTTAACTCGGGCATAACTTTAATATTTAGTTTTAGTTAGGATACAACAAAAAGTGAAAAAAAAAAAACATTTTTAGCAAAAACTACAAAATGATAAGTATTTTGCAACTTACAGTGTATCTACTTCTTTGGGAGTCGGTTGTATTGTTTGCTATTTTAATTAATGTAAAATTAATTGAGCCACTGCATTAAAACAGTAAAGGATTAGATAGCTATCGCTCAGAAATCTTATTTCCATTTGTTTTCTTAATTCCAAATCCATTGCCAGGTGTATTAAGAAAATTCGTCTACTCATAATTACTTAAAATGTAACTCGTAATAAAATGTCGGGTTTCAAAATGGCGATGGCATTACAAGTGTGTTACGTGCCGGCTTACCTAATTACTCAGCTGGCTTGTGACCCGATTAACATAAAGCCGCAGGGGATTTAAATGATCGGTTTATCATTCTCTTTCTCCCTACAGCTGTAATGTACATCATATGTCCATACGGTTCTGTTAATTTACTGCATGTTGCTGGTGCAGTCAGTCTACACGCATTGTTGGATATTAATATGTCTCGATATTATCTGTTTAATTAGTCGATGTCCGCTGAATACAATGAATTAATTGCACGCGCTGAACTATACTAGCTATAAGATGACTTAATCAGTAACTTTACTCCTAATATATGGTTGATAAATTGCTTTTTAAAATCTGTACTAATGATTTTTGCAAAGAAATACAAAAACAAATAAAAAGACTTTATTGTCTTAATACAACAGCAACAATTTATGAAGCCTTTGATGACTCCCAAACTAGGCGGGCTGACTAGGGCGCTGAGTCCTGACATACATCAGGAGATAGCGCCCTCTCGATTTAACTTTGGCTAAATTTCTATTACTATCTTAATAATTTAAAAAAAAAACCACTAAAATGGATAACAATATTTTTTATACTATGGTATAAACAATTAACAATTGAAAACACCATAAATAAATCAAATAAGATGATTTTCTTCACTTTCAGTGACTTAAATATGTATAGACAAATGGACATATTAAGTTTGATTTAAGGCTTTTCCTACCGTTGCCATAATTATTTGGAACATTGTTTACCAACCAAAGCTCTTGTTTTAGTATTTCACCATCGTCATACAAGAAACTTCTTCAAACTTGTAAGTTTTACGAGCTCCCACATATCTTTAAATATCGTTCTCGAACAAATCGGTGAGTCTTCCTTATATATTTATTGCTGTATAAACAGCCCTCTTTAGGACCGATCAATGTGTGACCGCAGAGAAATACTTGCATTTTTTGTTCACATTGGGTCGAACACTGAATTTAATAGGAGAGTCGAATTAGACAGTTGATGTTTTCTGTAAACGCAGACAATGACAAAGGAAAATTAGTAAACTTGATAAAACAAGAAACTATTCAGAATGACTGTTGTTATTACCAATAGAAAACTTGTTGGGATTCCATGTTTTGTAAGTCCTCAAAAGCTTAAATAACTTAAGACGTCGGTCCAGAGACGACGTCTTATGTGATAAAAATCGTATAAGACGTCGGTCTTATGCGATTTTTTTTGGGGTGTGAAATCATCAAATAACTTCTCCCAATCTGGGCGGAGCGGGAGGATGTCAGACTCTTACTGAATAAAACCCATCCATGCTCCTTCAGTTGCCTCTGCGAGCGCTGCGATGATATTATTTAATTGTTAAGGGTCACGGGACCGACCCTAGCAGAAAATTGGTACCCTGAACATTAGTTTAATTGCTGAAATTATATGAAACAAAGTTAACCAAAACAAATTTAAACCGTCCATATTAACCCACGATATATCTGGCTGTAATACAGACAGGCACACAGCTAACACCAAACTATAACACATACTTTACATTATCATTTAAATACGGCCTTGTCTCCTCGGTCTCAGCTTAAGATAACAGCCTCGCTTGATATACACACCCCGTACACGTTGATCCCGTGACGTAATAAGTGACGTCGGTAAACACAGCTCACGACGGGCTCCCGACAATCCCGGGACTAGGGCGATACTGTTTATAGTGATCCCGGGATTGGACGTTAATATTGTAGTATTTGCGACTGGCATTTATTTACGAATTGGTCTATAGTTATGTGTTATTTCATTTTCACTGTAAATCAACATGCAAGATTCCAAAATTAGGCAAGTTTGTTAGATATTATTCTGTTGATTTCTGAAAGCATGGGTAGAGGTGTGTAGTAGGTGTTACCCATATTGCTGACCGAGCAGTTTGCCATCAACCAGGCACAAATCGGGCACAAATCCAGAATCAATGCTGCTACTGAGACATTCCTGATAGAATAACTTAACAACGCGTTGCCCCACTTGGTCTTCGTGTACAGTTTGTGTACATGACGATGTAGAATCACGAGCAAAAATATACACACAAGCAAAATTTACTTGTAAGCTCGAGTATCTCAAAACCGTCCATTTTTTTTATTTTTTATTTTTATTTTTGATAGGCACGCGTTTGACCACTATCTCACCTGATGGTAAGCGATGATGTGGTCGAAGATGGAGCACGCTTGCCTAGAAGTAATCTATTCACTCTTGACTGAAAGACTCCCAGGTTGTAGCTAACAGGAAACACAGACTCCGGTAGGGAATTCCACTCCCTAGCTGTACGCGCAATGAATGTTTTCTCAAAACGCTTTGTGCGTATGGATGAGATGTCCACCATGAACCGGTGGCATTTCGCCGTACGTCTGATGGTCCGTTGATGAAACGGGCTTGGCGCAATCAAATTATGCAATTACGTCGCACACTCCCCAAAATGTAATCGATAGAAAACCGACAGGCTAGCAACTCGGCGTCTATGTTCAAGACTTTGAAGTTTCGACTCAACAAGCCTATCATTGCCAATAATCCTCTTGGCTCATTTCTCAATTGACTCAAGGCCATCAAGCTGGTATCTGGCAGATCCGTCCCAAAGATGAGAGCAGTACTCCATACACGATCGAACTTGCTCTTGATAGAGTTGGAGCAGCTGTTCAAGCGTGAAGTACCGTCTCACCTTTGCGAGGATCTGCAACTTTTTGGCAGCCACATGAGCCTTTGCCTCTATGAAGGGACCAAAATTGAGGGTAGATGTTAAAGTAACACCAAGAAGATCAAGTTGGTCGGTTATCGGCACGGTTACACCTCGGAAAGATGGAGCCAGGTGAAATTGGCTCATGGCCTGGGTCTTAGCAGCATTGAACCTGACCAGATTGGCATCGCCCCATTCTGAGACAGCCTGTAAGGACAAGTTCAAGCGCCCAACCATAGCCTCTCGGAGGGACTGGACCTGAGACCCACTAACTCGTGTGTCAGGCACGTATCTCTCGGCAACAGTGCTGTCGTCTGCATACCCAAAGGTACCGGGTTTTAGAAGATCGTTAATATGCAGCAAAAACAATGTTGCCGAGAGCACCGACCCCTACGGAACACCGGCATTAATAGCCAGCAGTCCGGACGAGCAGCCATCTATGACTACTCAGATAGACCGATCTCTCAGGAAATCTGCAATCCAATCACACAAACCAGCGGGCAGACCGAAGGAAGGAAGCTTGCCAATTAGGCTGTCGTGCCTGACCCGGTCGAAGGCCGTCGAGATGTCAAGGGAGACCGCAAGGGCTTCCCCTTGTTTGTCGATGGCCTCACTCCAGATGTGAATGGCATACGCTAGAAGATCCCCAGTTGACCGATTTCGGCGGAAGCCATATTGTCGTTCACTGAGGATATCGTTAGCTTCTAGGTATGCCAGGAGCTTGCCATTCAGTATACGTTCCATACTCTTACAGAGTACGGAAGTTAATTTGCTGGGTCAGCTCGACTACCCTTCTTGGGCACGAGTTGCACGTTAGCTTGCTTCCAAGCCATCGGCACTATTCCAGTCTCTAACGAAAGGCAAAATAGGCGTGTCAGGATCGGAGACAACTCAGGCGCACAAGTCCTCAGCACAATTGCCGGTATCCCGTCGAGGCCACTACCCTTGTTTACGTATAGGTTACGCAGTACCCTTCGAACATCCTTCTGATGAATGCGAATGTCTGACATAATCGACTCGCATCCACCAAGAGTAAGCGAAGATTTCGCAAACATAGAGGCATACAAGTTTGCTTTCTTCTCAGTGGAGTGGGCCAGCGACCCGTCGGGTTTCAGCAGTGGAGGTAGTGAGGGGCGCCAGAAGTTTGATTCAATCGACTTAGCTAGGGACCAAAACGCCTTACTACCAGCTGGGTAAGAAGCAAGTTTGTTCCCAATTCGGCTAATGTGGTCAAACCGGGCCCTCCGCAACACCTTCTTGCAGGACTTGGCAGCCCTGTTGAAGGCTATCTTCTTCTGACTCACGTCATTTGCTTTACGCGTCCGAGCGTCGACCCATGCCAGGTAAGCCGCGTGCTTAAGCGCATCAGCGCGATTGCACTCGGCACCAAACCATGGTCGAGCCTCGCCAGACATTGTTACGTCAGAGAATGGAATGTAGTACTCCATTCCCCGCCGCAACACATCCGCCACGGCGTCCGCGCACGACGAAACATCAGTCGAAGAAAAGCAAGTGGGCCGCCAAGGATAACATGCGAAGAAAGATCGCATGCCATCAATCTGCTGACCTGTATCGCCAAACCCGCCTGGTCCCTCTAGGGCTAGGATCGGGCGGGGAGTAGACGGATACAGACTTCACCAGACAGTGGTCGGAAGTACCTAATGGTGAAGAAATCGACACTGAGTAACGGTCTGGATCTGTTGTCAGCAGAAGGTCCAAGCAATTGGCCGTGTGCGAATCAACATCCGGTACCCTCGTTGCCCCCTGGACAAGCTGGGTGAGATTTATCACTAGCGCTAGCTTATACGTCTCTTGTCCAGCATGGTCTGTGCACTGGTATGGGAAAGCCACTCCTAATGTTGGGCGTTGAAGTCCCCCAGTAACACCAATTGAGCAGAAGGGTACCGCTGCTGAGGCACATCCAGCCAGCGGCGCACCGTGCCTCGGATCCCACTACCCTCCGCGACTAGTCTCCCGATACATCCATATCAGCGCGAGCCTGGTTGGTCTGCCTGCAATGGAACAACTATTTTGACCCAACTCCCCTGGATTGGCTACACTGAGCATCGTACCGGAACACGGCCAGGCCGCTTGGCAATAATGTCCATTTAAGATGCTCGAGCTTACAAGTAGACCCAAGCCAAGACCAAGACCAAGTAGTTACAGTATGATTGTGTTTCTTTCCCGTGGACGACGACGCCGCCGCACCGTGCCGGTTTAATTTAGTGTAGTAAAAGTGTAAAACATACCAAAATCTCTAACCTAAGGCCAATTTAAGAGGTTTAAGAGATTTGCAGATAGTGCCTATAGCCTAATACTTTTTGTGAAACAAATTACTTACTTACTTACATAGTCCTATATTTGAGCAGTTATGTTATAAATAGCGTCATTTTAGCGGCCTGTGGGTTTAAGGCACTACATGTTCTGCGTACTAGAGTTATTTGCATAATTCGCTTATACCCGGGATTGCTGGTAGCATACGTAGCCCGTGCGAGGCGGCACTAGCTCAGCTAAGTGCGCTGTGTTCATAATTGATTGGCGCTCGAGCCGGCGGCGTGTGTGCACTAAATACTGATAAATATACCACTAAGTGCCAAGATAAAGAGTTTTGAATAAAAGCCTTAAAGTACTCTAAGTGGGTCGTGACAATAAATTGGAGACATGAAAATATTTATTGCTGAAAATCAAGATTTCCTTTGGCCCAATGCTGCAATGGTTAGTATAACTAATCAACTGACTGTATGATTAGTTATACTAACCATTACTTTATAAGTACTTACTATTAGTTCAGTGTTCTGTGTTGAAAAATAATTTAGGTAATGTTTCTATTTTCGGATCAAATATAATTCAGAAACTAATTATGCTATCCTGAAAAATGTCATCCAAAAACGAAAAACATAATTATGTAAAGCTGATTTTTGAAACGTGCGTATGTTTGTATAGTCACGAGCAAAAATATGTACACAAGCAAACTTTATTTGTAAGCTCGAGTATCTCAAATGGACGGTTTTGTGTGTACATAATAACATATTTTTGCTTGTGACTGTATGACTGTGGCGTGGGTGTGCTAAACATTCAAATTCCAATGAATATTCATCATTCTCTCTCGCAGTTCTTTGCGAATTTTAAAGTATTATTTGATTAGGAAATCTGGATAGGTTCTCCCTCTGCCGCAATTTGGGAAGCAAAATACGAATCCATTCGTTCTATAGTATCTCCCATGGCTTTTTTTTAGCTCTAAAAAATCTTTTTCTTGCGATTTATTACTACCCTACCTTGTCCACCCGGGCCTGCGGACGGCGAGTAGTGGGTAACTCGCCGTCCGATCAGCACCAGGCCCGAGAGTCGACGGCGCGTAGTGTTCCACGCTCGCCTCAAAGAGTTGTCAGCAAAGGACGGGGCCTGCCACGGCCAGTGCCTGCCCGGGGGTGGAGGATAAATTCGAAAGAGTTACCTCGCCCCCGGGCGCGTAGGGCAGGGAGGAACAGGGGTGAGTTTTAGTCAGTAAGAGTCTGACACGCCCTTCCGCTCCACCCTAGAGCGGAAGGAGTCATAAGATGATTTCCCACCCCCCCAAAAAAAAAAAAAAAAAACCCTACCTTGTCCAGTTAACCACACTTTCACGCTAACAATTTGATATTGACAGTGCCTTTATTTTGAAGCAATAAGAGCGGTTATCATAATCAAGCATTCTCTGACGTGTGGTAGACCTTTCTCACCTTCTGCAACATTCGTCGAGTACAATCTGTCTGATCCGCAGATCACGACGGATCATGTTAGAGTAAGTAGTGTAACAGATGAGAGGACGGATGGACACACGCTTAGAGAGGGATCACTTGACATACAGTGTATAAGATAGGTCTTAGATAGACCAGGCCCGCACAGGGCTCGCGTGGTGCATTAAAAACTTCTAAAGATTTTAAATTGAACATCATGTCTACAACTAATCTTACTTCTTTGAAAAAAAATATATGTTACTCTAGACAATTTTTTTCCTAATTTCATACGTGAATATTTGAAATTATATTTTTATGACATAGTGTTATTCATTTGTAAAGTTACGTCTAACGCGGATAAAAAAATTGAGAATCACTCAAAAAATATTAAGCGTATTTTTATGAAACCTTTACAATTTTAAAGATAATTTAACTATTTATCTTTTAGTATAAGTACGTGTTTTAGTATATTACCTGTTGTTTAATGTATAATAAATTAATAATGCGTCTAATTTGGGACAGCGCTCATTGATGGACAAGTCCATTACTGGGTGGATGTACGACGCGTTGTGAGAGTTCAGCAAAGCATACGCAAACTAACCACTCAAGGCCGTTGGCACATAACTGCGCCTTAAGGCCCATTCGCTTATAAAGGTGGAGACGGGCCTGTCTCAGCTGTGGGAACGTTAAAAAGGCTGATTATGGTCACGCTTATATGTGTAGGAATTTAAATGTTATGACCGCATAGTGAAATAAGACAGACAAAAATGAATGTACGAAATAGTCAAGGAGTGAAAGAGATAGCGAATGAATGTTGAAGATGTAGAATAAGCAAGAGAAAGGGAACAAGTAAGAACTAAGACGTTAGACGAAGATAAAAATGGGTTGTTCCCAGAGTTCCACGAGTCTGTGTACTTATTTAAGAAATTAAGAATTCAATCATTAAGAAGCAATCGGCCATTTTATTGAAATAGAATTGAGCTGATCCCACATGTGTGTTAGATATTTAGAAAGGAATGTGTGTGTGTTGTTGTATGTGTGAATATGTTAGTGATAGTATCAACAACTGATTTATTTCATTTGTTTTAACTTACAGCTAGCGTATGACTTTTGACACACCACCCACAATACACATCAAGGTGTAAACTTCAACTTAGAACGGCAATGTTTACGAGATGCGTGTTCCCCACAGTTCCACGGTAAGACGTGGTTATCTCGAGCGGCGTGTGTTACAGATGGCTCAGCGCTGGCCGCTGTTGTGCGCAGTCACGCGACTACTGTGACCATACTTCCTGTCCCTACAAATATTGTACATGTGAAACTCTGTATGTACTTAAATGGTTTAATGGGTTTTAATGAAATTTGGTCCACAGGTTGATTATGACTTGGATTAGAACTACTTTTGATCCTAGTGGTATGTCTCGTGGAATTATTTTCGACTGTCACGCGGATGAAGCCTCTGGTAAAAAATAGCACGACGTAAAATTGGTTGTACCGCTTTTTGACTCATTTGTGGAAGAGCCCAAAAAGATGATTTATTTTAATAAAATAATTATAATTATCTTAATGTAAACACAATCAGAATAAACCTCTGTACTCTGTAAGCCATAGAGTACAATTACAATAATTCTTTCCACCCCGCGTCGGTATCAAACTTTAACTCTCTCCATAAAATCAATTTTCCCCCTTCATCTGACTAACCAATCGAACTGAGAAATGTAAACTCCACACTATTTTATATTGCAAAACAAGTGTCATCCAATATACAGCAGTGTCTCCCCCGAGAGTGTTTTGTCACAAAGTACCTAATTACATAAATAAAGTAACAAGTTTCGCACATAATTGGTATTAAAATGGGACATTCCCGCGAACCTGGCAGTTAGTGACCTTCCTCAGTTTACAACATTCTGTAATTAATATCATTGTGGTAGGGAATAGGACATTCTCATAAAAACTTATCAACCGATGCCTATACGGCACTATTCTGTTATATTTGCTTAACGTAAAGAGATGAGAGAAAGAAAGACACTCACATAGTTCCTCATAAGGAATGTTTAATGTTTTGTCGGTACATTTAATTTTCATTTGGAGCTCTAGCTCCAATCATTATTGAACGTAAAGCTACAATTTCTTTCATAGTCTGACTCTTAGAACCACGACCATTTTGTAAAGGGTAATGCAGAGGTAGTAGCTCTACCTCATTTCGCCACTTATGTTTAAGTCCCATGTTATAGGTGGAGTGCTTATTACTATCAAGGGGGAACTGATAGGAGGACTGACTGCTGGTGAGAAAGTCCAGATTTCTAGATGAAAAAACCTAATAACACTTTTACCTACCGGGGAATCGAAACCAGACTCAGAAGTAGCGCTTGCGTGCACTAGATCAACGATACAGACTTACTCAAGTGGAATTTGGAAAAGAGTCTTGTATCCCATTACATGGTCACCGCTCATCCGTACTTAGCGTTGCATTCTCGATGGAATACATAATCATGTTCCCGCACGCAGGTAGTAAGAAAGAAAGGAAACCAAGTAGGTACATTACACATGTAGAAAATAGGTTGTACAATCGAGTCTAACCTTATTGACAGATTTCCGGCCCCTAAACTAGGTACGCAGACCTGTAACTTAGAAATCGGACATGTTTCGGCTTCTATTTTATATGATAAAATACAATGGTGACATTTTAGTTACATAATTACAAGTAGCGGCACGAAACTTTAGCGCTGACCGTTATTGTGCAGAAGTAAAAATTAAGGTACCTGAGAGGGCTAACGGGATGAAGGGCGAGCGTGCGTAGCGCCGATTGGCTCTCCAGTCGCATTCTGTTCCCCGCGCGCCACCCGCGCCACCCACCCATGCGCAGCAATTATCGTTCAGCGCTAGACTTACGTGCCGCTACTTGTATACACATTACATATTAGTGAAGTCAGCAGCAAGTGAAGTGAGTGTTTGTGATTGGGTGTCTGGAAGGTGAAGTATGAGTGAGGTGTGTGTGAGGAGTGTGTATGTGTGAGTAAGGGTGACTGCTTAGCATTCATCCATCCATCCAAATGGGTCATAAGGAAGCCGTTATTCCCTCTGTTGTACTGAAAGCTGATCAATTTTGTAAAGTGAGCCTGTTGAGTGACGATACCTAAGTTCGTCTAGCGCATGCTGGCCAGTCTGGCCCAGTCTGCCTAGCTGTCAATATTGTTGACTGGATTGTAAAAAATCACAGGTAACTACGTTTATAGATACCTACATCTACATTAATATCAAGCTTGGAAGTCAAGATACTACGCAGTTATTTACTTTGTATGAGAGTTCCCATTATTATGGTGTTAAGGGAAAGGGTTCATTAAGAAAAGCACAGAAAGGTAAGACCAGGTATTTATTTCCTATAGGTTTGCCATTAATCGAAAATCTATTTGCCTGTTCGCAATTCTAGGTCTTCGCGGAGAAGAACGAGGCAAGAAACACCACGGTAGCTCTCCTATACTATTATATCGTGTTTACAAGTATCTGATTTTATAATTCAATATCTGTCTTGATATAAAAATAACTTTATCACACTGTTTTACAATCGTACAGAACACATCCACATCTTCTCAAAGTGATAACCAACTGGGTTCATAGCTCAAGGCTAGCTGCCTGCCTTTTTCTTATGCCTCCTAAAAGTCACGTCAATACCCCACCAAGCACTCAAAAATGGGTACTTTCTATATATTATAATGTACTCTGTGATGGGTACTAACGACATTTCGTCACAAAGACCGGATGCCAGCATTGAGCCACTCACAATGAAAAATAAAAATATAACAAACTAAATATTTAAACTAATTTAGAAAATTCATATTAAAATCAACGTTTTTATGGTAAATTCAACAATAATTAATATTTTATTTTGATACAGACTTCCTAATCTAGAAGTTTTAGTAAAATTCGTTACTTATTTTTAGTAAATGTTTGCTACCCATTTGAACGTCCCGGCAACCCTATTTGCCAGAAAAACAATGCTCTTGAGCGTTATGGCAAACGCGGTTGCCAGCTTGGTTTGTTCACTTTAAACCATTTTTTTGCTGTGGTTGCGTTGATTGAGCTTTGAGAAGTAAAAAAAAAATGGCACTGTATTAAATTTCACGTCTTTTTTTCACTGGGCACCCTGCACGTAATCATAGAGTAAAATTACAATAAATTGTTGAAATGTCGTCTGTCAAATGTCAGTGTCAAAAAATGGCGCGATGTATTTTTACGTGAATTGTTTATTTTACTAGAATTTTCTTAAAATTGAGTGTAATTGTGTTTAGTATCTGAAAAATCCTCAAAGAATCAAGTTTTACGAATAACTAAACATGTGAGAGGTTCAGTGTGTGTTGAAAATCATAATATTGAAATACGAAACATCGAAATGGCCGGAATGTTTACGTAAGTAAATAATGTGTTTGTTATTGATTTTAAGTAGGACTTCGCTTGTAATATCGTGAAAAATCATTATTTTTACTATAATTAGTTAATAATTAGTATTTACAAACAGATAGAACAGTAAAATACAACGAGAAAATAGGTAAATATTCCATCTTTGCGTAACCTTGACCCGCCGTCGGCGCTAAAATTCTGTGGGTATGGGGTGATTGTTTGGGTTTATTGTGGTACTTAGAACATTTCACGTAGTGACTCAGGGGTATCAAAAAAAAGGTTATATAGTCTAGTTTAGTGACATGTAGGTTTTAAAGACACAAACTACAAAATTATTGGTAAAAATTTAGGTCAAACAAATTTTAACGTCTACCGCTAACGGTTACGTTAACGTTTACATTTCTTTTAAAGTACTTAGAACACGTTATCGTACTTTAGTTTTCACATATGTCGATTCTCTATAGTTTCAGCTATACACACGTATTTTTTTTTTGTGTGTAGCTTCAGTAGTTTAGTAGATATTAAGCTTTAATTTGCAACCGGCGCGGGGCACTTGATCGGGAAACCTTCTTTGCGCACGCTGGACGTCCCTCGCATGTTTAAGGCTCTGTAAACACGCTATTACTAAAAATAAGTAACGAATTTCATTCCTTAAAAAATACGCAATAATTATACATATTTAAAACATATATTTTCAACAAGCTAACAGGATAATCTTTTAAATAAAAAACTATAAATCATACAACAGGGATTAAAAGAAGTCTTTTACTAAATTAAATAGATGTCCTCTTTTTCGTCTTTTCATTAACTACCTTGTTTTTTACCCAAATACAACTTGCAGCATGAACTATAATTTCACTTTAGGATTGGGTTTCCATAACACATGGGATCATTACGCCATCTGTCAATATTTATGTAACCGAAACACTGGAATGTTGTGTTTCAGTAATACCTTCATTTTTGTCAAAACAAGGTACTAGCCATGAATTGTGAACTCTTAAACCTGATAGCTTCGTGATGTATTGAACTGCTACTCGGTTTTATAAACTACGAAGCTGTAAACGTTTTACTGCCGAAACTCATTAAAAAGATTCTGACCAAAAACATACAGAAAAGGTTAATTTTGAGGAGTTCTTACAGTTATTGACTGTTTTTTTTAAATTATTTTATGTTCATAACTTATTTAAGTCAGGAATCGATTTGATGCACCGAGTAAAAGTTTTTATTGTTGAAAAAGTTTAGAGGCCAGAAAGATTTTTTTGTTTATAATGGAATCCTTGAGATTTCTCAAGTTCCGTTTTAATAAATACAGATCAATCTAATTTTAATAAAAACATCTTTTTATTTTTTATAAGCAAACTGTTTAACATCCCTATTTTCCTGACGGGTACAAACAAAGATGAATACTTAACTAATAATATTGGTGACGATACAACATTTTTGTAGCTGCATTATTAAGCATTTGTAACTTGGCTAGGCCCCCTGGATGACCGACCTTAGCTCTGTTTTTTTTTGGTAAATCATGCAAACGACGTTTTATAAAAATGAAACCTAACTAGATCGATTTCGATAATTGCCCCCGAAACCCCCTACATACTAAATTTCATGAAAATCATTTGAGCCGTTTCCGAGATTTAGATTATATATACAGCTTGTAACAAAAACCTTGTCCGGTCCTGAAGGGTATTACTTGGTATCGTACTGCGTACACATATACGTAATCATTTAATGGATAAGAGATGATTATTATTCCGCAATGAAAATAATTAATTAAAAAAAAAAGAAAAACTTATCAAAAGCAACACTGAGCGCTCCACAAAGTTCACCTATTGTTTCGTTTCAAAGATGCCGTCTGAGTTAGACAGAGTGCCTACAGCGCGGCTAGTGCAGGGCGGTATCGTTTGAAATGAAAATAGATAAAAATAAAAACATTTCGTCGGCCGGTGGAGTGTTGTCAACTTATGAAAATTTGCCGTATTTAGTGATATATTTCGCATATTTTATAAAAATAAAAAAATATAACTTTTGGTTTTTATGAGTTCCTTTTTTTAACAACTTTTTCTAGTACATGTGTTAAACCAAGAATATGCCTTTATTGGATCGGACAGGGTTTTTGTTACATGCTGTATACATACATTTAAACAAGAATTACTCGTTTAATTAAAGGTGTTAGATTAGATAACCGTGGCAGATTATCTATCATAACGAGTTCAATAAACTTTGTTTGTTTCAGGTCGATAAAATCACCATTAAATATATTTAACGCTTTCATATAAATTTAAACAGCTTTTAATATAAATACGATTAGGCGGGCACTTAAGAGGATTTTTTTCGGTTCAATGTAAATATATTACTTTGTGCAGTGCAGTGAAGTAGATTCAGAAAATAATGTACTGTGAATAAAATTTTTAAGCCTATCGTTGTTCCTAGTGAGTGTCCCATGAATCATCGGCAGGAGTGATCTGTGTTTGGGACCATACTGAACGTTCAATATAGTGTGTGTTGTGTAACAATGTAGTGGACACAGGACAGGAGTAACGTGCCCCCGGAGAGTAGGTACATACACAATATTGCCGTGTTAATGTGGGTGTGGTGTAATTATGATTATGTAGGTAAGTGATGATTTGTTTTATTATAGAAAATTGCCATCCACCTTCACAATAGGCTAGAAGTTATTCTGTATTGTATGGTTGTCGTTGTCCAAGTTTGATCAAATCAAAAATAAAAAGGTTTTGCATGTTTTGCTTTTCAAAAACACGTTATCAATATACAAAGAAGGCTCCATGAATCAGTAAACAACAAACAATAATGAGGCACTTGTCGTCTGTCGCGTGTCACAGGATGCAGTTTAATTTACTTGTCAGAGTACCGCACTGACATAAACAACACGCGGCGGGCCTAGAGGTATTCGTTTAACTGTTTAATGAAATTAATGCGGTTGAAGTAATATGACACCTTACATAATACTTGATTGCAACAGGTTATTTTGAAAGGATTTCTTTTTCAGCTCGTAAACTTGAATACATTAATTACATGATGGAGTTTGAGAGTCAGTCGATTAGCTTATTATGACATGAAAAACTGTCGTATAAAGGGAACCGCCCAATCCTGGCCATGTTTTACCCATAAATGTGGTAAATACAAAAAAATACCCATTTAGTAACTAAAATATTGCTATTACTTATTTGTAATGAAAACTCCGGAATTAAAAGCCAATTTAATCAAGACACTCAATCGTTTATTGCCTTTTTAACACTTCCGGTTACTAGTCAATCATGTCATTCAATAGAGATGGCACCTTTTACTGAAAAAATTGATACACCGTTTAGCAAATTCGATTTTTGAAAAATCTTTTTTTTATTATGTACCTAGTTGTATATATCGAATTTTCGAAAAATCGATCTCGTATCGGCAGCATCCATACGTTAATAATAATCGTAATTGAAAACTGATTGACATTGACATTTCAGATTTTGTTTGGTGCTTTGCTCATGCAACTTGTGTTCTTTTTGTCTACTGCGTTTTTTATATTTGATTTGCCGACGACTTAATTACGATTATGGACCCTGTAACCACTCCGGATGACGACCCCAGCTTGACAATGGATACCGAACAGTAATGTTGTGCCTACGAGTGGATTTTGGGCTGGGCAAGGTTTCCATTAAATATAAGTCCCCCAGCCCAATTCTTAGATAACGTGCTAGTCATATTTATTTAAATGAGAACGAATAAAAAATCAGATTATTTATTAACCTCGAATTATTATATATGATTTAAATATGTCCAACGGAGTTCTATATAGTAAATAGTGGTTGATCCTTTATCTATGATGTCAACCCTAATGCCTATAATTGGTTTCTTTCATGGGCGTCACTTGGCCTCCTCCTTTTCATCAAATTTCCCTTTTAAGTTGTCGATTCAAGTTAGAATGGCCACCAATGACAATGTAATGTAATGCACATTATAGTAAAGATTTATTTCCCACTAGCAATGGCTGCGCTATCCGACCACTATATTTTAGTACCAGCGAGATACTGTCAAAATGGAAGAATGTCGAACTTCGGTCGGACCTCGCGCTGACGTCACAGCACTCAGAATGCAATCAACAAACATGGAGCACCGCCCGCAATCCGGCTCGAAGGACCAACTTGTTAGTACTGCACTAGAGCTCACAAACGGCTCGTTCGGGATCAGGGTTCTTCGTTAGTCAATACATTAAAATGGAAATCACGATTTTTTTATGCAATTTGGAATTCCCTATGAATATATTTATTCGAGAATGTTTACTTTTCCAATTTAATTTGTGCAAAATTCATTCCTTCATTTAGAGTTCCGTACCAAATGTGGGAATCATCATAGAAAAAATGTGATTTATCAATGCACTGGTATTTGTTAGTAAAATATACGTAATAATAAACATTATCACCAAATTTCAAGTTCATAGGCAATGGGAAGTTAAAAAATTCTTCGGAAAAAAATTGTGTGACAGACGGCGGACAGAATGATGGACACGTGATGTTATAGCAATAGTTTTCCGTTTGGACCCTTCGGGTACGGAATCCTAAAAAGGACGTGGATGACGACGAAACTGTAGTTTATAATATGCTTTTATGTATAGTCATCTTGTAAATCAATGGCAAAGGTAGCGGAGATGAGCTCGCGTGCAGTAATGACCACTTTTCAGGTGAAGTAGTGGTCAAACACGAACTTATCAAAAATGATAAAATTAAGACCGAAATTAAATGAGACAGACTGCTTAGAAACAAACTGGTGTGGAACCTAATAACACTGTCCTACCCGGGGATCAAACCCAGGACACGTTGATAAGTAAACAAACAATGTCATACACTGTGGTTGTGAAGCGACACTAATTTCCCGGAGGAGCCACGAGATGGCGCCACGACGCTCAGATGTTTACATAACAACATCTTTTCGACTTAAAACAAGGTTTTCTTACTTGTGTTGTCGATTCAAGGTCGATTTTACTTAACTAGGATAAATAAGGCGTCTAAGATACCAACTTAGCTTAGATTAGAACTGTTTTCGGTAAAAAACCATTTTGAATTCTTCAGCTCCAGCTAGTGCCAATTTTAAAAATGCGTGTTGTATATTCTAATACGAAAAGCTATAACTTAAGTTCATCCGAATGTGTTAGTTATCAATGTATGTTAGTGAGAGATAAAAGATAATAACATTACGTATAGTGTAAAGATGTACAACTTTGTAGCTACTTAATAAAGTTGTGTGTTGTTAGTGAAGTGAACGAACTTGTTCAGCTCAGGTACTCGCATTAATTACACTGACACACTCCCGTTTGTGCCGACAAACTTAGTACCTGTTTGTTACCTTGCTATCTTGTTACTAGTAAAAACGAATTGTTACATGCCAACCACACTGGTAGGACTGACAGCAAAGGAGATCGGATTTCGCACATTTAGGGTTCCGTACCAAATGAGGGAATTTAAAAAAAACCCTGATTTATAAATATATTGGTATTTGTTAGTAAAATATAAGTAATAATAAACATTTTCATCAAATTTCAAGATGGGAAGTTAAAAAATACTTCGTAACAAAATTTTGTGCCAGATGACAAACAGACGGACACGTGAGTGACAGCAATAGGAATCTGTTTGGACTCTTCGGGTACGGAACCCTAAAAAAACAAACAAATGTATAATTTAGCACGTAGCGCGAGTAGGCGAAATGTTCTGCTGTTTGGTATGACGTCATCAAATCACCACTGTACGCACGGTTCTCCCGCGCTCACAGTACATTCAGCTATACGACACACGAGGTAGGATGCAAACCTTCATTTATTGCAGAATAGTGTTTCCAAGACAAACAAACGATTTGGGAACACATTCATTGTGCGTACAGCTTGGGAGTGGAATTCCCTGCCGGAATCTGTGTTTCCTGATAGCTACAACCTGGGACACTTTAAATCAAGAGTGAATAGGTTACTTTTAGGCAACCGTGCTCCATTGACGACCAGGTCATCGCTTACCATCATGAGACCATCGGTAAGATAGTGGTTAAAAGCGAGCCTATCAATGATAAAAAAAAGAAAAAAGAAACTGGCCAATAACGAGTCGAACTTGCACGCATACGTTTTCTTCTAATCTATAAGTAAAGAACTACCACCTGTATTTTTTCAAAATTTCAGGCTCGTTGGTTTCGGAAAAAAGGGGACTTAAGAATTTTGTTTTTTATAATTCAGAAAATAATGTATTTGAGACCCTTATAATAAGCCCTTTATTTGATATGTAGCAAGTTACAGTTTGGAATAATTTTTTATTTCATTTTCCGAGATGCACCCGACAATTAACCCAATTTACGATACACCTCCGTGTAACAAAGTTCAAGTCCAGTAGATTCAGAGCAAATTGACTGTGACAGACGGACAGACAGACACACAAGTGATCCTATAAAGCTTCCGGTTTTCATTCGGACGTTCGGAACCCTAAAAATACGAAAAAGCGCAAAAGTCATGTCGGAAGCAAATACGTTGTTTTTTCATTCGGAATGTCGTTGTATATTTTAAAACTTGTTGTTGAGTATTTTGTCTGACTCAGTTATCGTCACTAACTCGCGCTCTGGTGTCAGACTTTACCACTTCAATGAATTCAGAACAACCTCTATTCACCAAAAACATTTTAAAGATTGCGAAAGCCTTACAATACAGTTAAAAGTAACTGCCCATTTTAAATACAAATTTTCCTGTTATTTAAATACAGATTAAACAGCCCGCGGTAACTAAAACCTTATCGTGTAACAATAAAGTTGAATCTAGCTTGTTCAGTAATTAAAAGTTGCATATTACAATGTCTGATAAAAACGTCGGCTGTTTCATCACCCTCTCGACTGAGGACACAACATCCATCTCTTTGAGTACCTACTCAGAACTTGGAGATTTTTTTCTGTGTTATTTTGTAGCTTTGTTAAAAGTTAGTGGGAGAAATAATGTGTCGTCAGATAGAGAGAACATACAATGCATGTTGACCTGCATGTTGAAGATAATAATATGAAAAGTTCAAATTCTCGCTCTAAGGATTCTGAATTGCCTTTACATCACCGAAGTGCCTATTCTAACTTCTTTTTATTATTTGCCATAATAAAGGCCGCAATACTGAATCCGATAGCACAGGTTTACCTAATTTTGGATTCAGGGATTGAATTTTACAGTGTCACACTTTGCTCTTGTGTCCATCTTTCAATAAAATGTGTCAACAATTATAATTCTACAAATAAGAATATTGTACAACTGCATATAAAATGAGATTGCAGTTACACGTACCTATTCTGTGTACATTTCAATTTGCTAAGATCCAATTTCAGCTAAAAATACAGTTTTGTGATAAGCATAAAGAAGACGGCGACATAAACTTATTGCATTCCGTTAGCGGCATACGCACGCCAAACTTTCAGCTGCGTATTTGTCTGTAGAAGTGCCGCTAGTATCAGCGGTGTTGGTGTCGGCAAGCTGGACGTCGTAACTGTTAATTAGCTCCAATTGTACAGCAAGCGGCGACACGTGCACTAAACCGTGCGGTGGTCGAATGGGCCCACACGGCGAGGGCAAGTGTTCAACTAGGATCATTTAACTTAATTGTGCTTGTTTGTAGCTGGGGTTTAGTAACAATTGGTGTAGATGTAGGACACAATGTTTTAGTGTGCACTCACACTATCTGAGTTTTAGGAGAATTAGCGTCTCTATTTTAAAACTAGATGTGCCATAAAGACGACGCTTTACAATGGCCTATGGCTAAGCTAAGGACATGCAGTTACATTGAATATTTTTACTGCATTCTACTGTATTGGTGATCGAAATTATTGAACTCTCCCACGTCAGCACATATTCCACTCGGTGGATTCAGAGTACCGCAGAGAACAAAGGAAGGATCGGATCAGTAAGTGTTGGAATAGTTTAGTTTATGATCTGTTTACAGCTGGGTCAGGGGGAGGGAGGAGACTTTGATCTGGCTATTAACACTAATAGTTCGGCGCCCGATTGTTTGATTGTGTGTGTGAACTGTTCTGAAAATCCTTTATTTTAAATAAATAGTAACCATCACTAATCCACCGATACGATGTCTGCCCAGGGGTTGTGGATAAATTCGAAACAGAGTTACCGCGCCCCTGGGCACTCAGGGCAGGGAACGAACAGGGGTGAGTTTTAGTCAGTAGGTAAGAGTCTGACACGCCCTTACGCTCCAAAGTCCAGACATTATCTTTTTCAAAACAACTTGAATAGCTTTGTGCGAAGATACGTGATATGCGAGGCTGTTCGACAAATTCAAGAGGTTACGAAGCTGTAGATCACTAGTTAGTTATACAATATGTGAAAACAAGTCCGCATTTACTTCAAGAGGATCCAATACCGAGGACATAATGCTAGTTGTCCAGCTGAGCTCCATTCGCCGCTCGGCATACGAGCGTGAGACACTTTTATAGCACGCTTTATGTTTCTTCACAAAAATGGTGAACTTTCACGGATTTTACCTAACAGAAAATAAGCAGGATTAGGAGTTGAAGGATGTCTGCTGTTGACGATGGTGGTGTTTATAATAATAATAATTAAATTATTTATTCGAGCAACACAACTCATAGTATTAGTAACATTTTGACTTATATCTATGTTAGTAAACTAAATTATATACAAGCAATAAAATTAACCTAACACAAATATGGCACATCGTTACTGTGCTGCAAGTCCAGCAGAAATCTTGCAGCACCGGTTAACGATCGCGCAATCCAGTCGGCCAGAGATCATTTTTAAGATGCTGTTGGTGCCACCCCGCACCCTGCGTACCAGGGATGCGCATCTCTTACGCATTACTGTATAAAAGCAATCTACGCGGGCTTCAGCAAACATCCCTGAAGCACTACAGTAACACGGCAACCCCATCAGCACCCCAAACGCATTATTATATTGGACTCGGAGGGCGCTGTATGCCTTTAGTGTAAAATGAGCCCACAGGCTACACGCGTAGAATGAAGTACAATATGCACGGAATAATGCGATTTTGACTTCACTCGAAAAGCGTGCAAAACTGCGAGCTATCATGTTAGTACGTACAGACAGCGCCCTTCGCTCCCGTTCAATGTCATTATCATCCCTGAGGTCGGCAGTCAGATTGTGCCCTAGATACTTAAATTGCTTTACTCTCTGTAGAGGAACATCGTTCAGTTCAATGGTCGGCATCTCAATAGGTACACTACTGCTGCCGGCCTCAAATACCATAACTTCACTCTTTTTCACATTATACACAAGTCCATGTTGTAATGCATATCTTTCGCAAATCCGCAACAGCTTGCTGAGGCCACAGGGCGACGCACTCAGCAGCACCATGTCGTCCGCATAGCTTATATTATTTAAGCACACTCCATCTATATAGCAACCTACCCTGGTGCAGCTGAACTCCTCAATCAGCTCATTCACATACAGGTTGAAGAGCAATGGCGACGTCAACCCTCCTTGTCTCACTCCGCACTTCAACCCATACGCGTCAGATTTGACCCCTGCCCATCTGACACTATTGACCTGGTTTCCATACCAGAACTTGATGATATTAATAAGTTCTCTTGGTAGTTTAGCATCATCTAACTTTTTCCAAAGTATTTCATATGAAACCAGGTCAAAAGCTTTCGAGAGGTCGAGAAAACCAGCGTATACCGACGTTTTCCGATCCGTATAATATTTGACAGTCTGCTTAAGACACAAAATAGCACTATCCGTAGACAATCTGGGCCTAAAACCGAATTGGTTGTCATGTGGTCTTATATATATATTTTTTAATTTAAATATATAAGACTTCAAAAGGAGGAGGTTCTCAATTCGTCTGTATGTTTTTTTTTTTTGTATGTATGTTACGCGATTTCTCCGTCAGTTGTGAACCAATTTTCAAAATTCTTTTTTTATCTGAAAGAATATACTCCCGAGGTGGTTCCATATAAATTTTATCGAAATTGCTTCAGCGCTTTTTGAGAAATTGAACAAAAACGGAAAATATGTGTACCTCGATGACGTTTTGGTGTTCTCCAAATGTTTAAATTCCACGTTCCATTATATTGGGGATTTTAGTTCTGGGGTATAACAACTAAAAAGTGAAAAATAAAAAACTTTTTTACAAAAAAAACAACCGACTTCCAAAAAAAAATACACTAAAAATTTATAAATAACTTTAATTTCGGAAGTCAGTGTCAAATAACGAAGAAGTAAAATACACACACCGACTTCCGATATTAAAGTTATTTATTAATTTTTAGTGTATTTTTTTTTTGGAAGTCGGTTGTTTTTTCCAGTTGCGTTTTGTATCCATGAACGACATAATCTTACTTTGCTATGAAGCGCGATGAAGCCGCGTGCGTAAACAATCAAATTTTTTTGCTAACTTAATCGGATCGAACACGGTAGACGGATCTCTGGAGATAATAATATGAAACCAGACTCCTTATTGATTAAATTAATCGTTGCTATGGGAGCAGTGCCGCTGTGGACGAGGGACAAAGCACTGTCACAAATGCACAACGGAATCATTTCACTTAGATAATAACTAGGCCGGGACTCCACCAAAGCGGAGACGAGACGAGCGGAGAGGAGATGTTTTTTAAACAAGCAATAGAATTGTGTTATTGACACATCTCCTTTCCGCTCAGCTTCAGTGGAGATAGGTGTGCGGAGATGTGTAATATTTGTATGGCGCGATGGAAGCGGAGCTGTGCGCGGACGACGCGCAGTGGAGACGAGAGATGTGAGCGGCGTGCAATGAGCGATGTCACCCTCCCCCCTCTCGCCCGCTATATATCGTCTACCTTTCATGTCAGAATGCGTTCTGAGCACTCAACACCTCGCACCCGAGCTGAAAAACATATCTTCTCGCACAGCACACAGCACACCGCACACATCTCCGCTTTGGTGGAGTCCCTCGAGCTGAAAAACATCTCTTCTCGCACAGCACACAGCACACCGCACACATCTCCGCTTTGGTGGAGTCCCGGCCTTAAGGGGCCTAAGGCCTGTCGGCCGTCTGATTCTATTCTGTGTAAAAATCTTAATTTGTATGACACTCCAAAAGCAGCCCTAAGTGTTTCCTGCCAGTCTACATGCTCTAATAAAAAATAATTTATTGCTAAAAATGCTTAATCTATGCGTCCTAACTGATATGTATTATGCTATGTGTTTACTATCTTATATGTTGCTCCAAGTTATCACGCGAAATTATGTAAATCAAATAAATAAGGTGTTACAAATAAATAACAGATACACTGTATTGTTACTTAATAGGGTGCGCAAATACATACAATATTATTATCTATTTACTCTATGTACTGAAAACCCTGTATAAGTTTCCTGGTAAAACTCCTGATTAGTAGTTACAGTGCACAAGTTGTAGGTCGTGAGTACAAACCCAGGCAGGCGCTTTACTTTGCGTAAATTATTTCATCACCCCTGTTCTCAAAATGATGAAGGAAAACATCGTGAGAAAATCCAAGACTTGTGACATCCACCAACCCGCATTTGGCTCGCGTGGTGAATTACAGATCACACTCTCTCACAGAGAGGAGGCCTGTGCCCCAGCAGTGTGGACGTTAAAAAGATGATGATGAGTAGGTCAAAAGAGCCTGGCGCTTTTATAAGTTGTTTCTAAGTGCTAACACTCGCGGCTCCACGGCTTGCTCTATCCAATAGGAACTGGGCCTTCTACACTAGCCTTTCAGCGTTATCGTATTCATCCAACAGTGATTTTTTGGCCCAACACGCACTTGGCCGGTATTTGTAATCAGATTAGTACTTACAGAGATTATATTTTATAAACAATTTTCCCTCTTTGTTATTTTTGTTTATAAGTTTTAACGAACATGCTGGACTGCTGGGTACTTCAGTTCTCAACTAATAAATCTAAGCAACTTGGTCTGTACTGTACAGTTCATAAAATTTCTTAGTTCTTGTGCAGGTTGTAGCAAAGTGCGCTCAGGTGTAGTATAACACAGAGGAAAAAAGGAAATGCTGAAGAATGTGTAAAAGTGGCTATCTTTCATTAACCTGAGACAGTGCAATAGAATTTTTTTTTCTCGCTTACGCATTGAAAAAACCAATATTACTCGGTATAATGTCAGATTCGTCAGTGCGCTTACATATTTGTTAAAAAGTGCTATATTAAGTTTAGTGTTGGTAGAGCCTGTATTTTCCGTAGTTGTATCTCGTCACTTACATAACTAATCAGGAACGATATCGTATTTAGCCCTTCATGTAATGTTTTCCTGACGGTTTTCAGTGTAGTCTCTTCTATTTCTTATTCTCTTATTTATCAGCTACTATAGTGTTATCTGCTATCACTCAAAGATCAACTTCGGACGAAACTATGTAAAGTTAAACTAATAGATAATACAGGGTGTCACGGAAATGGGTGTTACTGCTTCCGCCCCTATGGTATGATTTTCTTGAAGAAAGTTGTTCTTAACTATATAAGAACAACGTTCATTAAGAAAATCATAGTCAATTTCGAAAAAAAGAAATTGGCCCTCACTTGAAACTAATTCTGAGCAGCTGGTGATAACTTTGTACGGAAAGTCCAATTTCATTACGGGAATCGACTATGATTTCCTTAAAGAAAGTTGTTCATTTCCAGAAGCAGGCAAAGCAGTGACAAGCAAGGCAGTTAGATGCCAAGTAGTGGCATCCCCAATGTTTTACTCAAAATCTTTCAAACAGTAAGTCTAAAGTTATGCGCTCTCCCAACCCATTTTCGAATATTATATTAGTGAAGTTCGTTCAAAGTGCGATTTTACAAAAGTACTCTTCGTTACCCATTCAGTCATTATAAATGTCACACATAAATTATCTTCTTATGCTTACTTGTGGCTGTTTCCTAGCAGATTGCTAAACTGTCACAAAGTGATCGTTGATTCATTATCTAATTTAGAGTCTTGTCTTTTATGTGGAGAATTTCTTTGAATTTAGCTCAACTTTCAAGGTGTTTTGTGAGAATAACTGGTGCAAATTTTTTTGTTGTCGTCGTGTAACTCTGTAGAGTTAGGTAAACTAAAATGAAGAAACTATTGATGTTTTCTGTCGAACCAGTTCCCACTCCTCCGTCCAGATGACCTACGCGGCCCAAAAAATGTCCTCAGGAACGCCACGATGACATACGCGGCCCGCGCGATTTGTTCGCTTTAAACCATTTTTTTGCAGTGGAGTTTATGCTAGGGTGTTCTTACTAAATTGTTTATGATACTCGACTAAATTTCGCGGTTTTTTTTCTTGGGCACCACGCACTATGACATAAAGAATGTTTTTAATAAATTGTTGAAATATCGTCTGTCAACAGTTAGTGTCAACAGTAAATTTATTTCACATTTGCGATTTAATTGGAATTTTCTTAAAATCCAATGTAATTTTGTTAAAATATCCAAACAATCGGCAGAAATTCAAGGATTACGAGTAAATAAACTTCCCAGAGGTTCCGTGTGTATTGAAAATGCTAAAATTGAAAAACAACAGAACACGGAAATGGCGGGATCTTTACGTAATTATGTTACGTTTTTTTATTTTTTTTAATATGATTTACCTAATCTCTTAAAACATCGCTCGTAATGTGGAAATTAGTTAATAATTAGTATTTACAAACACATAAGTACCTAGAACTTCATCGTGTCATGTCAGTCTGCATGTTCTGACACTATTGCACTTTGAGCGAACTTCACTAATATAATATTCGGTAATGGGTCGGGAGAGCGCATAACTTTAGACTTACTGTTTAAAAGATTTTGAGTAAAACATTGGGCATGTCACTACTTGGCATCTAACTGCCTTGCTTGTCACTGCCTTGCAAGCCACAGCCTTGTATGCTACTGCCTTGCATGCCACTGCCCTGCATGCCCAATACACCATGGCCAAAAGTGATAATTACATCTTACTTAGCTGCACGCCACTAATAAATCTCCAGAGAAAGGCATTTGTCCTGTTTCGCTGCGGTGGCAGTAATGTTGCTACTACGTGTATAAGTGTGAGTTGTGGCGTATTCCCAGCGTCTCGCAGTGAGTGGGTGCACACGCGTACTACTGTGCTGCTAGTGCGGTGAGAGAGCTGTAGTTTACGAGCACATTATGCGCTAACTAATCACTAGACGGGTTATATCAGAGTACGGTACCGCAACACTACTCTTTAAGTGCGAGGTAGTAATACAATTGTGAGAGAGTAAGTTAATGATTCTAGTGTATTTCCAGTAATTTGTAGATTAGTAGCCCCATAGAGAAGCCCACCGTTATCAGGAATAGGGTCCAAGATACCGGCGGTCAGGGCTCCTGAAAGAGGAACTACTTACAATAAGAGCCGTGTCCAGAAGTACTGCTTTCTGAATGAAGCTAGTGCCTGACGAGTCTCCTTTTTTTTGCGGTTGGGAAATCGTCCTATGACTTCTCCCGCTCTGGGTGGAGCGGGAGCCCGTGTCCGACTTTTACTGACTAAAACACACCCTGGTTCCTTCCTTACCTGAGTGCCCAGGGGCGCGGTAACTCTGTTACGAATTTATCCGCGACCCCTTGGCATGCAGGCATTGGCCATGATGGGCCCCGTCAGTGGTGACTGACATCTCTTTGTGGCGCGCGTGGAACACTACGCGCCGTCGACTCTCGGGGCCGGTGCTGATTGGACGGCGAGGTACCCATTACTCGCCGTCCCCATGCCCGCGCCTACGGTGGTTGGAGATCGTCTTGCAACCCCCAACGCCCAGGGCATCTCCTGCGGCGGCTGCGGCTGGGGGCGTGAGGGCCACTCCGTTGAGTCTCCCTCACCCGTTCCACCTCCTATTTTGCGACCAGAGTCTTCTGAGGGGTCGATCGAGGTTCGTGACTATTAAACCAGTGCCTGACACGACTATAGGTACAATGATAGTTCTGTCCACATCCCACATGTCGAAAACCTCGCGAGCCAAGTCAAGACCAGTGTATTGTTTATTATAAAGATGAGTTTAATAAAGTGGTTTATGCGAAAGAAGTCCAGATCGTTCGTTATCTAAAACCTTCAAAATACCTTTTTCTCATTTGGAAAATTCTTTTAGGATTGCACTTAACCTCAAAGCTAAGTAATTGCGTACCTAAATATGTAGTTCATAAGCGAAGCAATGCTGAACTACCACTGTTCATAGTTGTAGGTACGAGCTTGTTCAACTTTATTTGTGCAAGAACGTAACTGTTTCAGAAAACATCTGGTCAATTGATTAATTTATAGCCATTCTAAGGTGGTTTAAAACAATTTTTGGGGTTCCGTAGTCCTAACAAGGACAAAGAACCCTTATTGTTTCAGCCTGTCCATCTGTCCGTCTGAGGCATAGCGTAGAGACTGTAAGTACAAGAAAGTTGCAATTTTGTTTTATACGGAATTCATACATAAGCAATGAATCCCGAAAGAAAACCGGTATACCGATATACTTTGAACTGGCTTTATTTATTTAAATGAAATACTTAATGTCGTACTTCTAAATATTATGAGTAGGACTGGAACAATGAATAATTTATGAGAACAAACCTATCATTATAATTATGCAGAACAATGAGCGCTCGTACAGCGAGAGTGAAAATTCTTAAATTAAACCTTCGCTTAGTTTCTCTCTTGGTTTGGTAAACAGATAAGCTTACTAGCTTATCTCGGTAAGATTAGTCGTGGGGCGGAAATAATCTTCCACACGCCTTCCTTTAATATCCACGGCTAATATAACTTTTATAAAACTAAGTACTTTAATCAACAGCCATACTAATGGAATCTCTTTCATGCTCATTTCTAACCACCAGGATGATCTATCCTGAAAGTGTCCAGCTGTGATCGTTTCAAATATTTGGTTGTTCACCACGTGGCCGGCGGTCTTTCTTTATGTAGAACTTTGATATTCAAACATTCAAAAAGGCTCTCAGCTTAGTTTTAATGAATGACTTTTGATTGATTGATTGATTGATTTCTCTGCCCTTTTTCTTCTCTGGGATAGCTTGTGTTTTTTAAACAACATATTCTTCGTCTCGCCTCATCAAATGTCAGAACCATCTCATTCGGCTGTCGACCATTCTTCCGTGACGGGAGCTATTTTGAAAAAGCTTCTGATGATATAATTATACTCATTACGTACTTATGGAGTCTCGTCACTCTGCTGCCCATCGCAGCATTTCGATCTCGTTTGTGCTCATCTAAAGTCATCTATAGGGGATAGTATATTAGTACCTAAATATTGCAAAAACATTGGAGGAAGCAAAAAGAGTAGGAATGTTAGGATCGTAGCAGGAGTTCTTGTATATATGTTATAGATAGACCATACTCCTAGTTTATCAATTTTACGTTTAGATATCCAACATTTATTAAACGTAAGCTATGCCAGAAAGCTTTTTACACAATTAATGACTTTCTTGAGGACAAAAAGGCGTGGGATTGAGCTGCTTCAATGATATACATGAGCCATTGTTTTCATATGTACTACTTACTGATGAAAAATTTTTTATATGCAAGGTTGATGCGACGGAGGGGCTTTCCTTTGAACTGCCTATACTAGGTACTATTTTCAAGCTCTGTACCAAAAATCAATTAAATCGGAGCAGTAGTTTAGTCACAAACGATTTTTTTAAGTTTTGGCCTCGTTTGAATACGATGTATCTTTCCTAACAGCTGATTATGTCTATACGCACAGGTCATGCACCTTAAAATGATAAATCTGAGTATAACCTACGATACGACGCGTTGTTGCCGTTCTCACGCAAGTCACAAGTACATTTTCGCTATAAGATGGCAATGCAAACAAGGATAATGGGTATAAAGTATGGTATAAAGGGTGGTTGCGTTTTACTCTGAATTGTAAGCTATTTAGTTTGTTTGAAAAAAAAAAACCTCATTTATTATTATTTTTATTTTTATACCGTATCGAATTAATACTAAACATGTATAGTATACGTAGTTTGATTTAATGCCCCTCTGTCGCATCAGCGTTGTATATATATATTTTTTTTAATATTCGTTTTTGACATGAATACTTGTGAAGAGGTATGTAAGCAGCAGCTGTAACTATCCCGGAATTTCACCAGGTACTGTAGGGTAAGATGCCAAGCGATGCAAGCGATAATGAGCGTTATGTTTATGGACGGAAAGGTGATTATACTGTGCACTACTTAAGAAAGGCCGCAACAAAAATGAAGTGATTTATTTACTACTTTACGAAACTGATTTTTATTATTACTAAAACACTAAACTATCAAATACAAAACACAATACAGATGAAAAGCAATAGCGAGCAAGGAAGAATATAAAACTAAATAATTATGCGCGTGCGCGAATTGATAGCCAACGAGAGACTGCCCGCCGGCCGAGTACCGCCGCCTGCGCCACCAGTGTGGATTTCTTCGGAACATTCTTGAAGGAAGGCGGAGCTTGCGCGTCGACACAATGGATCACCCGATCTGACGTCATATGTAGGACGCGGTCCAAGATGCATAAGCGGAGCGGAATACGTAGTGGGTTGATGGTCACTACAGTAATCCCCCGCTGAGATCGTAACTCTCACGATCGATAGTAGTCCGGGAACCGGACCACTCGTCCCGTCCTCGTCTTCTTGGCTGGAGTCTGGTTTGTATTGCCCTCTGTTGTTGGAGCTGGTGTGTTGTTCACGGCTGGCGCTGATGTGTTGTCCGCATGTGGTGTAGGTGTATCATTTCTGGCCATATATGCTGGTTTTAATCGATTTATCGATACTGTGGCTGGCTTTCCTTGCACATCTATGTCATAAGACTTTGAGCCGCGTCGTAAGACCTTGTATGGGCCTAAGTATGAGGCTTGCAGAGGTCTGTGTGCAGGTCCCTGTCGCAGAAAAATGTGAGTGCATGTGGCGAGATCTTTAGGTACATAAAACGTGCGAGCGGTGTGCCAAGTAGTTGGGGGAGGTGTGAGTTTTGTGATGTGCTCGCGGAGTCTGCTGATGAAATTGTCATAGTCTACGGGAACTGGTGGTGAGGTCGTGAAGAACTGTCCAGGTAAGCATAGTGGCTCGCCGTAAACCAGTTCTGCGGCTGAGGTCTGGAGATCTTCTTTCCACGCGCTGCGAATGCCCAGGAGAACCAGTGGCAGTACCTCTGTCCATCGCGTGTTGGTGTGGCAGGTGATAGCAGCCTTAAGCTGCCGGTGAAGCCTTTCAACAAGGCCATTGGCCTCGGGATGATAGGCCGTGGTGGTGTGGTGTGTCGCGCCTATGAGCGCCGTCATCGCTTTAAATAACGACGACTCAAATTGCCGACCTCGGTCGGTCGTGATGACTTCGGGGCAGCCGAACCTGGCAACCCAGCCGGACACGAAGGCAGTAGCGCATGCTTCCGCCGTGATGTCTTGGAGTGGGTATGCCTCAGGCCAACGTGTGAAGCGGTCAATGGCGGTGAGGCAGTACCTGTAACCAGAGGAAAGCGGTAAAGGGCCGACAATATCCATGTGGACATGCCGAAAACGAGCAAGCTAAATGTTTGAAGTGGTGCCTTGGTGTGACGATGTATTTTTGCTCGCTGACACTGTAGACATTCTTGTACCCATTGTCGACAGTCCTTTTTTATGCCAGGCCAAACAAATCGCTGCGTGATTAATCGTACTGAGGCCTTCGCGCCTGGGTGGCTGAGGTTGTGCAGGGCCTCAAATGCTTGTCGACGGTATTTTGGCGTTAGGTACGGTCTTGGTTGCAACGTGGTAGTGTCGCAATACACTGTCATGTGAGAATCTGGTCCCTTGATCTTTTCTAACTTCAGAGACGTTCCGTTTTGTAGTAGCTCTTGTAGTTCCTCATCCGTTGCCTGATCCAGAGCCAGGGCCTGGTAATCTAAGTTATTTGATGACAGCTCTTCTACACGCGACAACGAGTCTGCTACAACGTTGTCCTTCCCTGGTATGTACTTGATGTCCACACTAAATTGACTGATGTAGTCTAAATACCTGAACTGTCGTGGGGTACAGTTATCTCTTCTTGTGCTGAAAGCAAACGTTAGCGGCTTGTGGTCTGTAAATATTGTGAATATGCGTGCTTCTATCATGTGCCTGAAATAGCGAACGGCTTTGTAAATGGCAAGTAGCTCCCGATCGTACGGACTGTACTTTGCTTGTGGGGAGCTTAGCTTCTTTGAAAAGTATGCTAGTGGTTGCCACGCGTCACCTTGCCGCTGCTGCAGAACCGCGCCGATGGCCTTGTCCGAAGCGTCGGAGTGGATAGCTAATTCCGCGTTTACATCTGGATGGGCTAAGAGAGCGGCTTGAGCCAGCCCTGACTTACATTCCTGGAATGCTGCTAGCTGTTCTATCGATAGTGTTATGTTTTGTGAGCCTTTTTTCTTTGGTCCTGCTAACAGTACGTTTAAGGGCGCCTGTAATTCTGCTGCCCGCGGGACAAAACGTCGATAAAAGTTTACCATTCCCAAGAACCGTCTGAGCTCCTTCAAAGTTGTGGGTGGTGGGTATTCATTGACCGCTTGGACCTTGGTTTCCATTGGGCTTACTCCTGCTTCTGAGACATTATAGCCTAAAAATGTTACCTTCGATTGTCCAAAGACGCACTTGGATGCGTTGATAAGAAGTCCGTAGTCTTGCAGGCGATTAAAAAGCGTCCTTAAGTGCTGCTCATGTTGCTCTGGTGTCTTCGAATGCACCAAAATGTCATCAATGTATCCATAGCAAAAGTCTAATTCCCTGAGGACTTCATCCATGAAGCGTTGGAACGTTTGTGCTGCGTTTCTTAGTCCAAATGTCATATAGGGAAACTCAAACATTCCGAATGGTGTTGTGATCGCCGTCTTAGGTATATCTTCACTGGCGACCGGTATTTGATTATATGCTTTAATTAGGTCTATGGTACTAAAGACTTTTTTACCTGACAGCTGATGGGCAAAGTCCTGAATGTGTCGGACAGGGTATCTGTCGGGTACCGTGCGTGCGTTAAGTGCTCTGTAGTCTCCACAGGGTCTCCAGCCGTCGTCCTTCTTTCGGGTTAAATGTAGTGGTGATGACCACGGACTCTCAGACCTCCTAGCCGTGCCGCTGCGGAGCATGTCATCAAATTCCTTCTTAGCTATTGCTAACCTTTCAGGGTCCAGACGGCGTGGGTGTCCATAAACTGGTGGTCCAGGTGTTGTTCTGATGTGATGCGCTGTATTGTGTTTAGGAGTTTCGGGCTTACCTACTGGTCGTGTTAGGTTTGGGAATTGCTTCAGTAAGTTGATATATGGTGTGTTATCAAAGCTACCTAAGGTGCGGACTGATGCGATTGCTTCCTGATTGTTTAGTAGCAGTGCTGGGGCGGCCAGTGTCGTTATGCCATCCACTAGTCGCTTATTTTGACAGTCTACTAATAAATTATAATATATTAAAAAATCTACCCCTATTATGGGTTTTGACACGTCTGCTATGATGAACCGCCATCCGAAAGCTCGTCGCAGACCTATATTTAAATTGAGTGTGACGTACCCGTATGTGTTTATTACTGTGCCGTTGGCAGCATACAACTGGTACTTCGTCTTCTCTGTTGCTGCAGTTCTGGTAGCCGAGCGTGGATAGACACATACGTCTGAGCCTGTGTCGACCAGAAATTGCTGCTTGGTCCTGCTGTCCGTAACAAATAGGCGGCCTGCACTTTGTTGACAACCGCTTGCGGCCACTAACGGTTGCTCATGGAGTTTCCCGACTGGAAGTTGCATGGTTGTTCACATTTCCTTGCTCTGTTCCCAAAATTAAAATGATACCAACAGTGCGGGTGGTTTTCTGGACGTTCTCGTGACCGGGACCTGTTGCGTGATCGTGAGCGTGATTGGCGAGCGTCACTCCTGTAGGTGTTTCTATAATTGTTTTGTACCTTTGATAGTGCTTCCACTTGTTTTGTCAACTCTGCGACCAAACCCTCTAATGCGCTAACGGTTGTGGGGGCAGGTGTACTCACCGCTGGGGCTGACATGGCGGCCACGTAAGGTGATGGCTGCGCGATATCGTTGACCCGATCTGCGAGGTCCGCCAACTCCTCCAGGTCCATCTTTGGCTGTGAAGCAACTATAGATTGAACGTTAGTTGGTAATCTACTTGCCCAAATGGTTCGAATGAAATCGTCGGGTACTTCTACTTCTGCTAAGCCTCGCAAGTGCCTCAAAAACTGTGAGGGTTTTCTGTCGCCTAACTCCTCATGCTGTATTAACTGTAACGTTTTCTTCTCTCGAGAGAACGATATACGTTTAATTAACTCGTTTTTTAATTTTTCATATCTGCCTGTGGCGGGGGGCCTAATCAGAATATCCTTTACTATTTTCGCTTGCTCCATATCTAACTGAGCGGCTATGTAATGAAACTTAGTACTGTCGCTAGTGATATTTGCCAAAATGAATTGGCTTTCCATTTGTGCAAACCACGTTTCTGGTTCCTCGGGCCAGAAAGGAGGTACTCGTACGCCGACTCTAAAAACATCACCTGCTAACCCGCTTCCGCTTATGCTTGGGCCACCGCCTGACAAAGTATTAGTTTTATCACTTAGGTTACCTTGATTCTGTCCAGAAGTACCCGAACGTGCAGCACCTGGGTCCCTGCTTCCTTGTGCGGAGTCTTCTTCTGCGCCGTTGCCAGCTAAGCCATAAACATACCCTTCCATTTTCTTCTTTAAAAAAAGCTTCTTGTGTTCTTTGTCGGGGTCACCACTGAAGAGGTATGTAAGCAGCAGCTGTAACTATCCCGGAATTTCACCAGGTACTGTAGGGTAAGATGCCAAGCGATGCAAGCGATAATGAGCGTTATGTTTATGGACGGAAAGGTGATTATACTGTGCACTACTTAAGAAAGGCCGCAACAAAAATGAAGTGATTTATTTACTACTTTACGAAACTGATTTTTATTATTACTAAAACACTAAACTATCAAATACAAAACACAATACAGATGAAAAGCAATAGCGAGCAAGGAAGAATATAAAACTAAATAATTATGCGCGTGCGCGAATTGATAGCCACCAGTGTGGATTTCTTCGGAACATTCTTGAAGGAAGGCGGAGCTTGCGCGTCGACACAATGGATCACCCGATCTGACGTCATATGTAGGACGCGGTCCAAGATGCATAAGCGGAGCGGAATACGTAGTGGGTTGATGGTCACTACACTTGTATAGTATTGTATTATATTTTTTATTTTATTTTTTTTTGACTTGAATACTTTGTTAAGTATTATATTTATTTTTATTTTTTGATTGACATATTATGATTACTATTTTGTTTGACACAAATATTTACTTTGTAAAGTATTATATTTTTATTTTTTTTTTTGATTAATTAATTATTGTAAATGTGAGGACTATGTGGGTTATTATTATTATTTTCTCCTCCTTTTTACAGTAATTTTTAACGTTGTCTGACAGTTTGAGTACTTTTGCGGCCTACCCAAATGTCTTTTCTTTGGTATTGTTCGTCATGTCATTGAGCTCCTTAGTGGTTTTTAAGTTGAGCTATTCGACTATTGACAAATGCTTGCACTGACTGGACAGGTCCACTCAAATATGTTTGGTTCTTTCTTCAAAAGACCACTACAGACACTAAGCTGCATGGTCCTCATATAGAATAATGTGAATGCGAGAACTATGTATGTCGTTATATTCATGTAGATTTTATGATTGTCTGGCAGTTTGAGTATTTTTTGCGGCCTACTCAAATGTCCTTACTTTGGTATTGTTCGTCGGTTCGTTGAGCACCTCAGAGTTCTGAGTTGAGCTTCGCGATGACTGACAAATGCTTGCACTGTCTGGACAGGTCCACTCGAATTCGTGTGTTGCTTTCTTCATAAAGCTCATCCCAGACATAAACGTACATGGTTCTCATATGATCTAACCAGTCCACATTGTATGGATTTGAACACTAAAAGAGACTTTGACCTCTGAGTTTGTTTCGGTGTTTCTTCTCAGGGTAGTCAGCTAGGAAACACCGGCCTCATCTAGCTTAAACTGACAAAAAACATTGACGTGTAAAAGTGTTCCTTGTAACCTATTTACTGAATAAACATCATTTATCATTTAAAAAAAAAAAAAAACAAATAAATAGCGTGTATTATCGACCACACTCGCGTGGGGCAACATCATAAAGCAAGGTACAGTATCAGAAGTATGTCGCGACTCACGGTATGTGTCTTTACCGCGAGGTATTGTTAATGGGGACGCAACAAGCAACAGGCCGACTGTACCGACGCGAGTCTCACACGATACAGCACACATAGCAGAGGGATCACTCCGCGAAACGCCAAGTCTTGTGGTAGTCGTGGTCCCAAAATGTGAGAGTAGGCGGTGAATTCTAAAAACTCTGTTAACTCACTCGTGCATACATATATTATACCTCGGATGCCACGCCTTAAGCAAAGCCTAGGTAAAGTTAAATCTTGTTAACAAACTAATATGTACAAACAATTAAATTACAAAATATCTAAGCTAAAAAAAACATGTATAATCAAATGTATAATGTATAATACAAAGGTTAAGAGAGACGTTACATGGATATTTTGGCACGTAATCATATTCTCAGAAAGGCCGCTGTTCTGAAAAAGAAAAATGGTTCTTTAGCTCCATTTCAGCCACGCAACAAAAGTTTGTATAGCTTACATATTATTATCTATCTATGTATATTTTATATCGATTTTGTTTTGTTTTCGTATTAGACCTTCAGTGAACTTGTGACGTCACTTCTGTATCAATGTCAGTGTGGTCACCTCGTCACCGCGCACTAACAAGCTGATAGTTGTGGTACTGTGCGGGTGTGGGGCACCTCACACTCTCCGCCCGCGCTACAGAGATAGCTCGGATCTGTGGGGAGAGGTTCACTATGGGGATGATAACTTAAGAGTTAAGAAAATAATTATTCCCTGTAGATGATTTAGTGCGCCTTTGAAAATCTATTTGTGCGTAAAGCTACTAGAAGGTACCTATCAGATAAACAATTTGGCGACAGAAAAAAGCATTCGTAAAATTAATGGTTTTAATTCTAAAAATAAAACTCAAGTAAGCTTCGGCACGTTTCCAGATGACAACAGTATTTTGTTATTTATTGGTACGAGTATAGAAATATGTACGTAGTTAAGTTTAGGTTATCTAAAAAGTTAGGTTATTTTCAAGTTTGCTGGGTACATAATATTGTTATTTACTTTTATATGTAAATAAAATAAACTAATTAACATTACGAGTATAAAACTTCACAAAGCACAAAATGTTCTCAATACTTTCTAGAGAGGTTTCCTGGAAAATGTAACTTTAACAGCGCCCAAAACACTCAATCCCTCATTGCATTTAAAAAAATGAGTATTTTATAAAATTCCAAATGCCTACACATTTGGATGAATTCCACATTTTTCTGTATTTCAGAGCGTGCGCGGGCAACAATAGACATTCATGAGATATTTTCTGCCCCCAAAAATTACGATATGTCAACGTAGGATCGTAGGATACATCGACAGGAAGTTTTGACTTCGTGATAGTAATAATAACTTTGCTTTTTGCAGCTTTATAAAAATCTGGGAAGAAAAACACGCTTCTTCTGTTATGAATTTTTTTATCAAACAAAATATGAGTTACAAACGTAATTCAAAAACTCTGCGCCTTTCCTCAAAATTTAATCTTACACACCTTAATAGGTTTTCATAAGACAACATTGCCATCACCTCACATTGCCAACTTTAAACTCTCGAAGAACATAACCTCTGGTGCAGGGTGGCAAAGTTAAGTGATCTACACAGCAACTCTTCATAACTTTTCTTTTTCTTCACAGCTTAAACACTAGGAAGTAGTGACGGGCATGCGTTTTTGGGGGACTGTCTTTATGTAGAACTTTGACGTTCAAAAAGTGCTGGCTCTCAGCCTAGTTTGAATAAATGACTTTTTTTTGTTTAGTGACTAATAGTGATCCGCCGCAGATATGCAGAAAGACATTCAGAAGGGAACCAATTACAAAACGTATTGTCCGAGTTGTACTGAATGTAATAAGGTTAGTGCTTAAGTTATACCGAGCTGTTCTAGAGCTTCGGTAGGTATGCAAACCTACTAATGCTATAATATAAAATAACAGGAGTGTGGTAATGAACGAGAAATATGACTGTATTGTGTTGCTGTTGTTTCTCAATTGTCGTTTTATGCCACATTTCTTCTTTATTTTCTTTCCTAGTATTACGACGAAAAACTCAGTCAGAAAACAGACTCTTACAGATAAGATAATAATACTTAACATTATTTTTCAAATATTCACGATTTACCACAGTTACTGTTATGTTTTGATAGAAGGTTCGTATATAGATTTAGCTAGAAGGGACCATTATGCTTCTATTTCCTCAATTGACCTTCTGTCTCTACAGCTACTAAGCTGAATTTACACTATTTTTATGTTCCTTTCTTTTCAATACACATTTATTTTACATTTTAAAATATTTTAAAATGTAAAAAATAGTGCTCCGCCGCCGGTGTCGGGAGCAGGATCCAAGCTACCGGTGATTAGGGCCCTCAGAGACGTATCGAGGATTAGGTACTGCCTAAAAAAAAATTTACTGCCTTTTTTATGTTTATAGGCACGCGATCTTCTGTATGTATCAGGCCCTTCATCCAACCACACAACGACAGCTTCGAGAGGTGGTCGTCGAGGCTTTTGGCCATCAGGCCCTTGGTGGCAATAATCGGCGCAATAGGGTTGTTTTCTGGGTATAAAAAATGGTGTTTGTATTTTATTTCTTCGTTATTTGACACCGACTTTTAAAAAAGTTTTTTATTTTTCACTTTTTAGTTATTATACCCCAGAACTAAAAACCCCAATAACATGGAACGTGGAATTTAAACATACTCGTAATTGGACCAAAACGTTATCTAGGTATACATATTTTTCGTTTTTGTTCAGTTCTTCAAAAAGCTGAAGCAATTTCGATAAAATGTATATGGGACTACCTCGGGAGTATATTCTTTAAGATGAAAAAAGAATTTCGAACCTCCTCCTTTTTCGTAGTCGGTAAAAAATAATAATTCTATTTAGTCCGTAAATTAGATTTTCAATAAATATTGGACACGTATTTTTAACTTTACCAAACCAATAAAAATGACAAAGATAAAAACTCATCAAAGTTCTAGAGTAAGGACTCGTTACGTCACTTCGTGGTATAAAGTATAGCACGGCGTGACGCCAAGCAAAATTTCAACGCACTGTATCGTCCTCATTTCTTGTTTACGTGACAAAAGAAAAAATACGTGTTCAATGTTTTTTGGTAATCTAACTGACGGACGAACTATGACAGCCGAGTCCACATTAACTGACGGACGGACTATGACAGCCGAGTCCACATTAACTAACTGACGGACGGACTATGACAGCCGAGTCCACATTAACTGACGGACGGACTATGACAGCCGAGTCCACATTAACTGACGGACGGACTATGACAGCCGAGTCCACATTAACCTTGTGTGCTAAGTCGAGATATTTGATAAGCTTCTTTTCTCTTTCTTTATTGTTTATTACTGTGAAAATCTTATTTGCAGTCAAGGATTTTCAACTTTGAGCGCCTATACCGCTGCTTGGTACAAAAAAAAAAATAAACAAGATAAGAATTAATTTGTATATTTTTACTAATTTACTTTTTCTTGAAATCTGTCCGCCACACTCGTATTTAATTTATTTGCATAAATTATACAAATTTATGCTCTTTGTTAAACAAAAACACTTGAGTATTTTCCGTTTGTAACAACATCAAAAGAACAAAATTGTAATTATTCATACTTCCTTCCTTACCCACGGGGCCACAGTGTGTATGTTTATAGGCAGTGACGTATGTTAGTATGTACGTATGTTATGATGGGAGATAGCATCTATTGCTGGGCCAGTTTTTATAGCATTTTTTTTTTTTTTACGGTGGTAAATATCAAATAACTTGGAACGCGTGTCAGAAAACACCTTCACTCTTACTGACTGTAGGTGTTTTTATTTTGTTGCTTCGTTATTTCATTATTTGACTCCGACTTCCAAAATTAAAATTATTTTACAATTTTTAGTGTAATTTCTTTTTTGAAAATCGGTTGTATTTTTTATTAAAAAGTTTTTTTTTTTCACTTTTTAGATGTTGTAAGTACCCCAGAAATAAAACAAACTATTAAAGTTATACCCGAATTGATACACATACAAACAGGACATTTGAACATAATTGAAGGAAATCAAAACTTCATCTGTGTACACATATTTTTTTTTTTTGGTTTTGGTGTTTCTGGTTTTGTGTCTTCGTTTTTTGACACCGACTTCCGAAATTAAAGTTATTTTGCACTTTTTTTGGAAGTCGGTTCTATTTCTTGTAAAAAAGATTGTAGCGACATCTATGACGCCGCACGAGAACTAAAAATAGCACGAATTCTACATCGCGCAAGCAGAGTTCGCCGCGCGATTTGAACATATACAACAGTCCGAAATCAACCATTGGGCCACAGAGTACATTATAATATATAGAAACATTGGGCAGTTGCCCGGACCAGACACAACACCCGTCTGGTTGGAGGTGTGAAGGTAGGCAGGAGAGTAAGATGTGAACGAAGTACATTAAATCAGTCTTTACTCAACTATCGTGTTTGAATGCTGTGTCCCTGTCTCCCAACATAACATGGCGCAGCCGGTAGCTAAATAAGTTAATAAGCCGTTTTAAGAAAGTTAAACCAAGTAGATAAAAGTGAAATAGAGGTAAAACGTAGTTGATAAATCGAAAAAGCAGAAGTAATAAAACAAACAAAGCACACCATGGAGTCCATTTTGCAACCGCCGCAGCCGTTCATTTTTGAAAATGACATAACAAATGTAACATCTGGAAACTTAAGCAAAGAATGGGAAAAATGGAAAAAAGCGTTCAAGATATATTATAAAGCTTGTGAACTACATCTGAAAGAAACAACAGTGCAAATCAACATCTTGCTACATATAATTGGAGAAAAATGTCGTGAGGTACATGAACAATTCACCCGCGAGTACAAAACTATAGATGACTTGCTAGATGACTTCGACGCATTTTTTTTGCCACGAAAGAATATAACGATAGAAAGACATACATTTTGTACCCGTGACCAACGAGAATTAGAGTCAATAGAACAATATGTATTTGAACTAAATAAAATAGCAGCAAAGTGCGAATTCCAAGAGTTATGCAGTGAGTTGGTGCGTGATAAGATGATTTGTGGAATAAAAGACAGTGGACTCAGAGAAAGACTATTAAGAGAACCAGATTTGTCCTTATCTAAAGCAATAGATATCTGTAGAATAGCGGAAGTATCTCGAGCTCAAGCGAAAAATATAAATAACGAGAATCAGGAACAAACTCATAATGTACATGCTGTTACCAACAAAGATAAGGAAGAAAAAAATGTTCACTACGCAAGAAGTTCTGCGTGGCGTCAGAGAAAATGGCGTTCATCCGCTTCCAGTGGTGGTGATGCCAGGACCTCCCGTCAGGATCGTGACCAGAGAGATGGACAGAGATTAGAAGGAAACGCACGCGAACAACGAGGAGAGGCTCGTCGAAGATCTCGTGCAGTATGTGGAAAGTGCGGCAGAAGCCATGACAAATATAAATGCCCAGCGTATGGTCAGCGATGTAATCAGTGTAGAAAAATGAACCATTACTCAAGAATGTGTCGTGTGTATGAGGTACGAGAAGACTCCAGCGATCAGGTAATTCACGCTATTGATAATTATTATTATTATATTAAATCATCATAAATCAGTACTCCCATTTCAAAAAAAAAAAATTGTGGTGTGTAGTTGTGTACCTATATCATGAATTAGTTTTAAATGAAATTATTAATTTGTTTTTATTTCCTTTCTATAGTGCTATAGAATCTAAAAATAAAACAAAAAATGTAAATAACTTATAAAAAGAATGGAATGTAAAACTAGATTTAATTTATTTATAAGGAGGTTGTAGGTATATGTACAAAATCATGAATGATAGTTAATATTATAATGATGCATGTGAAGGTAGGCAGGAGAGTAAGATGTGAACGAAGTACATTAAATCAGTCTTTACTCAACTATCGTGTTTGAATGCTGTGTCCCTGTCTCCCAACATAACAGGAGGATCCTCCCTTTTCAATGGAGGTTGTGGAACTTTACACCCTGTTCCGCATACCTCCACACTGGTGACCCTCGAGCATGAACGTCAGCGCAGCCTTCGTGCAGCTACTTCAGCGTGACGTCATCATCATCGCTTCCTTCAAGCTCTTGAGCAATGAGTCACACAGCCAGCCAGTACCAACGGCTTCTACGGGTATCCTGACCACCAGCATGCAGCGGGTGCACATTCCTGGTCAGCATCCTCAGCCTCTTTCATCACCATCAACCTCATCAGCGATCTTGGCGCAGCGAACAGCACCTTCGGCCGGTCGAAGAACCTCTCCTGGTCGACGCCAGCAGTCAAGCCACTACGTCGCACAGCACCGCTCCGACCCACTGGAGCCTGCAGCATCATCCCGACTCACTGGGACATCATCACCCCGACTCACTGGGGCATCATCCCGACTCACTGGGACATCATCACCCCGACTCACTGGGGCATCATCCCGACTCACTGGGATAGCAACACCCCGACTCACTGGGGCAACACCGCAGACAGATGCCCCAGTGAGTCGCCTGACAATGCGAGCCGTGTCCAGAAGTACTGCTTTCTGAATCAAGCCCTTGATCCAACCGCCTAACGAGAGCCTCCTGAGATGTTGGTCGAGGCTCGTGACTATTAAGCCATTGGCTGACACGACTATCGGAACAATGATCGCTGAGTCCACATCCCACATGTCGACAACCTCGCGAGCCAAGTCAATATACTTGATTTGTTTATCTTTCTCGGCTTTCACGAGGTTCTCGTCATGTGGGACGGTAGTGTCAACAATCATTGCACGCCTCTCGATTCGGTCCACCACCACTATATCGGGCTTATTGGCTACAATAGTCCTGTCAGTGATGATGGACCGATCCCAGTACAATGAGATATGACCATTATCGAGAACTGGGTCGCGCGCATATCTGTAGTACGGCACTTCCGATTCCACAAGAGAGTATTTCAGAGCAAGTTGCTGATGGATAATCCTGGCTACAAGGTTGTGCCTATGCAAGTACTCACCGTTAGCCAGACGAGAACATCCAGAGATTATGTGGCGGATTGATTCTCCCGGACGATGACATGCTCGACATGATATGTCAACCGTGCCGTCCTTCACAATAAATCTCTGGTCGTTTCTCGTCATGATAACTTCGTCCATTATTGCACAGACAAAACCTTCGGTTTCCCGAAAGAGGTCACCGACACGCAGCCAGGCTACGGACGCTAGTTAGTCTACATCGGGCCCATGTAGGGCCCGGAAAAAGCGTCCGTGAAGTTGCTTACTCTGCCATACTTCTCTGCGATCGTTAGTGTCAAACACTAGAGGTTTGCGCCAGTTCTCGTTAGCCAAGGAGAGTGGAGTAAGGCCCTTGTCCACCGCCACTACATCTCGATGCATACCCACGTCAGCAGCTAGAAAATATTCCCTTAGACTGCATACCTCGCGGTTGTGGAGGGTCTTAGCATTTAAAAAGCCTCGACCTCCATACTTCCGCGGGATATACAGTCTCATCACTGAAGAACGTGGGTGATGCATTCGAAATGCAGTCAGCAGTGTACGGACACGCCTATCCAGGGCGTCAAGTTCTGTTTGAGTCCATTTGAGTACGCCGAAAGAGTACATCAATACCGGCATGACCCAACCGTTGAAGGTGCGCACCTTGTTTCCGCCCGATAGAAGACTATTAAATACCATCTTCAGGCGGCCAAAGAAGCGCTCCTTCAACGACTGCTTCATGTCAGTAACATTGATACCTAACGCTTCCGACAAACCCAAATACTGATAAGTTTCGGTTGGAGAGAGGGATCTCAGGTTTATGGAATCCGAGAGTTGAGTTCCCATGGATTCCACAATCTCCCCTCGCTATACATGCATGACTGCACATTTGTCCACACCAAACTCCATCCTGATGGCACTACTGAAGGTTTCAGTTACCTTCAGTAGCTCCATCAGTTGCAGATTGTTGGGGGCAAAAAGTTTCAAGTCATCCATGTAAAGCAGGTGAGATATAACTTGACCACCTCTCTTCAACCGGTAACCTAGTCCTGAATTCTCCAGCAGTGTGCTGAGAGGATTCAAGGCTAGGCAAAACCAAAGCGGACTCAAACTGTCACCCTGGAATATACCCCGCTCGATCCTTATCGGTTCGCTATTCCTCTGGACTTGTCGACATCCTGGATAGCGAAGGACCGTCCTCCATTGCCCCATACATGACATCAGGAAGGTGCGTAGCGTTACATCAACTTTATACAATTCTAGCACCCTCATGAGCCATGTATGAGGAACTGAGTCATAGGCCTTCTTATAGTGTATCCAACATGTCGACAGATCCTTTCGGGAACGCCGAACCTGTTGTCTAATGGTCATATCTATGAGGAGAAGCTCCTTAGTACCACGGGACCCATTGAGAGGCAGACATGATACAGTTATTATCTATATGTGTGTTAATCTTAGCTCTCAAAATGGATGTAAGAACCTTATAGACCGTCGGTAAGCACATGATCGGTCTATAATTTTTAGGTTCCGCAGTACTACCTGATTTATGGAGCAGGTGGGTTATTCCTGTAGTCAGAAATTGGGGCAGCGACCCTGACTCTAAGGCAGACTGGATCTGAGATGCCAAGCGGGCATGCGACCTTGTAAACCATTTTATCCAGAAGTTGTGCAGCCCGTCCGGCCCTGGAGATTTCCAGTTAGCTAACGGACGGACTGCACGAGCTATATCTTGGGGGCTGATGATAATTGCCCCCATTTCTGGTATTGGTTCGCACGCGCGCTCAACATCCCGAATCCAATCGCCCTCGGTATGACAGACAGGCACCGATGCTGCGCCAGAAAGAGTATATGGCTTCGTCATCCGGCTGGTGCGTATTATTCACACCTTGGTCCGGTCGCTCCCAATCCCTGTACACCCACCTTTCATTACTTCGGAATGTGCGATTCTGTGTGTATCGTTCCACTCGCCGCTTGTACCTGCGAATACGGTTTGCCCATGCATATACTTTCTGCTTTGGAAGTTGATGCGCTCTGTGACACGGGACTTATAGTCTCGGGAGCTGACATCAGTCCCCGAAAATGCCCGTCCCACAAAGCGCATCGCTCTTGGGCGAGTGTTTCCCTCCCTGAAGCAGATTAGTTTGCGTATGAGTGCTCTGGCCCCACCAATACGACGCTCGATCCTGCACTGCCAAGCCGGCATGGCTGGCTTCGGTCGTGTAGCTCTGTCATTAGGAAATTTGACGTGAGCTACTCGACATGCCGCTACAGCCGCGCAGTACAGTATCGAGTGTGTATCGGTGAGGCCTTCGCAGTCATCAAAATAATTTGACAACTGCGAATCCAGAGCAGCCACCAGCGCCCTATTCTTATTATGCATGGGCAAACGAGGTAAGCGTGGCCTAAGCTCGAGCGGCATGCTGCGATATTCCCGAATAGCACACTCCAAAGCATTCCTCAATTCATCATTGCAGTGGGTACTTACGTTTGTGACCATGTCATTACACTCCTCGTCAGCGTGGTTGGGAGCATGGTTGGACGGTGGTACCACAACTGGTACCACAGTCTGCGACGGAGGGGCAATAACATTGCTACCGATTTCAGTTCGGAGGCGATCAAGTACAGTATCATCCAACATAATGATTACGCAGGATGACCCGTACCTTTTTTTTTTTTTTTGTTACCGGGGTGGAAAATCCTCATGGATGTCCTTCGCCCGGGGCGGGCGAAGGGGTCTGTCAGACTCTTACTGACTAAAAACCACCCCGGTGTTCCGTCCCACACTTGGACCGGGGATCGTGAGAGCTAGTACGACTTCCATGATCCCCGGCTAGTGCCGGCCCGCCTATGCGGGCCACTTCTGGTTTGCGGGGAGAGTGAGGTGTCCTCTTCCCGCGACATCTAATAGGGGCGCGCGTGGAACACTACGCGCCGCCCGATGATGACCCGTACCTGATCCAACAGTCAAAAAAACAAAAAGTTAATCCTCACCTCAGTGCATGCAAACGGCTGGGCGTATTGACTTGGTTTCAATTCCAAAAAATAGTCGTAACGCTATGCCAAATCTCGAAAATAGTCATTAAGCCATTCCAGAGATATAAAGATGTCTGGGTGAGGATTGCGTGGTGAGCCTTTCTCGCCACAATCCTCACCTGATTACCACTGAGGATTGTGTGGAGACCTTCACCACACAATCCTCACCAACATATAGCTATAACTTCGGAATCATAATGCGACTATTTTTTTAACCTTGGTGACTATTTATGACTATTTATTGACTATTTTTCTGCGTACTCAAAATTGATTTTCATTAAGTTTACAATGGTGAGGATTGTGTGGTGAAGGACACGAATCAGTAACGTGGTTTCGATGTGTGAATTTGTTTGGAATTTTGTGTCAAGATGCGCGCTTAGATCCCTTGGAGTAATGCTTCCATGTTTTATTTGTGTTCACTGGTTTTAAGTAAAAACAGCATCGTAGGAAAAAATGTGTTTATATTTAAGAATATAGGAGTGCCAATCTTATACGACCTGTAGTGTCCCTTGGGTCTAAGTTCATCAACAGTACAGGATCCTCAAGGACAAAGCTGGTTCAGGTAGGCCAGAATGTTATCAGCGGTTGACTTCATGTTCCAGAGGTGGAGATACTTTCGTACTTAATAGCTGGTGATAGTAGCTGGAGATAGGTTAGCACAGTCCTCAAAGTGGGTGTAATCGATGCCGTTGCGTAGGAGGATGGTCACCCCTTCGCCTTGATGCTCACGTCGATGGTAGGGAGAAGCAAATGTGTACCCGTTTATTTTGATGCTATCGCTTTGATTATCACGTTTCCATGTCTCTGTCAGACATATTGATTGGGAGCCTCTGTCTTCGATAAAATCTTCGAGTACATAAGTGTATTTTATTCCTTTAGCTTCGTATGTTTTGAATCAGAAAAGTAGGTGATACTGGGGTATGTCTGGTATTGTTTGCGTCATCATGGTCCTGTGTCAATGATTTCTTTGCGTTGTAGTCAATTGTAGTATTAGCTTTACTGGTTTGTTGTATTAAATTCTGTGGTTCCTTTTGTTTATCAAACCATACAAAAAAAGAAAAAACTTCACTAATAACAAACAAAAAATTAGTAAAGAATATGTAAAGGGCTCGGATTAAATACATCTACAAATGGATTCATACCAAGATATTTATTACATACTTTGACACAAAGATATTCCCTTTTTAAAGTTTGCGCAAATTTAAGAGCATCCATGAGCTGATCCTCTATGTACACACTGTACGTTTTTATATACAAACTGTACAAATTCACACAATTTTCTATAAATTTTTCAAGATTAGTTGTATACACTACTTTATTTCCGTATCCGTATTCGCAAATGTGAACGTTCTCCAAACTGACACATTGGCTCAGAATCTCAAAAATAACCTCGTATTCAATATAGATTGAAGTCAACATGAAATTTTTCAACTTTGCCATATTAATCGCTTTTGAAAAAGAGTCCATAGATCCACGGATCATACTATATTTTTCCACATGAATATTTAAAGTGACCAATTTGGGACAAGCTGTTAATAAATTAGTGAAGAAGTCCTTCCTCAGCGAGACATTATGTATCCTCAAAAACGTTATGTACCTAACCGTTTTACATTCCTTCGAAAAACTAATTGGCCGTCGCCGTCTCCTAATAATGCCGTCATGGTGGCAGAAATTTGTTAATGTTACCTTGTCTGGTAAATCATTGAAGTTTTTATCAAAGTTTTCACAACAATCGATACAGTACCAACTGTTTGGTGCCTTCACAATCTGCATTTTTCTCTGGTTGTGCATGCAAAAAAAAGTTGGGAAGTAGTCTTTTAACTCTAAAGCTAATTTACTGAAAAATTCAGCATCAAAATTGTTTGTAGCTTTATTCCAAACCTTGAAACTAAAACTGCCATTAACAGTAATTTTATTCGGTAAAAAGGTGCTAACTTTAACTTTTAAATTAGAGCAGCATGTTGTGAACAAACTTGCAAATACTGGCGATACATAAATTGAAATTTTCTCCCAATGCATGATGAAAATATACTCCAGATTATCTATATCTAACTCTCCGACTAATTTCGTTGACAGCTTGACAGATTCAGTATCCCTTTCCTTTAATACGTACGTTGTATTCAGGGACTGCGCTGTAACCCACAAGTTGTTAAAATTAGTTGCAATTTCTTTTATATCAAATGGTTCGAAGTGATGGAGCACGATGAAGTCTAAATAATTGGCATATATTGTTAATTTCAAGTCCTTTATAAGAGGCACGTCCTTGAGGAACTTCAGTGGGACCTCTGAAATTGCAAATTCGATTATCACGAAGTGTATGACTTCAAACTGCCTCTCCTTAAATATTTCCCTACATCTTACGTATGTGCTTTCATTTTCGTAATTGTAGGAGCGTTTGAAGAAGTTGATGGCGATGCTTTTAACACTCAGCGGGCACACCTCTCCGATATCTGGTAGATAGATGTTGGTGAATGTTATATCTAAAGATTTTAGATTCTTAAATCTATTCATGTGTGGTTTTAAGTTTTGCACAGTCAGGTCTTGTACTCCACTCAGGTTTAGGACTCGGATATATTCTCCAAGGTTTACAAATAACTTTTCGTGTAAAGTCTTCACAGTTGCAATGGTGCTTCTTGAGAGAACCACACTATCCAAGTGACACCATCCTGATGCAAAATACTCTCTTACTTGCTCGGAACTATTGTAGAAATTGATTTTCGTCTTAATATCCAAATAATTGAATATTATCATGCCCACATCAACAGGTAAATCTAAAAAAAACATTTTTAAGATTCTTCTAATAATTTGTCTACAGAAAACATACAGAAAATAATTTGCCGAAAAATGATTTCTGACATTCACGGTTTTGCGGTTTTGCTACTATTTTATATTTTTCGAACTTTATCACAACTGGCCTCTTTAACAGAATAAAAAAAGTATTTTTGCTTTTCTATCATAGTGACGAGAGTGAGTTCACGTACTGGCAAGAATTTTCTAACGTTGCGACCTACTTTTGGCGACTATATATTTTTTAATTTATCATTTTATCATTACAATTTATAATATTGATTGTCCAATAATTGACCTTTTTTGGGGACGAAGTCACCCGTCCGTAGGATAATACGCATAATTGGTAGGGACCAATAATGCATATTATCACGTATACACGTGGTCCCCAGGACCGGGATCTAGAGCGAAAAAAAATCGGTTAAATTGAGGATTGAAAAAACTTTGCGCGTAAAATTGGTGTAGTTTTGAGTCTCAAGTATCTACACAACTGGACAATATATTGTGGAATGACTATAGCCTTCCCTTCGGGGTAATTTTTTTTTGTGTTTACCCCGAAGGGAAGGCTGTCTTTTGACCATATTGCCTAGTCTTACGTAGTGTATTTTTACTTTTTTTTCAATTAGAACACATTCTATTATTTTTTGCAGTATTTGGCAACAGACATGTCGAGTCAGCCTTCTCGGCAAACTTCGCTGAGGTAGTCAATACTACAAAAAATTCTCAGCTCCATTTTACCGAGATCACGCCTGTTTCAATAATTCCACATTTTGTCCAGTTGCGTAGACACTTGAGACACAAAACTACACCAATTTTACATCACATAGATTTACGCTCTGCGACAGCTCGCCCAGTGCCATGTACTAGTCCTGTATAATAACAACAAGATTTTAGAAGTATTCATACAATGGTGTTACATAAGTCACTCGCTGGGTGGCGCTGCGTGTGTGTCGACCTACGTATTTTGCTCTCAGTGAACATATTTTTTTTTATATATAAACAGTGATGAATATTGTGTTTTTTCACCTTATACGGTTAAAGCACGTCTTTCAACAAGTCCTGAGTTGAAGTGAACTATTTCTATTTTGTGTAAACTGTGTTTTACTGCGTGATATGAATAGTGGTGTTTGCACGGATAATTTTCAAAATTTTGAACATATTAAGTGACCCAAGTTCTTATTTGGACACATAATCTATCACCTGAATCGTGTGTGTTGCATAAATACTTTATATTACCATTCTCTAAAAAAAAGAAATTTTCAGACCTCGTACGGTGATTTGCAAAATTACTATTTTGCATTGTCACATTACATCTTCCATACACACCAACGCCATCTATGAGTGAAATTTTGAACTGCTAAGATTCCTGCGTGCAGCGGATACATCGATCGAGTGCTGAGGCCCTGCATCAATTATTTATACTTCGGAACTTATACCTCCAACACTGATTGACCACCTTATTCAGGATGGACTGTGCTGGCTGTAATACACAGATCGTAGCTGGGGCTCGGCTCCTTAAATGTAAAACCTGTGATGGCAATTATCATGCTAAATGCCTCAATATAAAGCCCCGCCAATTCGATGCCCTCTCGAATGAATTTAAGGTGACATGGACTTGCCCGTCATGTAACAATGTCACGCGTCGTACTCGGTCTAATTTACTTACACCTGTACGGGCCACACAAATTCCTACATATGAAGATACTCGTAGCATGAACATGTCTTGCGATACTATCGAACATGGTACTGCCTCACCGTGTAATCCCAGTACCTCGAAAATAACAGCTGATGATTCTGCCTCTAGGGACACCTTAGATACTTTCCAAGCTTTTACAAATGAGCTACAGATTACAATGCAGGGGTGGAGATGCGACATAAACAATACGCTTGCAAGTTTCAAGGTCGATATAAAGAGCACACTGAGTGGTTGGCGTAATGAAATGGATGCAAGTTTAAATAAACTAAATGGTGAACTGAGACTTGCCTTGGGTGAAATAAGTGATGAGGTGTGCAGTCTTTGTGCTGAACACAATACCTTCCAACAAAAGGTCTCTGAGTTGTCGCATGAGGTGGCGCATTTGAGGTCTTCAGTGGAGTTTCATGCCGGGGAGCAGGTGGAGCTCAAAGAGCATATTGATGAGGTGGGCCGACGGGGTTTTGAGAAGTCCAGCGCAACTATTAGCTTGCTCGAGAAAAAACTTGACAATCTCGAACAACAAGCAAGACAGTGCAATGTGGAGATCCTAAACATACCCGATACAAGAAGTGAAAACCTGGTTAACATCATGGAGTCAATTACCACTGTTATTGACTTTCCGGTTGCTCAAAAAGATATAATATCAATTCACAGAGTTCCACATGCTCACCAGCAAACCAATAGACCAAAAAACATAATTGTGAAATTATCGTCACGTATCCTGCGCGACTTCTAACTCGCTGCCTTTCGCAAAGTTAGACCGTTAAAGTCTAACCAACTGGGCTACACATGCGTACCGATGACTGTTTACCTACATGAACGAGCATCTGACACTAAAGAAAAAACATTTATTTCGTCAAGTTAAAGATGTCGCCAAACTGCGTCAGTTTAAGTATGTCTGGATTCGAAACGCAACTATTCTCGTGCGCGAACGGGATGGCGATACTGCTTTCGCAATTCACACGGACGACAATATCCGTAAAATGAAAAATAGTCCGCCAAATACCAATGGTCCAAAACCCAACACACTCTAATATAAATGTTTTTTTTTCTTGTACCCACATTTTAATTTTCTTTCTGTAAGTATTGTTTTGTTCTATATTATAATGTACTCTGTGGTTTTGTTCTGTTACATAATCAAGATCTGTACTTTGTCGATTTCAATAAGTTACGCTGTTGTGTATGGATGCTATGTTATAAATGTCTGTGCTTATTTGGACTGCACGATCAAGTTCTTGTTAAAAAGGGATGGTTGCATCTGGGGAAATTGTGGTATAATTTGAAAAGCCATAATAAAATGTCAATATTTTCTACCATATCATTTCAGCTATATAGTTGCCGAATTATCAAGATTAGGTTATGATTTATGTTTGAGGTGGCAAGGAAAACATAATTATTTTATGAGCATTTCAGTTGTATCATTTCAGGGTTTTACTCTTGACATACTACCGTGACATAGAAACTTAGATAAAAATAATACTGTTATATTTGTTAAAATTGATTTAATGTGTGCTTTGTGTTTGTTATCGCGCCTTCTTACTTTCAAGTGTTATAAACTACTTCGGCCACAACTGGCAATTATTGCACCAATTTTTAATAAATTTAGTAACCATCGCACTGGGTTGTATTCTAAATGCTTGTATTGCTGTACCGTCGGAGTTCAGTGTTGCTCTGTGTCTGGTGGAACTGGGAATCATTATCATTTATACTATTACATTTGCTTTATTATTAAATGTCATAATGAGCATTGCACGTACAAATACTCGTTGCTTGAACATATATCGCATGTAACCCTTACGTTGGCACACCATATATCTAGTGATTAGTAATAAGCAGTTATCGTTATACTACCAGAACTGTAGGGGTATCCGTACAAAATTACACACGCTATACATGAATAAAAAAATGGTAACCATGACATAATCGTCCTTACAGAGACTTGGTTAATCCCGGAGATTAGCAATAATGAGTTTATTGATCAGCGCTATGTTGTGTACAGGTGTGATCGAGATCGTATACCACAAAAAAACTAGATGGCGGCGGCGTTTTGGTGGCGTTTCAAAAGACAAGTCGTCTGAACTAGGTGTTTCTGTGTTTCATACCAATTCACAATCTAGTAATCTTATCGAACATATCCTAATTGAAGTGGTAAGTGCGCGATCGTCTAAGCGTCATGTCATTAGTGCCGCTTACATACCTCCCAAAATAGCCAACTCAGTATACTAGCAACATTTCAAAGTACTACGACAGGTGCTGAGTGACCCTAAGGTTGACTCTTTCTACATACTGGGCGACTATAATCTGCCAGAAATTACTTGGAACAAGCCGGGTATAGGTGGAGGCCTCACCGGTGATGGACTGGGTATGGGCACATCCGTAACTTGTAGCCAGTTAAATGACTTGATGTCTTTACTTGACGCCTTACAATACAATGTTGTGACAAATGTCGATGGTAAAATTCTTGACTTGCTTATATCCAACCACCCATGTATCGGCTGCATTGTTGCCCCTGCTTAAAATCGATTAGTATCACCCACCTTTTGTATGCAGTTTAAATGTAGATAACTCTTATGGCACAATAAAGTGTGCTAGCTGTCAAGTGGCGGATCATTTATTTTATGATTATATTTTGGACGATATACCTTTATTTTTATGTTTTACATGTGTTACATACAAATATATTAAGATTGTTGCACATCATTATATAGATTCAAGTTCTTCAAACTTAACAGACAGATGTGTTGCTGATGAGTTTATTACGCCACTTCTTCTTCACAGCTAAACACTAGGAAGTGGTGACGGGCGGGTGTTTTTGGGAACTATCTTTATGTAGAACTTTGACGTTCAAAAAGGCTGGCTGTCTGTCAGCCTAGTTTGAATAAATGACATTTTATTTTTAATTTGATGGAACCCAACTAAATCTTAAGCGCTCATTATTGGTGGCAGATACATGCTATCCCTGATAGTTTTTTTTTTTTGGGTTGGGAAATCATCCAATGACAGCGCCCGCTTTAGGGTGGAGCGGGAGGACGTGTCAGACTCTTACTGACTAAAACCCACCCCTGTTCCTTCCCTGCACTGAGTGCCCAGGGGTGAGGTTACTCTGTTTCGAATTTATCCTCAACCCCTGGGCAGGAAAAAAAAATCCTGATAATTACCAGTCACTTCGGACTGTTAGTGTATGCACTGTCATTGTGTTCTTTACGTTGCTGTAATGTACAATAACGAATTAAGAATCGTTATGTCTTCGCTTGAATCAACCATCATTAAACTAAATATCTTGAAATAAATATATCTACCAGTCTCCTTGTTATATTATAAACAGCTCGCAGAATAGTTGTAGTTGTTACAATGCCCGCGGGAAATCACCGCAGACGTCTCACTGACGACGACATCGCACCGACACGAACTGAATCCTTGTCAGATCTATTTAGGATAATCATTTGACAACATAAACAACAAGATTTGAGAAGATGATGAAAAGGAGCTACGCAATGTAATAATCGCTAGAGAAATGGAACCGGAATAGTTACTATACATCAATAGAATCAATTTGCCATTTATCAATAGAATCAATTTGCCAATTATCAATTGTCAGGGAGTCGTTACTCTGAGAGTTGAGCTACTTGCTTGTTCTAAAAATCTCTATGATTAAAGACTGCATTACTTAGACCTTGTTGAAGTTTTACGTACGGCTTTCCTGTATCTTCTCGAAGGAGGTGAAGTTGTCTGTCGTTTTTCTACCTAACACATTTCTGCCACACATTTCATTAACATAATTATACGTACGTGTGTACAGCTAAGTAGCGAAATTGCCTGCCGGAGTCTGTGTTTCCTGATAGTTACAATCTGAGGGTGTTTCAGTCAAGAGTGAATAGGTTACTTCTAGGCAAGCGTGCTCCATCGTCAACCACATCATCACTTGTCTTACTATCAGGTCAGATAGCCTTTCAAGCGCCCGCGCGGGCCCCCCCGCGTCGGCACCAGCGCCCGAACATTCGCGCCGCACGAGCGCCCGGCTCGTTGCTAAATTAAAGCTTAATATCTCAGAAACTACTGGAGCTATATGCAAACAAAAAATACGTGTGTATTGCTGATAATATAGAGAATCGACATACGTGAAAACTAAAGAATGATAATGTGAGTGGATAGTCGTCATGCGCGAATTATCAACAATAAAATAAAACTTAAATCCCTCACTTCCACACTGTGTCTGCACACCGCGAGGGTTAACATTTACACAGATAAGAACACTGAACGCTTTCACAATCCTGCTTTACACTCTTTGAGTATGGACTAGCAATTTATCTGTTTCATTGATTATAGTGAAAGCAAAATCTATTTGACATGGTGCATTACGTTTGTGACGTAAAGAGCCTACGTGGGATAAAAAATGACAACACGTACCTCGGTCAACGTTAAAAATATATATATGACGGCGCGCCTATTATGGATTAGTTTTAATTATAAAGTAGGCAATTATTACTTTACGATTTATTGTTAATCATAACTCGATTTTTCAATGTTGATTTTGTTTTAGTCGATTAGTTTATCGATAACATAAAAATTATGAGCGGGTAACCCCGAATAGAGTAGTAAGTGTCACTACGAGTAATGGCGGCGGTCATTCGATTGACAGCTGCCGAACGAAGTGCACACGTGCTAACCTATTGGCTCGCAATCTAGTTTCATCCTGTTAATTGTTTGTGATTTTGCATAAAATTGTGAGGAAATCAAATAATAAGACATTGGACAATACAAGTGTGCTTTTATTTTCAAATTCCGACCGTTACAACGCCCACAATGGATAGCGAAAGCCAAGACCGCTACGAGGCCCCTTCTGACGCTCCGGCATCAGAAGTGGGATCACCTGTGACGAATCAGGAACAGAATACAGGTCAGTGCGTAAATATTTCACAAGATAATGAGTGTGAAAGTTGGAAACGTCTTTTTGAAATGCAGCAACAAAGTATGATGGAATTGATTCGTACTATACGAGAACCACGTGCATCCAGCATGATAATAACGTTACCTGAGTTTAATCCTGATACTCCAGAGCACGACGCTCGCGCTTGGTGTGAAACGGTGGACATAATGTTTACAAGAAAAACCTATTTCCGGCAGTGATCTGATAATTACAATGAGCAAGGCACTCAAGAGATCGGCATCATCATGGCTTGCCCAATCTAGTTATTCTGGAATTACGTGGCCGCAATTGAAAGACCTGTTTTTAGCTCGATATGATACTGTTGAAACTCCAGCTGCGAATTTATGGCGATTACTCAATAGTAGTCCAAAGGAAGGCGAGTGTTTATCTGCGTATGCTGGGCGATTTATGAGCACTATATTAGCGCGGTGGTAGTCTTTGTCGGTGGAACAGATTGCGATCGCGCTTACTCTAGCACATGCTTCAAAAATTGAGCCACGATTGCAAAGAATCACATTTACTACTGAGATTGAAACTCGTAATAAACTACAACAAGAGCTCATGGCTTTTAGCTTTAGAAAAAGAGGACCACCGAATAGTGAGAAGACTACTCCGACTGTGGAAGCGAAGAAGCCAAGAATGGATACTACGCGGCGATGCTATAATTGTGGCAAGCCTGGTCACGTATCTAGTGAATGTCGAGGCAGTAGTAGTCGAGACCACAATACTAATACACGTCCTGAGATTTCAGATACTACCTCCACTCAACAGTCCAAGGAAACTGGCGCGCAGAAGAAGACGATTACTCCAACCTGCTTCAAGTGTGGTGAACGAGGCCACATTGCGCCGCGCTGCCCCAGTGTGGATGTCAAGGCCAGCGATGCACGGACCGAACGATGAGTGGATATCTGTTCCATCCAGCCAGCTACGGATCAGCTCTTAGATGAAAACGGTGAGAAGTTTTCATTTTGTTTTGACTCAGGTGCCGAATGCTCTTTAAATTAAACAAGTTCTGTCAGATAGATTTCCAGGTAAACGACAATATAATACAGTAACATTAGTGGGTATAAGTGACGCGCGCCTTAATTGCCACATCCAAATTCTTTCTACAGTTTCAATTCAGGGTTATTCAGTGCAGTTACTATTTCATGTGGTGCCCGATTCATGTATTTCTAACGATGTAATGATTGGACGGGAGCGATAGGCTCTGCGTGGATTGTGGGGAATTGAACAGCAATACGGTGCCTGATAGATGTCCTTTGCCACTTGTTTCGGACCGGGTGCGGCGTTTGGTGGGGGCTAGCTATTTTGCTTCGTTGGATGTGGCTGGCGGCTGCCGTCGGGTACCAGTCGAGGAAAATTCCATGGAGCGTGCCGCGTTTGTTGCGCCGGATGGCCAGTTTGAGTGTTTGTCAGTGCCATTTGGTCTTCGTGGTGCACCGTCAGTGTGTCGACGTGCCATTGGTGGGGCCCTTGGGGCATTGACTGAGTCGTTCGCTGTGGTTTGCATTGGTGACGTGGTCATTCCGTCGCGAGCGGTGGGCGAGGGCATCGAGCGATTGCAGCTGGTTCTTGAAGCATTAACTGGTTCGGGATTTTCGTTAAATATAAAGAAGTGTAGTTTTCTTGAGACGGGGTTGGAATTTTTGGGTTTTGAGGTGTCGGCCGGTGAAATGGGACCAAGTCCTCGTAAAATTCGGGCCCTTACTGGGCTCCCGCCGCCTCGAAACGTTGCTCGGCTTCGCCAATTCATTGGTTTGGCTTCCTACTTTGGGCAATTCGTGCCGGGGTTTTCTCGGAAGGCTGCTCCACTTTACGGGCTTACGTCGGGAAAAGGAAAAATTGATTGGGCTCCCCAACTCGGGAGGGTTCGAAGGGATATGGTAGACGTTTTGATTGATAAACCTGTATTGATGATCTTTGATCCTAGCCTTCCAACGGAGCTGCATACGGGTGCCGGCGCTGAGGGTTGTGGTGCGGTGCTGGTGCGGCGAGTCGATGGCAAGCTGCATGTGGTTGAATGTTGCAGTCGCCGAGCCTCGGGCGCTGAATCGGGATACCACTCGTGTGAGCTGGGGACGCTTGCGGTGGTGAGCGCTGTCAAGCATTTTCGTCACTGTTTGCGGGGTGGAGGGATAGCGAGATTAGTTCTGTTGTGACCGGGCTTCGGGCAAGTGAGCTTGGTAGTGATGTCGCTGAGGCTTGCGAAATTGGGCGCGTTCTCCTTTGTCGGAAGGTTGGCGGAAATAGTGGGAGCTATTGGTTGCCAATGGTGCCTGGGGAGTTTCAGTGGGCTATAATTGGCCATGTGCACGGAAGTATCATGCACTTGGGGTGGGACAGAGCACTGGAAAGGGCCTGCTGCCACTATTGGTTCCCAAATGTGAGCGGGTACGTGCGGAAATTTGTGGAGGATTGCATAACTTGCAGAGTGTCAGGGTCTAGCTCGGGGAAAGTTCAGGCTGGACTGCACCCAGTCCCTGGGGCTCCAGTCCCATGGCGTGCTGTTCGTGTGGATGCGGCAGGTAAGCTTGGCGGTGAAGGGGACGCGGGAGAGTATGTTTTTGTATCAATAGACGCTTTTGCTAGGTACGTAATATTGCATCATACACGCGGCATGGACGCGGATAGTGCCATTGAGGCATTGAAATACAATGTGTCTTTGTTTGGTGCCCCCACACGCGTTGTGGCTGATCAGGGTCGATGCTTTGCTGGAAGGGAGTTTGGGGATTTTTGCAGTGCCCACAACACTGACCTACATCTTGTGGCTGCCGGATCGGGCCGCGCGAGTGGACGGGTGGAGCGGGTCATGTCCGCATTGGAGAGTTTGCTAGCTGCTGTTGAGGTGGATGGTAATAGGTCGTGGCAGGATGCACTGCCTGACATTCGGCTGGCCCTCAACTGTACTATGTGTGGGGTTGCAGGGGCGGGTCTTTTGGAGTTGTTAATGGGAGGGGTTGCTGGGCCCCTAGACTTGATGTCATTAGAGACGGATGGCATGGAGGTTAATTTGAGTCATATTGGGGAGCGGGCGACGCGAGCAATGCAGGCTGGCGCTTCTTCGGAGAAAGTTGGGTTTGATGGGAGTGAAGCTGTGTTAAAAGGGTTTCAAGTAGGTGATTATGTGCTCCTTGAAAATCACGAGCGTAATCAAACCAGGCTTGACCCAAAATTTAAAGGCCCTTATAAAGTGGTTGAGCTGTTGGATGGTGACAGATATTTGCTGCGGGCCCTTAACTCTAATAGGACGTATAAATACGCGCACGATCGTGTGCGTGCTATGCCCGAATGTTATGTTCCATTAGAGTTGAGTGGCGGATTAGAAGTCCCAACCAACCAAATTGAAACAGAATGTGCCGATGACGGCCATGGTAAGTAATTATGTTTCCTTTCAATTGTACTTTTTGATCTTTGTGACAACGACTAGCCTGTGTGGCAAAGACAAGCCTGTGTGGCAAAGACTGGCCTATGTGGCAACGATTAGCCTGTGTGGCAAAGATTGGCCTGTGTGGCAATAACTAGCCTGTGTGGCAATGACTAGCCTGTGTGGCAAAGACAAGCCTGTGTGGCAAAGACTGGCCTATGTGGCAACGATTAGCCTGTGTGGCAAAGACTGGCCTGTGTGGCAATAACTAGCCTGTGTGGCAATGACTAGCCTGTGTGGCAATGACTAGCCTGTGTGGCAACGACTAGCCTGTGTGGCAATGACTAGCCTGTGTGGCAATGACTAGCCTGTGTGGCAGCAAATGGCCTGTGTGTTGTTGACTGACGTTTGTGACATATTTTGTAGGACCCTATGCTATGTGTGTCTTTTACAAAACATTTCGTAGTATGTGCACTTAAAATTTGTAATCATTGTAAGTTGTTGTATAACAACTACATTGGGGGGTCAGGGAGACCGAACGGAGTATACTGTAATGGACTATGTCTTTGGCTTACAGATGAGACCCACACACACGAGGACGTGTGATAATGCAGGACGGCCGTGACGGCGCGCCTATTATGGATTAGTTTTAGTGATAAAGTAGGCAATTATTACTTTACGATTTATTGTTAATCATAACTCGATTTTTCAATGTTGATTTTGTTTTAGTCGATTAGTTTATCGATAACATAAAAATTATGAGCGGGTAACCCCGAATAGAGTAGTAAGTGTCACTACGAGTAATGGCGGCGGTCATTCGATTGACAGCTGCCGAACGAAGTGCACACGTGCTAACCTATTGGCTCGCAATCTAGTTTCATCCTGTTAATTGTTTGTGATTTTGCATAAAATTGTGAGGAAATCAAATAATAAGACATTGGACAATACAAGTGTGCTTTTATTTTCAAATTCCGACCGTTACAACGCCCACAATGGATAGCGAAAGCCAAGACCGCTACGAGGCCCCTTCTGACGCTCCGGCATATATTAAAATAGAGAAAGGGTGTGGGAAGGTTTGTAGTCACAAGATTTCGTATTCCCTGGGAGATAGCACGCTACTGCTCTGGCTCAGCCTTGTGGCGGGTGACTGGCAGAAGCCACGTTGCGTTTGCCCCGGAGGTGTTGGCCGGCAGGTGGTAGTGCCGGCTCGCAGGGTCGACTGGAGCCAGGATGATCAGCCGGCAGGTGGTCTAGCCGGCTCGGAGACGGCCTGCAGAGGCCACGCGGGTAGATAAGCACCCGGCGTGGAGCGAGCCACCGTGGTGAGTGGCCTAGTGGCCGCGCCACGAGGCACTGCGGCAGGATGGCCGCGATGGAGGACGATGTAGGTGCGTGCTCAGAGCGCAGGGCTCCAAGTCCTCCACCTTCATATTCCGAATTTGGGAATCCGGGTCTGGAAATCTGGATCTGGGAATCCGGATCTGGGAATCCGGATCTGGGACCCTGGAAATAATGTCCAGCGTGTCAATGATGGTTGATGAGCTTCTCCGCTGATTTTGACAACTAAGCATGAGCAAAGCGGCTGTACTTGCGCTAATTTGTGTGGTTGTCAAAATCAGACGGAGTTTACAAAGGTGAGGTGGACAAGCATGATGACATGGACATCCGCAGGCCCGGGTCTACGGTGGTCGGAGATCGTCTCGCGGCGCTGGAAGCCCCTGGCGTTGCCTGCGGTGGCTGCTGCCGAGGGGTGAGGGCGAGGCTGTCGTTGCCGCCTCTCCCTCACCCGTTCCGCCTCCTCCTTCGCGAGCATTACTGCTTCGCAGAAGGAGGAGACTGCTTCCCATTCCCTCTCGCTCCGTACCATGGCCTGGACCAGGGCCAGGCGCGAGAGGTCGCTGCCGCCGATCGCCTGCACGAGGACACGGCGGGACTCCGCCCAAGCGGGGCAGATCTCCACCATGTGCTGGTATGTCCGTTTGTCCGTCCCGAAGCATATTGCTAAGAGACTGTTAGTGCTAGAAAGCTACAATATTGCATGGATATATATATATATACATGGTATAAAAAGACACATCACAAATCGATCAACTACGCGTATTGTACATCTAACAAAATAGATTTGCGCAAAAATTATTGCTGGGAAACGATTTTTATTTAAGATATAAAAAAGCAATTTTTTTTGCGCGTATTATAACGCGAACCCCGACAAACGGAGTTAAGCCCCACCCCTTCGCTCTAAGCCGCGTAAGTTTTGTCGGATACATTGATAGTCATTGCGTTTTTGTGACTTCAAATGCGTAATTTGTAAAGGAAAATCGAAAATATAGATGTTTGTTTGGAAAAAAGTTTAGTAATCATCATTCTCCTGTACTTATCCCAATTTATTTGGGGTCGGCGCATCATGTCTTTTTCTTCCATACTTCTCTATTAGTTGTCATCTCTGTAGTCACCCCCTTTTTACCCATATCCTCTTTCACATAGTCCAACCATCGTTTCTTTGGCCTTCCCCTACTCTTATAGCCATCCACATCCATACACAAGGCTTTCCTCACGACATTTTCTTGGTTCTTTCGCATCACATACCCATACCACGACAACCGATTTCCACACAACTTTTCAGTCAGCGATGCCACTTTCAGACTTTCTCTTATATACTCATTCCTAATTCTATCCATGCGCATCAAAGAAAAGAAAGAAAAGAAAGAAAAATTATTTATTTTGCACAGATTACAAAACGCACATTAATTTTCAAAAGCCCAGTATCCAAGCTAAACTAAAATAAAACTAAACACACACACACACACATCGCTCTTAGCATTCTCATCTCAGTTGCGTGCAATTGCTTTTCATTCGTCCCTTTTGTGACCCAACATTCTGAACCATATAAGACAGCTCAGGTCTGACTATACCATATAGATATAATTTCTTTTAAATGCAATTAAACTCGTATAGTTTAGTGGGTACAGTCGTCTGCGTTTATAATCATTTAACTCAAGTAACAAGACTCATAGTGTTAGTAACAATATATTTACAAACTATGTTAGTAAAACATAACGGCTGAGAGAAGAGAGTGAAATCTCACAAAACCAGTTTGGTTTTATGCCTGGTCGGGGTACAACAATCCGCTAACTGTGCGAAAAATACAAGCTGTGCATAAAAATTTGCACGTGATGTTCATTAACCTCGAAAAGGCATATGACCGGGTGCCTCGAGAAGTTTTGTGGTGGGTCCTTAAGGCGCTATTAGCTGCCAACGACCTTGAGTGGTTAGCTTGCGTGTTATGCGCTGAACTCACGTAACGCGACGTTTGTCCACCCAGTAATAGGACTCGCCCATCAAGGAGCGCTGTCCGAAATTAGACGTATTATTAATTTATTGCACATAAAACAACAAGTATTAAACTAAAACACTGAGACTAAATTATAAATAAATAAATGATCTTTAAAATGGTGAAGGTTTCATAAAAATATGCTTTATAGTTTTTGCGTGATTCTCAATTTTTTATCCGCGTTGGACATAACTTTACAAATTAATTACATAATGTTATAAAAATATAATTTCAAATATTCTCAGATCAAATTACGACGGATATTTTTTTCATATAAATAAGACTTGTCGTTTAGACGTGATGTTCAATTAGAAACCATTAAAAGTCGTATAACTGCGCCTTAAGGAGAAAGGTGTGCCTGGGAAGTATGTGCAGTTGATCCGAGCGATATACAGTCGATGCAGTACCCAACGGTCACGGCCCACGGTCTGCAGTGGGCACCACTGACAGTTTCAGTGAAGCAGTCAGTTTGCACCAGGGATCGGCCCTCAGCCCTTACCTCTTACTAATGGAAATGGACGCTCTGACGTCGGACAATCAGGAAGAGGCTTACTGGTGTATGCTGTATGCTGATGACATTGTGCTGGTTGCCGAAAGCGGCTTAGAGGTCCAGAGTAGATTAGAGACGTGGTGGCAAAGACTGGAGAATGTGGGCCTGAAATTGAGCAGAACCAAAACAGAATATCTGTTCTGCGATTTTGGCGGTCTCTCCAGTCCTATGCCTGTAGCTCTCAAAGGAACACCTATACCGATCTGCTCCGACTTTCGATACCTCGGGTCGCTTGTTCAGGGGGATGACGATATAGACCGAGACGTAACGCACAGGATCAAATCAGGATGGATGAAATGGCAACAGTTAACTGGAACAACTTGCTACCAACGGATGCCAATCAGTTAAAGGGGAAAATCTATAAGTCCGTGATTAGACCTGTCGTACTGTATGGATCAGAATGTTGGGCTGTGAAAAAGACAGATGAAAAAAGATTGAATGTGGAGGAGACGAAAATGTTGAGATGGATGTGTGGAGTAACGAGAATGGAGAAAGTGAGAAATGAGTACATTAGAGGTAGTTTAAAAGTGGCGTTAGCCACTGAAAAGTTGAAAGGGAACCGCTTATCTTGGTATGGTGATGTGAAGAGGAGGGATGAAACACATGTAACTAAAAGAGTTATGAATATAAATGTGGATGGATGGAGAGGGAGAGGGAGGCCAAAGAAAGTATGGATGGATTGTGTGAGGAGTGATATAAAAGAAAAGGGAATTAGTGATAGCATGTCGGCTGACAGGACAGAATGGAAGAAAAAAACGTGTTACGCCGACCCTAAGTAATACGGGATATGGGCAGGAAGATGATGTTAGTAAAACATTAAAACAGGAACCAATTTGTGACATCATTGCTGCAGGAAGGAGGATAATAATAATAATAATATAGTTCTCGATAATGGTGATATCTCATTGTACTGGGATCGGTCTATCATCACTGACAGGACTATTGTTGCCAATAAGCCTGATATAGTGGTGGTGGACCGAATCGAGAGGCGTACAATGATTGTTGACATTACCGTCCCACATGACGAGAACCTCGTGAAAGCCGAGAAAGATAAACAAATCAAGTATATTGACCTGGCTCGCGAGGTTGTCGACATGTGGGATGTGGACTCAGCGATCATTGTACCGATAGTCGTGTCAGCCAATGCCTTAATAGCCACGAGCCTCGACCAACACCTCAGGAGGCTCTCGTTAGGCGGCTGGATCAAGGGCTTGATTTAGAAAGCTCTCTGGAGCCCTGACCGCCGGTAGCTTGGACCCTGTTCCCGATACCGGTGAGATACTATTTTTTATATTTGTAAATGTTTTTTTTTTATTTTTTCATTGAAATATTTAAAAATATAATTTATATGTATTTACGAATGAATAAACAAAAAAAAAAAAAATATAATAATAATATAAGCTGGCAACACCAACAACATCAGACGTGTCAGAAAATTGTCCAATATGTTTTTTGATTTCAATAATATTTTATCAACTATTTTCAAGCCCTCAACCAAAAGCAAAATTTAATATTAATAAAGCAAGAACCCATATAGAAAAATAATATGAAAAACTACAACCTCTACACCAAACACCTAAAAAACATAGAAATGATAGCTAAGCTGTCATGAAAAAAGCTACAAGCTACAAATGAACAATAAACCGAAAAATCGGACAACACACCCAAGATGTTGACGAGATCAGCAGCTCGCCGTGCACGTCCACCACTTCCGGCCTCGTCGCTCAGCTCCGCCTCGCCGCCGCCGGAACCCAGCCCCACTGTGAGTGCTGTGACACCGGCCGTGGCAGTTGCGTCGAGCTCTAGCGACGAGTTCTTCTCGCCGCCAACGACACCACCACCTGCGCGTCGACGGGGAGGACGCCGGCCGCCGAGCGGCTTAGGACCTCGAGGCCCACCGGCCTCTGATAGGGTCCCAGCTCCTGGTGGAAGTGTGCAGCGCATGCGATGGACGCAATCCATCAATTAAAACGTCATGCGCTCATACTATGGGGCTACAGAGGGAGGTAACAACCTGACCGCGTACCGTGATCAGATGCTCTCTTTGTTCCAGGTGCTTGAGCCAGCCGTCAACGTTTCGGCCCAACGACTGTCGGATCAAGTGCGAGTCATCCAGCGTAATCATATGCTGGATGATACTGTACTTGATCGCCTGCGAACTGAAATGGGTAGCCATGTCATTGTCCCTCCGTCGCAGACTGTGGTACCAGTGGTGGTACCACCGTCTAACCATGCTCCCAGCCACGCTGACAAGGAGTGTTATAACATTGAGTACCCAGTGCAATGACGAATTGAGGAGTGCTTTGGAGTGTGCTATTCGGGAATATCGCAACATGCCACCCGAACTTAGGCCACGCTTGCCTCGTTTGCCCATGCATAATAGGAATAAGGCGCTGGTGGCTGCTCTGGATTCGCAGTTGTCAAATTATTTTGCTGTGCGGCGGGTGGAGCGATACACCCAGAATTACACATTCCGGAGTAATGAAAGGTGGGTGTATAGGGATTGGGAGCGACCGGAACAAGGTGTGACTGACACGCGTCTGCCGGATGATGACGCCATGAGTTCATTCTGGCGCAACATCTGGTCGGTGCCTGTCAGTCACACCGAAGGTGACTGGACTCGGGAGATCGAGCGAGCCTGCGATCCAATAACAGAAATGGGGGCAATCACTATCAGCCCCCAAGATGTAGCCCATGCAGTCCGTCCGTTGCCTAATTGGAATTCTCCAGGGCCGGACGGGCTGCACAATTTTTGGATAAGTGGCTACAAAGGTCGCACGCTCGCTTGGCATCTCAATACCAGGCAGCCTTGGAGTCTGGTTCGCTACCCGAGTTCCTTACAACAGGAATAACCCACCTGCTCCATAAAACAGGTAGTACTGCGGAACCTAAAAATTATAGATCGATCACGTGCTTACCGACGGTCTATAAGGTTCTTACATCCATTTTGAGAGCTATGATTAACACACATATAGATAGTAATTGTATCATGTCTGCCTCTCAAAATGGATGTAGGAATGGGTCCCGTGGTACTAAGGAGCTGCTCCTCATCGATATGACCATTAGCCAGCAGGTTCGGCGTTCCCGAAAGGATGTGTCGACATGTTGGATAGACTATAAGAAGGCCTATGACTCAGTTCCTCATACATGGCTCATGAGGGTGCTAGAATTGTATAAAGTTGATGCAACGCTACGCACCTTCTTGATGTCGTGTATGGGGCAATGGAGGAAAAGAAAGAAAGAAAGAAAGAAAGAAAAAATATTTATTTGCCACAGCTAAAGGCACACTCAAAAATTTATAAAAAAGAAAAACAAAAGTAGAAAACAAAAAAAAGAAGTGTGCGCCCCACGGCTGCGCCAAATAGGTCCAGTTCAGCATATATAAGCCAGACAGCTAGTGCCTGACGCTGGTTTTCAACTGGACCTGAGGATTGTGACATGTCACGGACGTAAATCAGTTTTATATGTGTGTTTCTGTGTGTGCATGTAAAGAAAAAAAGACCAAGTAATAAATAAATGAATGTGTATAATATACATAGCGTGAAATAGAAAAACGACAACGACAGAGACGACGACGATAGAGGACGGTCCTTCGCTATCCAGGATGTCAAAATATCCAGAGGAATAGCGAACCGGTAAGGATCGAGCGGGGTATATTCCAGGGTGACAGTTTGAGTCCGCTTTGGTTTTGCCTAGCCTTGAATCCTCTAAGCACACTGCTGCAGAATTCAGGGCTAGGCTATCGGTTGAAGAGAGGTGGTCAGGTTATATCTCACCTCCTTTACATGGATGATTTGAAACTTTTTGCCCCCAGCAATCTGCAACTGATGGAGCTACTGAAGGTAACTCAAACCTTCAGTTGTGCCATCAGGATGGAGTTTGGTGTGGACAAATGTGCGGTCATGCATGTAAAGCGAGGGGAGATTGTGGAATCCGTGGGAACTCAACTCTCGGATTCCATAAACCTGAGATTCCTCTCTCCAACCGAAACCTATAAGTATTTGGGTATGTCGGAAGCGTAAGGTATCAATATTACTGACATGAAGCAATCGTTGAAGGAGCGCTTCTTTGGCCGCCTGAAGAATGTATTTAATAGCCTAGCTATCGGGTGGAAACAAGGTGCGCGCCTTCAACGGTTGGGTCATGCCGGTATTGATGTACTCTTTCGGCGTACTCAAATGGACTCAAACCGAACTTGACGCCCTGGATAGGCGTGTCCGTACACTGCTGACTGCATTTCGAATGCATCACCCACGTTCTTCAGTGATGAGACTGTATATCCCGCGGAAGTATGGAGGTCGAGGCTTTTTAAATGCTAAGACCCTCCACAACCGCGAGGTATGCAGTCTAAGGGAATATTTCCTAGCTGCTGACGTGGGTATGCATCGAGATGTAGTGGCGGTGGACAAGGGCCTTACTCCACTCTCCTTGGCTAATGAGAACTGGCGCAAACCTCTAGTGCTTGACACTAACGATCGTAGAGAAGTATGGTAGAGTAAGGAACTTCACGGAGGCTTTTTCCGGGCCCTACATGGGCCCGTAGTAGACCAACTAGCGTCCATAGCCTGGCTGCGTGTCGGTGACCTCTTTGGGGAAACCGAAGGTTTTGTCTGTGCAATTATGGACGAAGTTATCATGACGAGAAATTACCGGAGATTTATTGTGAAGGACGGCACGGTTGACATATGTCGGGCATGTCATCGTCCGGGAGAATCAATCCGCCACATAATCTCTGGTTGTTCTCGTCTAGCTAACGGTGAGTACTTGCATAGGCACAACCTTGTAGCCAGGATTATCCATCAGCAACTTGCTCTGAAGTACTCTCTTGTGGAATCGGAAGTGCCGTACTACAGATATGTGCCCCACCCCGTTCTCGATAATGGTCATATCTCATTGTACTAATACATTTCAATATCTTGTAATAGTATGTAGAAGATGGCCAATTACAAGCTTCCACTGATAATTAATGTGAACTATATAAACAAATACACGAAAACAGCGACGCATGAATTACACAAATAATGCTGCATATACATCACATGCTCAAAAAAAAAAACAAAAAACATTAATAATAATTTAAAATTAAAAAAAAAATACTAAGTAATATGTGAAATTTTGATGTACAATAAAGAATTAAGAATACAACGATATTGTTACACTTCGAAAAAGCAATTACTCAACCTTTTCTTCATTTCTTTAATACTACTAGTGAATAGGTCTAGGTCGACATCCTGACACACCATATTGAATGTACGACAAGATCTAATGATGAACGAGTTCTGTCTGTAGTTGGAACTAACTTGAGGCACATGGAGAAGACGTGGCTTGCAAAGAAAAACACTTGGCATACGTAATCCGATCATGCCCACCAGCTCAGGGACATCAGTAGATCCGTTCGCAATACTTACCAAACAAAAAAGCAAGATCTGCAATTTTCCTTCGCTCGTGTAGCGGCAGAATATGGGTGGAAAATCGTCCAATGACTTCTCTTACTCTGGGTGGAGCTGGTAGGCGAGTCAGACTTTTATTAACTAAAACCCGCCCCTGTTTCTTCAGTTGCCTGAGTGCCCCGGGGCGCGGTTACTCTGTTTCGAATTTATCTGCAACCCCTGGGTTCGATTTCCGGGACGGGCAAAAAGTGTCATTGGGTTTTTTCAATATAAATGACTTAGGTACTCTGTTGCAGCCCGGAGTTTGGAAGTGGCTGGTGTGCCTCGCAAAGCACGTAAAGTCGTTGGTCCTGCGCCTGATCTTTCCCCGGTCGTGTCGAATGCGTCCCGTCGGACTATGAGAGTATAAAGGAACAAAGAGTATACCTGTGTTTGCGTACACGCTTATACACGATAATATATCCTGCTTGCGTACTTAGCTAATCTCCGTTGCGATTGGCCACCATGGTCGAGATTCGCTCGGGAGGATTATTACATGACACTTTCACATAACCTACGCAATTTGCTTGTACTATAGCAGAGGCAGAACCTATGTTCACCTCTGCCTTAGCCATTGAGGTATACAGGTGGTATTACCATATTTCTATACTGATATTCCACCCCATTGAATACAATGCGAGACAGTAACACAAAGATCTGTACGGGTATAAAATATGCGTGTATTCAGTGAAACTTTTTTATTACCTATTGGGTAGCTTTTTTTTTTTGGGGGGTGGGAAATCATCCAATGACTTCTCCTGCTCTGGGTGGAGCGGGAGGGCGTGTCAGATTCTTACTGACTAAAACTCATCTCTGTTCCGTCCCTGCCTGAGTGCCCAGGGGTGCGGTAACTCATTTTCAGAATTTATCCGCTACTCCTAGGCATGCAGGCACCGGCCACGATGGGCCCCGTCAGTGGTGGCGGACAACATCTCTTTGAGGCGCGCGTGGAACACTACGCGCCGTCGACTCACGGGCCTGGTGCTGATCGAACGGCGAGCTTCCCACTGCTCGCCATCCGCAGGCCCGGGTCTACGGTGGCCGGAAATCGTCTCGCGACGTCCTACGCCCAGTACGCCCAGCACCTCTCCTGCGGTGGTAGCGTCCGGGGCCGTGAGGGGCACTCCGTTGAGCTTCCCTCACGCGTCCCGCCTCCACCTTCACAAGCATTACTGCTTCGCAGAAGGCGAAGACTGCCTCCCATTCCCTCTCGCTCCGTACCATGGCCTGAACCAGGGCCGGGCGCGAGAGGTCGCCGCTACCTATCGCATCCACGAGGACACGGCGGTGCTCCGCCCAAGCGGGGCAGGCCTCCATCGTAAGCTCCATCGTGTCCTCTGGGCGATCTGCGCAGTGGTAACACCCGGGCGTTTCCTCCCGCCCGATCTGATGCAGGAACCTCCCGAAACAACCGTGTGCGGTGAGGACCTGCGTCAGGCGGAAGGTGAGGACGCCGTGACGCCTCTCCAGCCACTCCTCAAAGAGGGGCACTACCGCCGCAATGGTGGCGTGCCCAGCGCTGGATTGCGACAGTCGCTGTCTCCATGTCGCCGCGAGGTGTCGCGGCAGCAGAGTTTCACCCCGACGTTTGACCTCCTCGCGCCACTCCCAGAGCATTGCGAGGACCCTGGCCTCCAGATCCCATCGCGACAGTCCGGCAAGGAGGCTCGCCGTCTCACAGGAGACCGTGTGGTATCCGCGAATGAGCCGAATGGCCATGACCCTTTGGGACGCGTTCAACCGGCGAGCTGGTCGCCGCCTTATTGAACACGCCCACACCGGTGCCCCGTAAAGGGCCATGGACCGCACGATCCCCGCGTAGAGCCTCCGGCAGGAGGCGACCTATTGGGTAGCTGGAATAGTTTCTTATGCAAACCATGTTTGTATGGAGATGTTAACACAACGATATAAACTACAACTGGGAATTTGTTATGTGAGGGTTATAAAATACGAGTATGTCAGAGTAATAAATACAGATGCAGCAGTAACATCGTAAATATTGACGATACCTTTTTTTTGAGTTTGGGAAATCATCTGATAAATTCTGCTCTGGATGAAGGAAGGCGAGTCAGACTCTTGCTGACTAAAACCGATTGCGTTTAAAAAAAAAAAAGGGCTACAGTAACTCTTTCTAATGTTCCTGCGGTTTACTGAATGAATGACGGTGTCTTCCAGTCATGAAAACGGATATTTAAAAGCGCTACAGATTTATAACAAAAAACTTTTTCACAAAAAATACAACCGACTTCTAAAATAGAAAATACACTTAATTTTAACATAACTTTAATTTCGACAGGCGGTATTTGAATTTTATTTCTTCGTTAACTGACACCGACTTCCGAAATAAAGTTATTTTTTAATTTTAAATGTATTTTCTTGTTTGGAATTCGTTTTTTTTTGTAGTCTTTTATTTTTCAGTTTTTAGTTGTTATACCCCAGTACTAAAACTAAATATTAAAGTTACATCCAAATTGATAACCCCAATAACATGGAACATGGAATTTGAACACACTCGTAATTGGAGGAGACCGAACCGTCATCTACGTATACACATTTTTTGTTTTAGTTTTCAAAAATATGGCAAAACCTTTTGATCATTTTTTTTTTTATGAATTGATACCTCCTTTTACCAATCGAACCTAAACAAAATGCCACCGCAGCTTTCCGTCAACAAGTCTCAACAGCTGTGACTTCAATCGACACCTACAGCATCCAAGCAATCTGATGGAGCAGTGACCAACATCGCCGTGTTCGAGATCAAAGCTCTCCGATGTATGAGGGAATTGATCGCGCCTCGGCGGAACTTGGATGATTTGTTACAAAGCCTTTGAAGTTTAGGCTTAGGCGTAACTGTGTTATGTTGGGAGTTATAAAGGAAAGGTTCTTTTAGTAAAGGATAACATAGTTTAGAATTGTAATTGGAGCTAGTCGGGAAGGTTGTTTGGATACTGTAAAGTAAAAACACTCTTATAGACTCCCAGCTTTATGTATTTTTTAGGGTTCAAAAGTCCAAATAAAAAAACGGAACCCTCACAGGGTCACTCGTGTGTCTATCTGTCTGTCTGTCTGTCTGTCCGTCTGTCACAGCCAATTTGGTCCGAATCTGCCGGACCGATAGAGTTTAAATTTTGTTAACACATAAATATCTGTGACCCTAACACGAACGAATACCCTAAATAAATGAATTTGGAATATGGGGTCAGTTTTGGGGTGAAAATTGAAAAATTAAAAAAACAAAGATTTTCGAAGTGAAATGAAACATTGTGAGGGTCTCAAAAGTAATTATTGATAATTTTAAATTAGTCCACTGGTCCTAAAATTTTGAAAAAAAAAGATGAAAGTAGTTCTAACAAATCTGATTGTACGTATATTGATTTAATCCGGCACTCCGAAAAACATGGATAATTCTACTGACTGAAAGACACGTTCCTCTCAAAACTAATTGTGAAATTTTGGCATGTCTGTCTGTCAGCACTTAAAACACTCTGGTGGATTGAAAAATATTCAGCCTGACAAAGAAAATAGAATTCACCATCAGAACCTGGATATCATCTAGGTGTAAAGTGCTCCTCAAGACAAATCAATCGAGCCCAGACTCGATGGGTTTATCTTGTTTAGTTCAGAAAATCCTATGGCCATCTATCGTTTCCATCATCAGACCAGCTCCATGGTAGCATATCATTGTATTGTCACCGAAGATACATAAGTACATCAAGTTGGAGTCCAATCGGACATCGGGAAGTGGGTCTCATTTGAGTTGCAAGATTCCAACCGAACAAAGATAGTTAGCTACCTATATATATTGCAAGTTAAGTATAAGCTTGTAAAAATGAATCCTAATTGTCGTTGGTCACGGCATCACACGTGAGGATTTTTCCGTAGAATTTATTATATATGTAGCTTATTCTTTTTTTAAAAAGGTGACATTATTGAGTGACTATTTGATGAATCAAATGTGGTATCAAATGTCCTTGATACGCTCGCCAGAGGACGTTCGCAGCATACTCGTAACTTAGTTTCTACTCCGCCGCTGTACATTGAGTATGTACAATACCGCTTTTAAAAGTTCTTATTTTGATGAAAACCTGATTATTCGTAAAATAAATGAACCTGCGTCTGTGACACATTGTGAACATATAGTGCAGTGTTTATTTTTGGCGTTTCAACCATTCTGCTGGTGGATTATTCAAGATTTGTTTCAACGGCCGGTGACGATACCAGCACCCTCACGGAGTCACTCTTTACATCTCTCTGGGCTGAGTTATAGTCTCAGGAAGACACAAAGTACGTGGGCTTTTTGCTGCAAATCGTTGTATTAGTATTGGTGTTTCAGGGATTGCATCAATAGAGATTTCATTTTCATTTTTTTTTGTACCGCCATATTTTGTTGTTCTTAAACACGCAAATGATGTGTGTTACACGCCACATCAAGGCATATGAAAAAATATAAACAACAGTTGTTTCTAAGTGAGAACTTTCGCAGGACACAGACCGCCTCGTGAGCTAAATGATTTCTTGGAATTGGTTATTGACGACGACGAAACGTTTGAAAGATTCAAATTTCATTACTTCGAGATAAAAGGTCTTACGGACAGAATTTCAATATTGCTTGTTCGAGATTTAGAGTCAACTAGATTTGTAGTTCGAGTTACAGAGCGTAATTATGTATCATCACAGGGAAATCATATAATTATTCAGTTTGAGTTATTTCGAGTTATAGGGTTTTTTGTACTTCAGCGGATGGGAATATTTAATTTCTTTGTCTTAGAGAGAATTTCGAGTTAACGGGGTTTGATTTATAGAGGTTCTATTGTACAATACAATTCCCACTTTAGCATAATCCATAAATAAAAAAATAAAAAAGATTAAATCAGCGAACAGCTGTACATTTATTTATTTATTTTATTTATTTATTTATTTAGTACACATACAATTATTTTGATCACAAAACAAACAGACAACAGCCACACTGTTTTGTAATCATTGAGTTATCGCCCATTTTTAGCCGACTTCAAAAAGGAGGAGTTATATTTTTTTATGTATGTTCGGGCATAACTTCGCTTTTGCTCGAAAGGGGTTTATTTCGAAATGGTCCCATTTAAATTTCATATAGATCTGACAAGTTTCGGAGACAGACAATGGAACTCTTCAAAAACTGACAGCAAAATAACCGCGATTAGTGCTATCGCATAAATATGCATTGTTAACACAATGTAATAGGGGGGTCACAACTAAAAATTGTTTTTTTTTTTTACAAAAATAGAACCGACTTTAAAATTAAAATAAAAAGTGCAAATTAACTTTAATTTCGGAAGTAGGTGTCAAAAAACAAAGAAATAAAAAACCAGAAACACCGACTTCCGAAACTTATTTTGCACTTTTAAAAAAAAAAAATGGTTCTATTTTTTGTAAAAAAGTTTTTAAAATAAGTAATCGGAAAACCTTGTTTTTGTCGACTCCGTATACTATTTCATTGAGATAAGTAAACAACTTTATATATTCAATCCAAGCTAAAAACGCTAAGAAGTTTCGAGTATAATAATAGGCATGTACAACTTAAATTGCACTTCACATTCCTGTGAGAAAGACAACGAGAGCAAAACCGCGGGAAAAGCTAAATACATTATTACTACGCAGAAATTACGAAGATGAAGCGGAATTCAAAGCGCTGCTCCAGAAGTTGTACTAACCTTACTAGTTATTTATTAATAGCTGTACAATATAATTAATTAAATATTAAAAGTTCAAAGTATTGTTCAAAGTAAAAGTTTAAACTTTCTTGTTAATAATTTAAATTACTTCTTTGACGAAGTTCAGATAAATATTAAAGTTAGTGGAGTGGCTCTACTTGTTATTAAATCAGTAAGAACATTAGTGAACAAATATAATTATAAGTTTACGTAGGATGATTGATGGGACGTACATAGTGTTTCGCGATATTGTGTTTTCTCCGTGAAAGAAGTCTTTAATAGGAAATTCGAGTAATTCGAGTTAGTGTTTAGTGTTAGTGAATAGTATAAAGTGCCAAACAAACACAAAAATGAAGTGTATTTCCTCTCAATAGAGACAATAAGAAAAGTGTTATTGGACACATTCTTAGTAAAGACAATTTAATAGTTTAGGTTATAATTTAATTACTTATTAGTATATCTATAAGGCTAGATTGTAAGAAGATTAGGGTCCATCCTATTGATGAACCCTAGGACAAGGGAAAAAAATAATCCCAAAAAAAATGCGAAACCCCTTGGTAAGACTGGTTGTCAGACTTTCGGGCTGACGACCCGTAACGAATGTCAAAGATCCACGATTGACAGCCGCGACCAACGGCTTAACGTGCTTTCCAAGGCACGAAGGAGTCTTAGTATTGTAAAGATGGTCACCCATCCATGGACCAACCCCGGCAAGCGTTACGTAGCTTAACCTGATGGATCGACCCGTGCGACTGTTATTACTTTATTTTTATTTATTTATTTTTCTACAGTCGGATAACAGAAATCCATAGTGTTAGTAACATACCTTATATATAGTGTTAGTACATAAATTAGAGTTTAAGAAGCATTCTACACAGAAGATTAACGTACGCTCATCCTCTCCATAAAATGCCTCATAAACGGGGAAAACACACTCTCGGCCACTGTTTTCAGAATGCTGTTGCCACTAGCCCGGATTCTAGCTGCCAGAGACGCTATTTTCTTACGCACAATTGCGTGGAAGCCGTCAGTACGACTCTGTGTAAACATCTCTGACGCACTACAAAACCGGGGCAGTCCCAAGAGCATTCTAAAAATATTGTTGTACTGGATGCGCAGGACATCTAGCGACCTTTTGGTGTAGCTGATCCACAGACCCCCCGAGCACAGACCCTGACAATACGCCTTGAAAAGTGTTATTTTGACTTGGTCCGTACAGCGAGAAAATCTACGAACCAACATATTACCGCGGACCGCCAATGCCCTGCGCTCCCTCTCAATATCCGCATTATCCTTCAGGTCGTCGGCAAGTATATGTCCCAGATATTTGCATTGATTTACTCTTTTTATGTTCAAGCCATTTAGGGTGAGGGTAGGTGAATAATTTGCACACTTACCGGCGACCCGAAAGATCATGTACTCACATTTCTTCACGTTATACACGAGCCCATGTGCAGCCGCGTAGTCCTCGCACACTTTCAACATGTCCCTAATAGATCCCGCAGTCGGGCCCAGCAGCATCATGTCGTCCGCATAGCTGATACTGTTAATATTAACACCACCTACCCGACAGCCGACACGCATGCTGCCGAGCTCGACCATGAGGTCATTCACATATAGGTTGAAGAGCCTGGGAGACGTCAACCCTCCCTGTCTCACCCCGCACTCCAACCCATAAGCCTCGGAGAGAATGTTGGACCACTTCACGTGATTAGTTTGGTACGCATACCAGTACTTCAGAACTTTAAGAACTTCCGCCGGTACATTCCTATCCCCCAACTTCCTCCAGAGCACATCATATGACACAAGGTCAAACGCCCTGGAAAGGTCCAGGAAACAGGCATATACCGGCGTTTTACGATCTGTATAATATTGGACAGTATTCTTGAGACTTAGGATTGCACTTTCAGTAGACAGTCCAGGTTGAAACCCAAACTGTGAATCGTGCAAGTTCAAATGTTTTTCCAAGCACGAATCAAGCATACTGTCCAACATTTTAGCAATGGTAGTTGCAAGAGAGATCGGTCGGTAATTTGCTCTGTCCGAGATATCCCCTGTCCTGTTTTTGACTATCACCACAATAGTTTTCATTAGTTCTGCTGGTAGGTACGAGTGACTAATGCACATTGAATAAAACAAGGACAGGACCCTCGGCAGGTGAACACCAGCATACTTAAAATGCTCGATGCTGAGTCCATCATGTCCGGGCGATTTACCTCTACTCATGTGTTTAACTACAGCTCTGACCTGCTTAGTCGAAAAATACATTACCGGTTCTACTCCCTCACGGAAGGACTCAGCATCGGTCATCGTACCTGAGGGGCCGAGAGGTGATCGCATTTTGAAGTGCTCCATGAACATATTTGCAATATGCTCTGGATCATTCACTCCACCGACGCTCACCGGCAGTCCAGGCTTGGTATCCAGCTTACCCGTAGCTTTCCAGAATTTACGAAAATTGTTCTTCGCTCTTTGCTCGGCTAAAAAATCAAATTTTAGTTGCTCACTATGTTTTTGGCACCATTTATGACGAGCCTTAAATATTTTTCGGGTCTCACACATTTCTTCATATGTTACTCCAGAAGTCGGTCTATTATACAATACCCACGCTTTGAACTTAAGCCTGGCCTCTCGGTAAGCGTCTCGAACATACTTGTTCCAGCCACACAACACTATGCCCCTCCTTGGCCGGGTCCTAACTTTCTCACTCGTCATTACAGCCGCATCACTTAGGATATCTACAATAGTTTTATATAAATTATCCAAGATATATTTATGTTCGACCAATTTGCAGGACCCATAACTACACTTTTGAAATTCGTGAGGAAACCCGATGTTCCGTAGCCTGTCATTGCATAAATTACGATATTTTGTAATTTGCGAGTCATCCCTCTCACCCCAAGTTACGCCACAATGCCGAAAGTTTCGCATCGTTATCTTTGGCCTCACTAAATTTAGATCACACTCAATGTATAATGGTAGGTGGTCTGATAAAAATACATCCTCTTCTATGCCTACCCTAACAATAGTTTGCCACGCTGATAATGACACAACACAGTGGTCCAACCATCTTTTGCACCCGTGAGCTTCGCTAACAAAAGTGTAGTTATTGGCCGCATAGCCCAGCTTCTCTATATCGGCACAAATCCAGGATTGATCAGTGCAGAAACTTGTCAGTTCTCTAAAAAACAGCTCATGAGGATGCGCATTGAAGTCACCCAGAATAAAAACACTCTCAGCACCTCCACCCTCAATAATTGCACTGATCTCACCTAGGACTTGTGTGAAAATAGGCAAGTTGTCGTATGAGTCAGTTGGCATGTAGACTGTAATTATAATAATGGAGCGACCGCCAACAATAGCCTTGATAGCAGCCAGACGGGAGCTTGTGCATTCTACTATGGACACCGCTTCTAAAATTCCCTTCCTCCAGAGAATGGCCACTCCCCCATACGGCCTCCCCACGAGTAAACCCGCTGACGTATCAACAGCCGATTTACCGGTATATTCAAATTTATCACAGATGGTTCCCAACACAGGAATGTCATGAGGGAGAAGCCACGTCTCTTGGAGGGCTACTATATCCGACCTCTCACAAATATTCCTTACACAGTCAATTGAGCGTTTAACAGACTTACAATTAAAGCTGACTAATTTACAACAATCATTTTGATTATTTTTCATAATGTACCTCATTAAACGACTATAACCTATTTTCTTCCTCATTCTTTCGATACGTAAAACGCACGAAACGCCTAAAAGTTATGCCATCTGGCCACAGTTCATTATTTAAAAATAAGTTAAGTTTTGTTTTACAGACATACAACTTATAAGCATTATATTTTTTTGTTGCTTTTATATTTATCGTTCTAAGGGAAACACTTTCATTCGTTTTTTCACGTATATAGCTAATTATGTCCTGCTCACTTGTTTCCTTGCTAACATTCGAGATAAACAAAGGCACTTTGACGTCAGCCGCTTTAAACTTACTATTCGGTGCAGTAGCAGCACACCCTTTCTGTCCAATTAGTTTGTACCGTTTGGATGTTTTGCTCCGCACTACCGTCCATTCCGTATTACACTCGTTTACCGCTTGTTCACATTTTGCGCTCGACTCCCTCATACACATACTCGCTTTAGATGCCTGTGGCTCATTCGTACTGTTTCCAGGTAAAACTGCAGCTGCGTGCAACGACCGTTCTCCACTGGTCGCTGGCTCGACTGAGGCGTGCGCTCGCGCAACGGCAACCGGTGTGCTAACTGGTTTGTGCGAAACCGTGGTACTCGTCGCGGCCTCAACACGCTCCATTTGTTGCGCTGTCCCGCTCGAACCCTCACAGCCGCCGCGTCCTTGACTATGTTCGTCTGTCCTCCCGCTCGCTCGATTCGAAACCGCAGTCAAAGATTGCGCCTCCACATGTCCTTGAGTCTCTGTTGCGGCCTCTTGTGCACGTAAAAAAGAGACAAAATCATCGTCACCTTTAGATGTTAACGTTGATGAGTGACTTACGTAGGCAGGGCGGTCACTGACCTCGGTCTCAGCTGATAATTGTGATGCCGTTATGGGCACGTATTGAAGACCTATCGGACCACTATCATATTGACTATTCTGTAAACAGGCCCCTCTTCTCCTATTAACATTGACATGAGAAGAAATGTGATCTAATATGGATGCATGTTTCATATTATCTACCTCCAGTTTGAGTAGATCAAATTTTTCCGTTGTTACGGTTTTTTCCTCCAGCGCACTGAGTTGATTTTGCAGCTTTATTATGTCCTTTAGTAGCCGAGTCACATCGACGTGGTCAAAGGTAACCGGTGGAACTTTGTGTAATTCCTTCGCTACGAATATTGGGAATACATCTTGATCTGTGCTTTTCATAAGGCAGACTATATCTTCCAGGTCACGTAGCACTTTTTTCTTTCCGTCCTTTCGTCGAATTGGCATCTTTTTTGACTTAGGTACCGACTCAAACAGCAAGGTTTTAGCCTTCAGAATATCATCAGCTGAAAAAGACGTAGTACACAATTGGTGTATACTCTGTTCGTCCATGAAGCCCAGGACATTTCGCAGAAATGCCAGAACTTCATTAATCACTATATTGCAATTTACGCACTTCACAGTATTCGAGGTCATTGTCCTCCGCGATGAGTCACCTGTAGGTACACGCAATGACACAGCCGCACCGTGTCACGTACGCACAAAACAAAACCTATTATGTACCTTGTGTTCTTCTTGATTTTTACATACTTACAAAACTCGTGTGTCTGTCTGTCTGACCGTCAGTCACAGTATTTTTTTTCCGAATCAACTGGACCGATTGAGTTGAAGTTTGGCACACACATGAATATCTGTGTGTCATGTGTATCTTTAGCCACGAGCTCCTCCATTTAGCTATCATGGTCATTTGTAGATATTTCATAGTTGTTACGAGTGGTTAGAGCTAGAAAATGTGTGTGTGTGTGTGTGTGTTTGTACACTTAGTTCGCAATAAACGTTTTGACTTTGACTTTGACAGCAGTCTTACCAAGTGCTACCGTGTCACCCAGTTACTGGGTTGTGGATGTCAGATATATAGCCGCTCCGTGTAAAACCAGGGTATTTAGCTGCATCTGGTTAGACTGCAAGCCAACCCCGATGTAGTTGGCAAGGCAGGCAGGTTAGTAAGTTCAGTCCACATTCATGAAGAATATGTTTTCGTGTAAGAAGTAGATTGAATATTTATTTGTTACTTGATTTCCATTAATATTTAGACGAACAGATCACCTTTGGTGGAAAATCCACATCCACTCTCGTAATCTCTATCTTAGTTATAGGTAAAATTTCTAGACGACGCAAAAACATGGATGGATATGGACTCTATGGTGTCAGTTTTCAGCAGGACTATGTTGGATTTGTATGATGCTCATGCTCCCCTTAAAAAGGTGAGAGTCAAACACCTTCCTGCACCATGGCTTTCCCCTGATGTAAAAAACCTGATGGCGAAGCGTGATAAGGCCAAGCGTCTATACAGGAAGCGGCCCACTGAGGAAAACTGGGACCTTTATAAGAAGATGCGAAATCGCTGCAGTCGTTTGTGTAGGAATGCGAAAAGGCGCCACATTCACAACTCGATTGATACCTTAAATCCAACACAAGTATGGCAATTTTTAAAGACTCTTGGTATTGGCAAAGCCTCTAGCAAGAGTTCTCTTGATAAAATGGACCTCAATGCACTTAATGCGCACTTTTCTACGTCACCAATTATACTCGATAACGATGTTAAATCTTCGACTCTTAATGATCTTTCCAATCTTCCTTTGCCAGCAAATACTTCTTTCACTTTCCACCCAATTACTGAGCTAGATATTAAGAAATGTTTCCAATCCATATCCACCAAGGCGGTAGGTGACGATGGCCTACAGCTCCAAATGTTCCTACCTATTTTGAGTGAAATAGTTCCTGTCATCACCCACATTGTAAATTTTTCCCTCTTCAATAACTCCTTTCCTTCAGCGTGGAAGAGGGGTCACGTCCTACCGCTTCCTAAAGTTCAAAATCCTTCCTCACTATCCCAGTTTCGTCCAATATCCATTCTCCCAATCCTCTCCAAAGTTCTCGAGAGCGATGTTCAGAAGCAACTGTCTTTTTATCTGTCCTCTAATGGCCTGCTGAGTCCTTACCAATCTGGTTTCAGACCTGGCCATAGCACCGTGACAACTCTGGTCAAAATAACTGACGATATAAGACTGGCTATGGAAAACAAATGTCTGACAGTGTTGGTTTTACTGGACTTCAGCAGTGCCTTTAACTCAGTTGACTTTGACATCCTCTTAGGAATTCTTTCCTCCCTTAATGTCTCTGCGCCGGTAATTGAGTGGTTCAAATCTTATCTTCGGGGTCGCTCGCAGTCTGTTCGGTCTGATGAGGGTTCCTCTGAATGGTGTGATTTGGCTGCGGGTATACCTCAGGGTGGCGTTCTCTCTCCTCTTCTTTTCTCAGTTTTCATAAACGCTATCACTAAGGTCCTAACTTCTAACTATCATCTCTATGCAGACGACTTGCAGTTATACCGTCACTTTAAAGTGGATGAACTCGCTGGGGCTGTGGATGCCAATGATGACCTTGAAAATATCAACAAGTGGGCTAAATCTTTTGGACTCTTACTGAACCCAACTAAGTCGCAAGCGCTCATTATTGGTGGCAGATACATGCTCAGCCTTTTAGATCACCAGTCTCTCCCGCCGGTAGTGTATGATTCGGTGCCCATATTGTACTCGAATACCGCTAAAAATCTAGGCGTCCATATGGACACTAACCTCTCTTGGGAAGTACATATTGCAGATGTTAGTAAGAGGGTATTCTATTCTTTTCAGTCTCTTAAACGTCTCCAAAAATTCTTACCATTTCACACTAAGGTCACTCTTGCTCAATCTCTTCTCCTACCGCTAATAGACTATGCGGATGTCTGTTTTCTAGATGCTACGGAGGTACTCCTAAATAAACTCGAGCGACTGCAGAACTTGTGCATCCGCTTCATTTTTGGCCTCCGCAAATACGACCATGTGTCGGAGTTTCGGACCAAATTGAGGTGCCTGACGATTCGGCGTCGGCGAGATACCCATACCCTATCTCTTCTCTATACTATCCTGCTCAATCCTTTTTCTCCTCAATACCTTCGTGAACGGTTTGAGTACTTCATCCCGAGGGGTAAACCCTGTCGCACTGTCAATTCTCTTCTCCTTCGTACTCCGCGTCACACTTCCAGCCGCTATAATGGCTCCTTTTCTGTTACTGCAGTGCGTCTCTGGAACTCTCTCCCACACTCACTACGCGACAGTCCTTCTCTAGATGTCTTCAAGAAGAAAATCAAAGAGCACTTCCTTTCAAATTGACATAATATTAGTATATATTGTATTTATTAGTATGGTACATTTGGAATTATTTATGTAGGTTTATATGTTTTGTGCACTGGATCCTACCCTCACATGTGATCTCTCTCTATCACTCAAAGGTTTGCTGGGAGAAAACTCAACATTGAGTTAAGCTCGTCTTTGTACATGCATTGTGTAACCACTAAGTACTATGTGAAATTTTTGGTGTACAATAAAGAATTAAGAATTAAGAAACATGATCCTTTGACCAAACGAATAGAGATAACTCAACTTTCTCGTAAGTTAATTATATTCCTACCATGAGTAATGAATATATAGATAAACAGAGGGAGTATCTAAATGCCATAGAGAGCTTGCTCGCAATAGGTACATGCATATGTATTGCGAAAGATAACTAGGTACATAAAACGAACGAACCTTACAGTAGTCGCATTGTGATGTGTAACATTTGACATCTGACCTTGGTATTAAGCAGCATTAATATTATATCCTGAAAATTAATTTAAAACGTTTAGTTCCGATTTAGATCACGTGCAGATTTATCGTAGGCGCGCTCTATCATCTTACGGCCAACTCTACAAATGCGCGCGCTCATTAGTCAAATCAAATAGCGCGCTCTTCCCCAGCTTCCTGTTACACACTTCCGTCCCATTTCACGAAATCACTCCCACAGATTGCAGGAAAGCGAGAGGAAAGATGTCAATAATGTGATGATATGGTATGGAAGATCAAGTTGACATGAATGACGTATACATAGTTTATCAGCCGAGGAAGTACAAGTCCATCAGGTGAGATAGTGGTCAAACGCGTGCCTACCAACAATAAAAAAAATGTACATGCGTAATGCTTACTACAAGGTGGGCCAAAAGAAGTCATCCGATGTTGTTTGGCTCTCTTTTTTTTTTCTAAATGAAAAACTTCGATTCTGTTTTTTGATTATGTTTATTTGAACCTTTAGAATGTTATTGGTCAAGTTGAGAAGATTATATCGGCCAAAAGGGCGCCGTCACAATTGATTGCACTACGGGCTCGGTTTATGGCATTTTTCATCACTTCGGGGAGAACTTCGGACGACAGATTCTCGCACTCGTGTCGAATGTTGTCTTTGAGGGCTTCCAGAGTCTCGGGCTGGTTCACGTAAACACAGGACTTCAAAAAACCCCACAAAAAAAGTCTGGAACGCTTAAATCGGGCGATCTTGCGGGCCAGTGCAAATCGCCTAAACGAGAGATGAGGCCCGAGAGGACACGGTGGAGCATACGCTGGAGGTTTGCCCCGCTTGGGCAGAGCACTGCCGTGTCCTCGTGGATGCGATAGGCGGCAGCGACCTCTCGCGCCGTGCCCTGGTTCAGGCCATGGTACGGAGCGAGAGGGAATGGGAAGCCGTCTCCTCCTTCTGCGAAGCAGTAATGCTCTCGAAGAGGGAGGCGGCATACGTTAGGGAGACTCAACAACTCAGCCGCAGCCGCCGCAGGAGACGCCAGGGGCCGCGAGACGATCTCCGGCCACCGTAGACCCGGGCCTGCAGACGTCGAGTACTGGGTAACTCGCCGCCCGATCAGCACCAGGCCCGAGAGTCGATGGCGCGTTGTCAGCAAAAGACGGGGCCTGCCACGGCCAATGCCTGCCCGGGGGTTAAGGATAAATTCGAAAGAGTTACCTCGCCCCTGGGCATGTAGGGCAGGGAGGAACAGGGGTGGGTTTTAGTCAGTAAGAGTCTGACACGCCCTTCCGCTCCACCCTAGAGCGGAAGAAGTCATAAGATAATTTCCCACCCCCAAAAAGGAGGACGGGAAGGAGGCGACCCGGGAACGCTGACTTTAGAATATCGATTGTGGCTCGCGCAGTGTGTGCCATTGCTCCGACCTGTTGGAACCACATGTCCCTCAGTCCTAATTCGTGCAATTGCGGCAGAAAAAACTCGGTCAACATGGCCCTATAGCGCGCACCGTCCACTGTTGGCGATATTCTCGGCAGAACGGGCGCTCCGGGGCCGGCCACTCTTGGCAACGTCTTGTGTGGTCCCATACTCTTCAAGGTTGGTGGCCAAACGGCGCAGTGTTTGCGCAGTCGGTGTCGGACGACCGGGGAATCGGCGACGGAATTCGCGCTGCGCCAACACCACAGACGAATTGTTACGCAAAAAAATAGACAAGATTATGCCGCGTTCTTGGGGAGTGTATCGCTCCATGGCCTGTTCACTTGTATTCTGCATCTGTCTGGTCCACAAATGTCAAAACAGATTTGACATTGGCGGCCATTTGCAAAAATGAGAGCATCTTCCAATAGGGTAATTTCTTTTGGCCCACCCAGTACATAGAAAATCCCTTTTTTAAATCTTACGTTATGTATCTTTTTCATTTGGCCTTCCCTTCAGTTGATTCATGATTGATGTGATCTATTATTTTCTTATTGACTCTATGTAAATATCACTGTATGGCATAATATATGTACATTGCTGCCTGATTCTGATACAAACTGTGAAAACATTTTTGAGACCTTTTTAAATTGTATTTGTAATAAAAAAGTACAATAAGATAAAATGATATTTGAACTCCGACGAGAAACTGCGAGCAGTAGGTCGTTGCTATACGCTCGAGAACTCGTGTCAGTGTGCTATAGAGATGTTACGGAGATTCGATTCCGATTTCAATAAGTCGGAATTGCCGATTATAGACGAGTTTGTAATGAGTGTTAATTAATTAATTGAACCACATGCATGCCTAGGGGTAGCGGATAAATTCTGAAAATGAGTTACCGCACCCCTAGGCACTCAGGCAGGGAAGGAACAGGGGTGGGTATTTTCGTCAGTAAGAGTCTGATACGCCCTCCCGCTCCACCCAGAGTGGGCGAAGTCATTGGATAATCCCCCCCCCCTCCCAAAATAATTAAACCACATCTCTCTTCTGCTTCCGGCTCCGCTTCTAACTTCGCTTTTGGTTCCGATTCCTATTCCGGTTCCGATAAAACAAATTTAAAAACTCCGATTCCGACTTTGGCACCTCCGTTACATCCCTAGTGCTAGAGATACTCGTTTAGTAAGACACTGTGTAGACTAGTTGGCAACGTTTCTTTTTTTTTTTTTTTTTTTTTTTTATGTTTGATAGGCTCGCGTTTGACCACTATCTCACCTGATGGTAAGCGATGATGTGGTCGAAGATGGAGCACGCTTGCCTAGAAGTAAACTATTCACTCTTGACTTAAAGACTCCCAGGTTGTATCTTACAGGAAACACAGACTCCGGTAGAGAATTCCACTCTCTAGCTATACGTGCAATGAATGTTTTCTCAAAACGCTTTGTGCGTATGGATGGGATGTCCACCATGAACCGGTGGCACTTCGCCGTACGTCTTGTGGTCCTTAGATAAAACGGGCTTGGCGGAATCAGATCATGCAATTCCGTCGCACACTCCCCAAAATGTAATCGATAGAAAACCGACAGGCTAGCAACTCGGCGTCTATGTTCAAGACTTTGGAGTTTTGACTCAACGAGTCTATCATTGCCGATGATCCCCTTGGCTCGTTTCTCAATTGACTCAAGGGCATCAAGCTGGTATCTTGCAGATCGGTCCCAAAGATGAGAGCAGTACTCCATACACGATCGCACTTGCGCTTGATAGAGTTGGAGCAGCTGTTCCGGCGTGAAGTATCGTCTCACCTTCGCGAGGACCCCCAACTTTTTGGCAGCCACTTGAGCCTTAGCCTCTATGAAGGGACCAAAATTGAGGGTAGATGTTAAAGTAACACTAAGAAGATCAAGTCGGTCGGTTATCGGCACGGTTACACCTCGGAAACATGGAGCCGGGTGAAATTGGCTCCTTTTAGCAGAAAAAAGACACGCCTGGGTCTTAGCAGCATTGAACTTAACCAGATTGGCATCGCCCCATTCTGAAACAGCCTGCAAGGACATGTTCAAGCGCCCAACCATAGCCTCTCGGAGAGACCGGACCTGAGACCCACTAACTCGTGGGTCCGGCACGTATCTCTCGGCAACAGTGCTGTCGTCTGCATACCCAAAGGTACCGGGCTTTAGCAGATCGTTAATATGCAGCAAAAACAATGTTGCCGAGAGCACCGACCCCTGAGGAACACCGGCATTAATAGCCAGCAGTCCGGACGAGCAGCCATCTATGACCACTCGGATAGACTGATCCCTAAGGAAATCCGCTATCCAATCACACAATCCAGCGGGCAGACCGAAGGAAGGAAGCTTGCCAATTAAGCTGTCGTGCCAGACCCGGTCGAAGGCCTTCGAGATATCAAGGGAGACCGCAAGGGCTTCCCCTTGTTTGTCGATGGCCTCACTCCAGATGTGAATGGCATACGCTAGAAGATCTCCCGTTGACCGATTTCGGCGGAAGCCGTATTGTCGGTCACTTAGGATATCGTTAGCTTCTAGGTATGCTAGGAGCTTACCATTCAGTATACGTTCCATACTCTTACAGAGAATGGAAGTTACCGAGATGGGCCTATAATTTGTTGGGTCAGCTCGACTACCCTTCTTGGGTACGGGTTGCACGTTAGCTTGCTTCCAAGCCATCGGCACTTTTCCAGTCTCAAACGAAAGGCGATATAGGCGTGTCAAGATCGGAGACAACTCAGGCGCACACGTCCTCAGTACAATTGCCGGTATCCCGTCGGGACCACTAGCCTTGTTCACGTCCAGGTTACGCAGTACCCTCCGGACATCCTTCTGATGAATGCGAATGTCTGACATAATCGACTCGCATCCACCAAGAGTACCAGGGGGTCTCGCGCCACCAGGATCTAGACGCGAAGATTCCGCAAACAGAGAGGCAAACAGGCTTGCTTTCTCCTCAGCGGAGTGGGCCAGCGACCCGTCGGGTTTCAGCAGTGGAGGTAGTGAGGAGCGGCAGAAGTTCGATTCAACCGACTTAGCCAGGGACCAAAACGCCTAACTACCAGCTGGGTAAGAAGCAAGTTTGTTCCCAATTCGGCCAATGTGGTCAAACCGAGCCCTCCGCAACACCTTCTTGCAGAACTTGGCAGCCCTGTTGAAGGCTCTCTTCTTCTGACTCACGTCACTCGCTTTACGCGTCCGAGCGTCGACCCATGCCAGGTAGGCCGCGTGTTTAAGCGCATCAGCGCGATTGCACTTGGCACCAAACCATGGTCGAGCCCTACCAGACATTGTCACGTCAGAGAATGGAATGTAGTACTCCATTCCCCGCCGCAACACATCCGTCACGGCGTCCGCGCACGACGAAACATCAGTCGAAGAAAAGCAAGTGGGCCGCCAAGGATAACATGCGAAGAAAGATCGCATGCCATCCCAATCTGCTGACCTGTATCGCCAAACCCGCCTGGTGCCTCTAGGGCTAGGATCGGGCGGGGAGTAGACGGATACAGATTTCACCAGACAGTGGTCGGAAGTACCCAATGGTGAAGAAATCGACACTGAGTAACGGTCTGGATCTGTTGTCAGCAGAAGGTCCAAGCAATTGGCTGTGTGCGAATCAACATCCGGCACCCTCGTTACCCCCTGGACCAGCTGGGTAAGATTTAACGCCAGCGCTAGCTTATACGTCTCTTGTCCAGCATGGTCTGTGTACTGGTATGGGAAGAGCCACTCCTGATGGTGGGCGTTGAAGTCCCCCAGTAACACCAATTGGGCTGATGGGTACCGTTGCTGAGCCACATCCGCCGCTTTACTCAGGTGTTGTGTGAGCCCAGTTGTCTCCAGATCACCGCTGTGCGAACGGTAGACACAGACGTAGACAATTTTATCTAGGCCTGTGTCCACTAGGACCCAAAGAGTTGAAAACCTGGAGTCCTCAAGGTTATGGAGACGCCGATAGCAGATGTCGTCCCGGGCGTACATGCATATACCAGCGCGTGGCTTAAAATTGTGCTCCAGGGTAAACCCTGGGTAAGATAGGTACGCCACGTCAGACGGACATCCGATCTGCGTCTCCGAAAGGAATAAGAGAGCTGGTCTCTCAGTCTCTAGGTGGTGGTGGACTGCGGCGAGATTTGAGTGCAGACCTCGAATGTTGGATAGGTGCACTTTGTGTGAGAGGGAGTGCTGCCGCTGTACAGCTTTTTTCTTTTTAATGCCTTTCATTGTTGTGAAGTGTGAAGGAAGGAGAGGAGAAGGAAGTGAAATGAGGTTCCATGCTGGCTACCTTCAGGTACGCACTGACAGGACGGTATCATTGGGGGACTAGTCTGGAGACTGCGGGGACGCCCGAGCCCCCCCGGGAATGTCCATCGGGCCCTCTCGTCTGGTCGCCAACCAGCACGATGGTGCACTCCGGGATTTTTCGTCAGTTGGCGGGGCAGCCTTTCGTGTGTGGCTAGTACACTACTTGGGCCCCCTACTAACTGCGGTCGGCCAGCGGCGCACCGTGCCTCGGATCCCGCTACCCTCCGCGACTAGTCTCCCGATACATCCATATCAGCGCGAGCCCGGTTGGTCTGCCTGCAATGGAAAAACTATTTCGACCCAACTCCTCTGGATTGGCTACACTGAGCATCGTACCGGAACACGGCCAGGCCGCTTGGCGGTACGTCTTTGCCCAGTGGGTGGTCGCAAGCCATCGGTCGAAACCTACCACCAGTTTGTGTCACCTGATTAGCACCACCCGGGGACCACGTGTAGGGACTCAATGGGTATACTCCTACGGACGCGGGTGACTCGGCCCCCTGAGACACCGCGCCTGAGAGAACTCGAGCTATTTAATAATATACTAAATTGAACGCTGACACCATTAAGACTGAGTTGTTGTTGGCAAAATAATTTAGTTCTTCGGGTACACTAGGGGACACCTCCACGAGAGAGTGAATCGCTTCGTCTCCGCCTTGCTATCGTCAGGTAATCTCCACGAGATTCTTCGGCCAACGAATCGTCGCCCTGCCAGATGTCGCCAGACTGATTGAAAGAGGGTTTCAGAAGTAATTTGATGAGTTTGAGAAAGGAGTACTACATTCCATTCTCTGACGTAACAATGTCTGGCGAGGCTCGACCTTGGTTTGGTGCCGAGTGCAATCGCGCTGATGCGCTTAAACACGCGGCCTACCTGGAATGGGTCGACGCTCGGACGCGTAAAGCAAATGACGTGAGTCAGAAGAAGAGAGCCTTCAACAGGGCTGCCAAGTCCTGCAAGAAGGTGTTGCGGAGGGCTCGGTTTGACCACATTGGCCGAATTGGGAACAAACTTGCTTCTTACCCAGCTGGTAGCAAGGCGTTTTGGTCTCTGGCTAAGTCGGTTGAATCGAACTTCTGCCGCCCCTCACTACCTCCACTGCTGAAACCCGACGGGTCGCTGTCCCACTCCGCTGAGGAGAAAGCAAGCTTGTTTGGCTCTCTGTTTGCGGAATCTTCGCGTCTAGATCCTGGTGGCGCGATGCCCCCTGGTACTCTTGCGGATGCGAGTCGATTAAGTCATACATTCGCATTCATCAGAAGGATGTCAGAAGGGTACTGCGTAACCTGGACGTGAACAAGGCTAGTGGCCCCGACGGGATACCGGCAATTGCACTGAGGACTTGTGCACCTTTTTTTTTTTGCCTCGAGTGCCCAGGGGCGAGGTAACTCTGTTTCGAATTTATCCTCCCAGTCCCAGGCGTCTCCTGAGGCGGCTGCTGCTGAGAGCGTGAGGGTGACTCCGTTGTTGGTGCTCTCTCACGCGTCCCGCCTCCGCCTTCGCGAGCATTACTGCTGCGCAATGGTGGCGTGCCCAGCGCGGGGTTGTGACAATCGCTGTCTCCATGTCGCCATGAGATCTTGCCGGAGCTCTGTCCGCCGAGCCGCGAGTTGTCGCGGCAGCGGAGTTTCGCCCCAGCGTTTCGCCTCCTCGCGCTCCTCATAGAGGTTCGCGAGGATTTTTGCCTCCAGATCCCATGGTGACAATCCAGCAAGGAGGCTCGCCGCTTCGCTGGAGATCGTACGGTATCCTCGGATCATACGGATCACCATGACCCTTTGGGACGCGTTCAGATAGCGAGTCGATCGCTGCCTTAGCGAACGCGCCCACACCGGTGCTCCGTAAAGGGCCATGGACCGCACGATCCCCGCGTAGAGCCTCCGGCGGGAGGCGTTTGGCCCCCTCAGATTGGGCAGGAGCCGCCTCAAAACAGCCCCGACCCTGTCCAGTCTGGGAGCCAAACGTCGAAAATGCTCGACGAAGTTCCACCGGCTGTCGCGGACGAGTCCCAGGTACTTCATCGTCCCCTCGACGCCGATGTGAACCCCTCCTACCGTTATCTGGGAACCCACCGGTGGCGCATTCCGAGGACCATGAAAACACATGGCCTCGGACTTGTGCAATGCCACCTCGAGTCCCAGTTGCCGGATCCTGTCCACGATTATCGCAACCCCCCGTGTCATAATGTTGGCCGCCGCCTCGTGCGACCACCCCTGCGCCAGGACCAGGTTGTCGTCAGCGTAGCATATTACGCTGACGGCGCTAGGGAGGTCGGCGCGCAGCACCCAGTCGTACCCGATGTTCCACAGAGGCGGCCCCAGGACCAATCCCTGTGGAACACCGCACGACATCTCTCGCCGGTTCCATTCCACGTGACCGGGGTAAATGACGGCCCTGTCCGTCAAATACGCCTCGACTACGCGACGGAGTTAGGGCGGCACCCGGTGATACCGGATTGCCTCCACTATGCAACTCCAGGGCAGGGTGTTGAAGGCATTGGCGATGTCCAGAGACACCGCCAAGATGACCCTACCCCGGGCTACTGCATCCCCCGTTGTGAGGGCTCGTACGCGCATGATGGCGTCCACCGTAGAGCGCCCCCTGCGGAAGCCGTATTGGCTCTCCGCCAGATCCAGCCCCACCCGCGTCAGCTGCCCGACGAGGTGGTCTGCCATTACTCTTTCAAAGAGCTTGCCCACCTCGTCGAGCAGCACGATGGGCCGGTAAGCGGACGGAGAGTCCGCGGGGCGCCCCGGCTTCTTGATGAGGACCAGCTTCCCCGTCTTCCAACGGAGTGGAAACTGGCCCCTCTCCAAGCATGCGCTTAGAAGCCCTCTGAGTCGAGGCCCGAGAGCCTCCTGCAAGGCCAGGACCAAGGCTTTGCCATGCACGCCATCGGGTCCTGGGGTGGTGCTTTTGGCATTCAGCCTACGCACCGGCGCTCTCAGCTGACTTGTGCGCCTGAGTTGTCTCCGATCTTGACACGCCTATGCGATATAGGCGTGTCTTTCGTTTGAGACTGGAAAAAAAAGTGCCGATAGCTAGGATGCAAGCTAACGTGCAACCCGTACCCAAGAAACCCTAGTCGAGCTGACCCAGCAAATTATAGGCCCATCTCGGTAACTTCCGTATTCTGTAAGAGTATGGAACGTATACTGAATGGTAAGCTCCTGGCATACCTAGAAGCTAACGATATCCTAAGTGACCGGCAATACGGCTTCCGCCGAAATCGGTCAACAGGAGATCTCCTAGCGTATGCCATTCACATCTGGAGTGAGGCCATCGACAAACAAGGGGAAGCCCTTGCGGTCTCCCTTGATATCTCGAAGGCCTTCCACCGGGTCTGGCACGACAGCCTAATTGGCAAGCTTCCTTCCTTCGGTCTACCCGCTGATTTGTGTGATTGGATTGCAGATTTCCTGAGGGATCGGTCTATCCGAGTAGTCATAGATGGCTGCTCGTCCGGACTGCTGGCTATTAATGCCGGTGTTCCTCAGGGGTCGGTGCTCTCGGCAACATTGTTTTTGCTGCATATTAACGATCTGCTAAAGCCCGGTACCTTTGGGTATGCAGACGACAGCACTGTTGCCGAGAGATACGTGCCGGACCCACGAGTTAGTGGGTCTCAGGTCCGGTCTCTCCGAGAGGCTATGGTTGGGCGCTTGAACTTGTCCTTGTAGGCTGTCTCAGAATGGGGCGATGCCAATCTGGTTAAGTTCAATGCAGCTAAGACCCAGGCGTGTCTAACCGTGCTGATAACCGACTAACTTGATATTCTTGGTGTTACTTTAACATCTACCCTCAGTTTTGGTCCCTTCATAGAGGCAAAGGCCCAAGTGGCTGCCAAAAAGTTGGGGATCCTCGTAAAGGTGAGACGATACTTCACGCCGGAACAGCTGCTCCAACTCTATCAAATGCAAGTCCGATCGTGTATGTAGTACTGCTCTCATCTACGGGACGGATCTGCCAGATAGAAAGAGTTCCGATACTTCAAATGAAATTCGACAATACAGACCTATCAATTATTCAAGTATATGTAGGTGCATATGAAAGACTCAGATGAAGAGAATACAGAAAAATTCTATTAATCGCTACAAAAAGCTCACAATCTATCGGGAAATTGCAAAAAATATCATGGTATTAGGAGACTTTAATGCCAAGATAGGACAACCTAAAACCAACGAAAACCTAAGCATGGGAAAATACGGATACGGGAAAAGGAATGAAATAGGTGAATGGCTAGTACAATACACCCTTGAATTCCTACATCGCGCAAGCAGAGTTCTCCGCGCGATTTGAACATATACAACAGCCCGAAATCAACCATCGGGCAGTTGCCCGGACCAGACACAACACCCGTCTGATCGGAGGATCCTCCCTTTTCAACGGAGGTTTGCGGGACTTTACACCCTGTTCCGCATACCTCCATAAAACTATCCATCATGAATACGCAATTTATAAAGAAAAAGAATCAAAGATGGACATGGATATCGCCAGGCGTAAAAACTAAAAATGAAATTGACTTTATTGTCTAATTTTCCTAAAAATATCACAAACGTAGAGGTTCTAAACAACGTAGAGTTCCCGTCAGATCACCGAATAGTAAGAGCAACATTCATCCTAAAAAACCCTAAAAAATCTAGGAAGCACTTCCAAAACTCGATGACATCACTGAAAACAGACGAAGAAATAGAAACATATCTTTCAAACCTAAAAATAACATAATAGACCAAACAAACATCAACAAAGAGAATATACAAGAATCCTACGATAAATTTGATCTCTACATAAAAAACAGCTTAAAACTAGATACCGCAAACAAAAGAAAAGAACAAAGTTACTATTTCTTCAATGAAACTACTAAACTTTTAATCCAAAGACGCACCGAGCTTATAAAAACCAAGAACAAATCACAAGAAATGAAAAAAAGTGCTAGCAAGTCTATTCAAACAAACTAGCAAATTAATAAGAGATAATTATAGGCAGCATAAGAGAAAAATAATAGAAACTAACATAACACATTATAGAAGCGCCAAACGAGCTTACAAACAATTTATCACTCATACTGACTGGATCAAGAGCTTAAAAGATGGACATAATGAAACAAAATGTAGAAAAGACAAAATATCCTGCACTACAATCTTCTACAAAAATCTATATGCTACTAACCTGCTGGTCACAATATTGGTTATAGAAAAAAATAGACTAGAAACAAGCACGAGCGAAACGACTATTATAAAGATAGAACAGGTCCTCAAAAATATTAATAAACTGAAGCGAGAGAAGAGCCCTGGGCCTGATGGTTTAAAGAACGAAGCGCTGATAGCAGGAGCAAAACTACTCACCGTACCACTGACACGCTTATTTAATATGGTTCTAATCACAGGAAAAATACCAGAACAATGGCAAAAATCAGATATAACACTGTTGTACAAAAAAGATGATCCACTCGACATAGCTATCTACCGCCCAATAAGCCTGCTTTCAAGTGTGTACAAACTATTTACCTCTATATTAAATGAAAAAATTAGTCCCCAAATACACAGTGTGCAGCCAGCAGAGCAAGCGAGCTTTCGTTGCGCTTTTTCGACTATGGACCACATCCATACACTAGAACAAGTCATAGAAAAATACATGGAGTTCAAGAAAAATCAGACCCTAAAAAAAACATTTAATAGTCTCTATCATAACTACTACTATGTGGCAAACTTTGAATGACTGCAACATAGATCCGAGAATAACGAGAACCCTAAAACACAATATGAAAACAGTGTGAGCAGAGTTAAACTTGAAACTAGAGGTGATGAGATCAGAATAGGTCGAGGTGTCAGGCAGGGAGACCCTATATCTCTGAAACTTTTCCTACAGAGTGTATTCATTAAACTGAATTGGGTCTCTGAAGGCATACTAATCAACAACACACGTCTTACACATTTTAGATTTGCTGACGATATCGTAGTCTTCGCCGAAACCCATAAGACGCTAGAAACAATGACATCCTAACTAAACACTGAAAGCAAACACGTAGGCTTACTTATGAATCTAAGTAAAACAAAAATAATGACAAAAAGCATAAAAGGAAAAATCATGCTAGACGGTGTTGTTCTGGATTATGTGAACCAGTATATACTTAGGAAAGCAGGTATCCTTTTGTAAAACAAATAGTGAAGATGTAGTCAACAGAAGAATCACATCCAGCTGGAACAAATACTAGGCACTTAGGGAAATACTGAAGGGTAACTACGACCTGGATATGAAAAAGACGATCATGGACACTTGCATTCTGCCTTGTTTGACATATGGCTCCCAGACTTGGACATTTACAAACAAAATAAAAAACAAAATAACAACTTGTCAGCGGGCAATGGAAAGAAGCATGTTAAACCTAAGGAAAATTCATAAAGTAAAAAGTCATGAAAAAAGACCAAACTTACAGATGTACAGCAATAAAACTAAAATGGCACTGGGCCAGCCATGTAGCGAGATACACCGACCAGCATTGGACTCTTAAGATTACTAAATGGACCGGCCCACAAGGAAAGAGAAACGTGGGAAGATGACAGAAACGATGAGTGGACGATATAGTATCGGTGGCGGGAAGAAACTGGATCGGAGCAGCACAGGACAGGGAAAAATGGAAGAAATTGGAGAAGACCTATAAGTAAGGGATTTCTGTAAAAATATTTAATATTTGAAAGATGTAATAAATTATAACTAATACTAGACTAGAGTTATTTACTAATATGAGATTAAGAACACTTTTATAAATATTTTATATGATTTTTATAGAAAATTAAAAGGCTTTTTTATTTTTTAGAAATATAATTTGAAATATTCACATATCAAATCACGAAAAAAATTGTTTAAAGCAACATAATATATATATTTTTTAAAGAAATAAGACAAGTCGTTTAGACGAGATGTTCAATTAAAAATCATAAGAAGTCGTATAACTGCGCCTTATAACACGACCAATGTAATGAAACACGTCGCGAGTACCAGATTCGCATGCCTACGCAGGGGTCCTTCAATCACAGATCGTGTCATTGCATATTAATAGTAACCACAGCGACACAGGAGGACCTGTAGGTAGGGGGGAGAGGTACCTATTGCCTAGTGACGAGGACGCTCTTTCCGGAGTGGTAGTGAAGCGAGGGATAGCGAGGCAGCGCCGGGGACTCGAGGAATGGAAATGAAATGTATTTTTGTTTATTTCATGTTAATTTTATTTGAGTGTCAACAGATTCTTTGATGATTTCAATGTTTTATTCAGGACACTCTAAAATTAATTTACTAAATGTTTTATTTTATGGCAATCTCCAGTACCTAACTACTGGAGATTATATATTATTTTGAAATAAAATGAATTATGAAAAAGACATTGCGGCTCAAAATTGAGCAGTTACAAATCATGATATATAGAACCTACTTAATGTTATAAATGGGAAAGTTAGGATTGATGGTTAGTTGGATGTTTACTACTCAATCACGCCAGAACGGCTGAACGATCTGAATGAAATATAGCAAAGAGGTAGATTATGGTCTGGAATATAGCACAGAGATAGATTGCGGTCTGGAATAGCACACAGGCTATAATTTATAATGGGGGAAGTACTAACTCCACATTGGCGAAGCTGCTGGCAGAAACTAATGAATAATAAATTATACGCATACCGGAGTTCATGTGTTTGCAGTGAGAAAACTATTCGGTAGTCTTATTTTCACAAAAAAATATTTATAAATGATGTGATCACTGATACAAATATGAGCAGAAATAACAAAAAGTAGTTCGAATAACATAATAATATTTTATTGAATCTAATGAAACTATATCACAAAGGAACATTATTTATCATTATTAGAGATGAACATAATTAAGGATTCAAGCACCGGACAACAGACACAATAGAAAAATCTATTGTTCTGGTAAACCGGTTTACCGGCCGGGACCTATAATCATACAGTTATTACAATCTGATCAGCACTTAATATTAATGTCACTACGATATTACTATCTTTTATTATCCCGTTACGGTTGACATAATAGTCACACAATGGTATTTTTAGTTATTTAGGAAATTGTTCTGCCATGGCCATAAATAATGAATTAGGGAAAAGAAAGAACATTTTATTGGCTTTGCATAAGTGCATCGCATAAAAAAAACCCGACCGTAAATAGCAGCTAAAAACTTCCAAACTAGTCACTTTTCAAGCAGTCTGATGCAGTTGGTGGCATGAAATCAATAATTGAACTAAAATAACTGCCACCAACTGCATCAGACTGCTTACAAAGTTATTAGTTTGGAACTTTTTAGTGGTTTTTTACAGTCGGGTTTTTTTTTTATGCGATGCACCTATGAGTGACTTATCTTCAACCAGCGGCATCACTCGCGTGGAAGTAGAACTTCCATTCCATTATAAGTTATAGCTTATGTACTATTCCAGACTATAACCTATCTTTGTGTCAAATTTTATCCAGATCCGTTCAGCCATTCTGGCTTGCTTGAGTAACAAACATCCATTCAAAGTTTTTTTTTTACTGTTGATGGGCATGTGTTTGACCACCCTCTCAACAATTTTGTATTTAATATTTTAGTAGGAAGTAACGACTACTCAGCAAACGCAAAATTATATTTGAAAGTACTTAGTTCATGCCTGTTCAACAATCTTTTTACTCGTCTGTGCACATCTCTCACAATACAGACAGTAGTACATACCTCTAACTAAATGGTTCGTGGTGCTCTGTGAATAGCTGCGAATTCATTGGGCCGTGACAATCGTCGGTAGGTGGGACCACTACCTACCTACACACCACTCGATCCTAATGCATGGACGCGCGGTTAGGACTCCAATACCCCGCACATTTTTATTGTTAAACATAAATTTTGGAGATGGGAGTTACCTACTTACTAGTGTTCATAATTCATATGAACGATTCGTACGTACAATAATTTCGTGTTTACGAATGTGAACACTTTGACATCAAATAATGCCTTGAAATATGATTAAACTAGATATTGTGACGACCTTATGTTGGCAACCTTATGGTGAAGACTGGCACGTTGGAAGTTTGGAACTTTCTAGAAACTCTTGGAACGCCAATTGAGAATTTAGAAAAGAGAAGATTTTAGTTTTTGGGTAGACTTCTCCTAGCCCGCTCGAAGAGGGCACATGTATTTATTTTATTATTCAATATAAAGTATTAGTGTGCTATCCATCTTTCTTTTATAACACAACACCCATAAGCAGTCACTCTTATACACCACACTCTCGCACCGCTAGCGAGTAAGACAAACCCCCAGGAACGTAAAAGGAATCTCCAGGGACCAGCACTAAGAGAAGCTGCTCCAGGTCCCTATAATATCTTCTGTATCACGTACAGCTTTATCAGTCACTCGAAAGTTAATGACAGGAAAACCGACAAACTTCAGTAACTTCTGAATCAATTAAATATTCATGAAAATCACTGAACTATTCATGAATTTTGTTACACCTCAGTAGAATCAAAAGTTCCTTTTGACATCAAAATATCCACCCTATTCATAATTATAAACTTGTTACCGGGTACACGATTGACACCTCAATGACAAGGGCGAGCCACAGAATAAATAGGTAAAAAGATTGTCTCCATACAACGAGTGTATACAGGAACACACAAACATAGACACGTACATGCAGCAATATCAAACAAATGCCGGTCGCGAGTGCGCTTGCACTCGCTGGACATGAAGCGTGTCTGTGTGCGTATCCGCTCGCAGTATGGTGTCGTGTCGAGCTTCTGTAACAATCTGTTTAGTGGCGGGCAAGCTGAGCGAGGAGACGGCAAAAGACGTCTGTCGGCACGAGACAAGGCGAGGCGAGGCGGCGGCGGCTCTAGGCGTCGAGACGAAGGACAGCGTACAGACGACCACTTGTTGCCGCTGATTGAGAAATTAACTTGCGAGGATTTATCTGGTGTTGTTATATAAAACTAGCTGCTGAGAAATTGAAATTGATCCACCCGTTTGAGCATGAATAAGTAACAAACATACAAACACACACACTCACAAACTTTCACCTTTATAATATATCTAGTGTGATAGTAATAAAAATTCTTAAAATAAAATAGATATGGTTGAAAATATTTCTTGCTGAGTCAGACAAAAAGAAACCCTGGTTTTTAATTAAAAGATCACAGTGACTCTCAAGATAGTGTAGGATTAATGTAAACTGTGTAGTGACCTAGGTACCTACTTCATTAAGTAAATCACATCAGTACGGCAAAATAACTTTAGTATCTAATACAGTATTTCAAATGCAGTTTTAAATTCGTCTACTTGCCAAATCTCTCGTACTTAGTGAAAGATACAGCACCAGCTGATCTGAACACAGAACAACGTTCTCAACAATAACATAAATTAAAATAAAACTATGGGTTGCCATAGTTTAGTCAAGTCAAATTTAACAATACTACCACTGGTGGCTAACTTTTGTTCACGTCTCCTACATTGAGAGGACCATTTTGAAAAGAAAGCAACAGAGTTACGTAATAAACACCACAACGGGACCAAAAGAAGCGCTGGTCCTTTAATTATTTTTCCTATGAACAAAGAAGCACTATTCTTCTTTTCTCCTCATCTACAGCGTACAGTCAACCACGCGACCATGTAACAATTTCTCCTCACCGACAGCGTACAGTCAACCACGCGACCATGTAATAATTCATCCTCACCTACAGCGTACAGTGCACCACGAAACCAAGTAACAATTCCTCCTAACCTACAGCGTACAGTGAACCACGCGATCAAGTGACAATTCCTCCTTACCTACAGCGTACAGTCAACCACGCGACCAAGTAACAATTCCTCCTCACCTACAGCATACAGTGAACCACGCGACCAAGTAACAATTCCTTATCACCTACAGCGTACAGTGAACCACGCGACCAAGTAACACTTCCTCCTCACCTACAGCGTACAGTGCACCACGCAACCAAGTAACAATTCCTCCTTACCTACAGCGTACAGTGAACCACGCGCCCAAGTAACAATTCCTCCTCAGCTACAGCGTTCAGTCAACCACGCGACCATGTAACAATTCCTCCTCACCTACAGCGTACAGTGAACCACGCGACCAAGTAACAATTCCTCCTCACCTACAGGGTACAGTCAACCACGCGACCAAGTAACAATTCCTCCTCACCTACAGCGTACAGTCAACCACGCGACCATGTAAAAATGCCTTCTCACCTACAGCGTACAGTCAACCACGCGACCAAGTAACAAATTCCTCCTCACTTACAGCGTCCAGTGAACCACGCAACCAAGTAACAATTCCTCCTCACCTACAGCGTACAGTAAACCACGCGACCAAGTAAATTTTCCTCCTCACCTACAGCGTACAGTGAACCACGCGACCAAGTAACAATTCCTTCTCAGCTACAGCGTACAGTCAACCACGCGACCAAGTAACAAATTCCTCCTCACTTACAGCGTACAGTGAACCACGCGACCAGATAACAATTCCTCCCCACCTACAGCGTACAGTGAACCACGCGACCATGTAAGAATTAGTCTTGGGTAGTTCGCGAGCGAACTAGTAGTTCCGTCATTCCCCGCTCCATAGTTCGTTAGTTCGTGACCGAATGAGCAAGGGTGGCGTCAACCGAACTAAAGTCGTTACTCACTCAGCTCACTCACTGCACATCCGCGGGTCGTTCAGTTGTTTGTTCTGTCAGACTGACAGATCACAGACCGAACAACTGAACGAGGTCACTCAGTGCAGTGGGTGGAACTACGTACTCTATGGTATTTAGCAACATTGTTCGAACGAAAGGTTATAACGCGGCAAAAGTTAGTGTTAAAAGTGTTTATTTGAACTGTGGTCATCAGGTATTCAGGTAAGTTATGTTTGTTGTAATGTAAAATGACTAATAAACTATTAGTTAATGTTTATAGTATACTTTACTAAGTCTAAGTGTGTTTTGATTCAGGTTATTTTTACGATGTCATCAAAAAGAAAACATAGCTCCCTGTGGCATCATTTTACAGAAGACACTGATAAAAAAAGCGAAATGTGAACATTGTTCCACATAAATAAGTATTGCGGGAGGATCAAATGGTAATTTAAGCCGACATATGAAAAAAAAACACGTTTTGATCCCATTAACTATGGAAAGACAAACACCAATATTACCTAATTTAAACTTATTTCAATCTCAAAATTAAATCACACGTGAATCAGATAATATAATTTCAGTACCATCAAATATAGTAGACTCGCATCAATCACAATCAATGAACCAATACATTCGTAGACCACCGCCAGTTCGAAAGGTTGAGCAAATTGATAAACAAGTTATCAAGATGATAGCTAAAGGGCACCACGCTCTAAGAATCGTAGAAGAAATAGAATTCCGTAAACTCATTGAATTAGTTTCTCAATGCCCAGGCTACAAACTACCCTCAAGAAAAACTTTATCTGAAAATTTAATGTCAAGGGTTCACAATGAAGTAATGGACGATGTAAAAAAAAAAGTACAAGCAGCACCAGCGTTGTCTCTCAGTACTGATGGTTGGACGTCTAGGAATAACGACAGCTATGTAGCCATTGTAGCCCATTCTAAAGATGAAGAGACTAAACTGCAATCAGCATCACTTGGTTGTATCAATTATAATGAGCGATAAACCAGTCAAAACTTGTGCGATTTCATGAAAGGTGTTATAGCAGAGTGGAACATTTTACGCAAAATTGCTGCTATCGTTAGCGATAATGCAGCAAATATCTTATCTACTGTCAGACTTGGTGAATGGCAGTCCATCTCATGTTTCGCTCACTCTCTAGATCTTGTTGTACAAGAAGCTATGAAAGAGATAAAAATATTATCAAGTTTTTCAATCGTAGCATAAATGGCAAATTATAATTGACTGCTACGCAGTAACAAATGAATTTGCCTGTTCTCAAACTCAAACAGGACGTACAGACCCGCTGGAATTCCACTTTTGACATGCTTAAGCGAATAGTACAGGTAAAGGACGCAGTGATTGCTACGGTTGCACTTCTACGCCCTGACTTAACTTTAAATGAAGGGGACTGGGAGGTAGTAGAGGGCGTCTTGCCTCTACTAAGTCCATTCTACGAAATAACTGTGGAAATAAGTGAAGAAAAAAATGTTACTTTGTCTAAAGTAATTATTTTTACAAATTTACTTAAAAGTTTTTTGCACTAGCATGTCTCTAACAACACTAAAATAGTAGCTGTGCAATCAGTGTTAAAGAAAGGCATGGAAGTTCGTTTTAAAGATATAGAGAATAACTTTATACGCTGAGTGTACGATTCTGGACCCTCGATTTAGGATGAGAGGATTCAAAAACCAAACAGCCTGTGATATTGCAGTGCAAGCCCTCAGAAATAAAATCGGCAGAGCGAAATTAGTTCAAAGGAAGAATCGAGATACTCCAGAGGCTGTTCCTACTTCCAACGACTCATCGGCTTCTATCTCCAGTAGTCAAACTAATAGCATATGGGACGTATTTGATCAAGATATTAGAAAAATTACTAGGCCAGATAACTAACTTGCTGCTGGAATTCGCGAACTGGATAAATACTTCAACGAAGAGTATTTAAATCGAAAGGAAGATCCGCTTCTATGGTGGCATGAGCGTCGTCAAATATACCCCATGTTTACGCGTATATGTTGAAAAGATTTTGCGTCTTCGCAACGTCTGTACCCTGCGAAAGCGTCTTTTCGGCGACTGGGCAAATCATAAATAAACGTAGAACACTATTGTCATCGAATATAGTTTCCAAATTGTCATTTTTACATAGCAATATGTAATATTTTTTTTAACTTACATAATTTACTTGACAATTAAAGACTGATTAGAGTAATGGAACGTAAAGTATTAAAAATATGCGATAACATACGATCTCACTCACAAAAGTCATTATGTTTAAATGTTACATGGTAACAAATTTATAAGTATATTGATACATTTTAGTTTTACTATAAAGATAATATTGTTTATGCCATGTGGAACTAACCTGAACCTAATAGCTAACAGAAGAATAATTATGTTGATTGTAAAAAAAATATTAAAGTTTTGATTATTAAAAGTTGATTAGAACTAGTTTTGCTTCTGTAATGTGATAATCTGTCAAGGAACAGAATAATTTGTGTTTATGTAATTGTTGATTATTTTCAAAACTTAATAAAAATCTTAAAAAAAAGGAAAACTTTTATTCACTAACTAAACTAAGGAGCAGTATCAAAAGGAGCGAGCGATCTGCCTTCCTCTGATTCGAAGAGCGAACTAGTTCGTTTAGGAGCAGTGAACTAAAAGGAGCGATCCCTGTCGCGAACTACTATGCGCAAGACTAGTAACAATTCCTCCTCACTAACAGCGTACAGTGAACCACGCGACCATGTAACAATTCCTCCTTACCTACAGCGTGCAGTGAACCACGCGACCATGTAACAATTCCTCCTCACCTACAGCGTGCAGAGAACCACACGACCAAGTAACAATTCCTCCTCACCTACAGCGTACAGTGAACCACGCGACCAAGTAACAAATTCCTCCTCACTTACAGCGTACAGTGAACCACGCGACCAAGTAACAATTCCTCCTCACCTACAGCGTACAGTGAACCACGCGACCAAGTAACAATTCCTCCTCACCTACAGCGTACAATCAACCACGCGACCAAATAACAATTCCTTCTCACCTACAGCGTACAGTCAACCACGCGACCAAGTAACAAATTCCTCCTCACCTACAGCGTACAGTGGACCACGCGACCAAGTAACGACTCCGCCTCACCTACAGCGTACAGTCAACCACGCGATCATGTAACAATTCGTCCTCACCTACAGCGTACAGTCAACCACGCGACCAAGTAACACTTTCTCCTTACCAAAATATTCTCCTCACCTACAGCGTACAGTCAACCACGCAACCAAGTAACAAATTCCTCCTCACTTACAGCGTAAGTGAACAACGCGACCAAGTAATATAAAATGCCTGTATTTAAGACGGAGAGTTTTTTTGAAGCTCAAAGCTCTTACACCCAGTCTAACGAGTAGGCACCACTGGTTATCATGTTGTCCTTGTCAACTGGGTTGTCTCTCGTGAAGTCTCGTGTCGTCTCGTAGTGTCAATAGGTAGTAACTCCATGCAAAATGCTGCTATTCAGTTGCACCTGGTTAGACTGAAAGCCGATCTCAACATAGTCGGAAAAAAAAAACCTTGGCTGGAAAATCTTTACTATTAATATTATAAAGAGGAAAAATTTTTTGATTGTTTGTTTGTACCGAATAAGCGCCGAAACTACTGGACCGATTTTAACCATTTGCCATTTTTGCGAGATAGGTGATAGAAGCCGCGGGCAAAGTGCTAGTGATCTATATTAGTCGATAGCATATATTATTATGTATAAGGGCAACGGTTTCCTGAAAATAGCTGCATTATATTCGAATTATTTGTTTTTAACCGACTTCAAAAAAAGGAGGAGGTTCTCAATTATTTTTTTTTTTATGTGTGTCTCATAACTTTTTACTACGTGAACCGATTTGGAACATTTTTTTTTTATTTGAAAGCTGTTGCTTTACACGTGGTCTCATTTTAATTTGTTGAAGATCTGATGAAGAACTTCGGCGATACACAATGGAACTCTTCAATAAATGATGGCAAACCTTCCAGAATTGCTGACACCGACTGCCGAAATTAAAGTTATTTTGCATTTTTTAGTATTATTTATGGAAGTCGGTTGTGTTTTTTTTTGTAAAAAGTTTTTTGTAGCACTCAGAAAATCGTTCTTAGTTTACATCTTCGTTCTTTTATGGCTGCAGTTGACTCTACAGCGTGGAGAAGACAATACGACAATAAATGAAAACACGGACAATACTAGTTTATACGAATAAGTTTAAGCTATCAAAAATATCCTAACATCGAAAATAAAAAAATAAAAATTTCAAACAAACTAAATGGCATAAAACTAGAAACGAAATAGAACACCATTTATAAATATGAGTTCACTAACCTGTCGTAAGAGCGGCAACAACGCGCGGTCCTGTAGCGACTTGATTTTTTGGCTTTTAATTATGGATTAATGCTCAGTAAAATTACACTAAATCACAGATTATTTAGCACAGAATCACAGCTATGAATGCCAGCCCAAACATTGGCAGCAAATCTGTACTGGTGCGAAGTCTCCCGTCCTAGACGCGGATTCACGCGGCTCCAGTAACGATGATTCTGTCTGTTCTATAAACCGTTCCTTGTAAATGTACTTTCATCAGTCCACATCACATTGTACAAGAAATCCGGATTCTCGAAATGTTTATTTTCAATCCAGCGACAGAAGTTTTCCCTAACTGGTTGGTCTCTAGGTAACAATGCATGTAATTTCTTCTATTTATATGGCTTCCGTTTGTCGCGTTTTAAAATTTAAGAATAGTTGTATGGTCAACACCTGACCTGCCCTTCGCGAACTACACGTTGGGTTGCGTTAAAAAAAACACGAAAACATTAAAAACTAAGCGTCTAATTTCGCACAATTCACTCACTGTTTAACTAAATACCTATTAAAACGTTACGTGTCCTGTCACCAAAATAAAGCGTCCAATTTCGCACTAATACCGTCGTAAATGAATTTACAAAAAACACGAGCGGCGGGGAAGTAGGTACCTAGACATCAAAGGCGGGGCGAGTGGCGACGCGGCGCGAACGAAAGTTAGCGGCACCTGCGGCACTGTACCTGAGGACGCGTGACTCGTCACAGGACCGCGGCGACACACTGACATAAATTTGTTGTAGCAAATTTCTTCAAGAAAGCGAACTAACAAACGAAACTAGATTTATCTCTTTCGCACACACTAAATTTTCTTTTTATATTATGAGTGCATTGCAATTTCCGCATTCGTTACTTTCTTATCCAACTCTGATGACACGCTTTATGACTCTTATTACTCAGAGTTAAGGTATAATTTTCACTAAATCAGATGAAAATACTAATTTGGCGAAAGTGTTTAAGTAGCGAGTTGGCAACGTGACTTTAATGTTTTGATGTTTATACCGATGTGGGTCGTTAACCTGACAGTGTTTCCCTATTATCAGATACATCATGTAGCAAATGTTAAAAATGAAAAATAATTTTCTGTGACTAAACTACTGGATATATTCAAACGATTTTTTGTACTGAGAACGTCTTGAGGTATGCGAGGTTTAATTTAATGTCGTATTGTCATCACCACTCTGTATAAGCCGAGTGAGTTTACATCAGATGATCAGACATACACACATACCTTATAATAATATATAAATCTACGTTGAGAGCAAATAAGCGGAGATTTGTGTCGCCAGCTATACGCGACGACTCGGTCGCAGCTAAATGTGAGGATATAAAGAAGCTATTTTATGGATATTGGAGCGGAAAGTACAGCCATTGATTGTGTTGGACTTTACAAATTTTGCAACCACTTTGCAGCAGATCGTTTTTAAAGTTTGGTTCTCCTATTTCATTTTCGCTTTTTGAGTCCCAATCTTAATCATTTGGTGGGGTCTTCTGTCTATATTATATCCCCACTGCTGGGGCACAGGCCTCCTCTCTGTGAGAGGGTGTGGGTCGTAATCCACCACGCGGGCCCAATGCGAATTGGTGGATGTCACATGTCTTCGAATTTTTGGTTCTAGGACATGCCGGTTTCCTCACGATGTTCTCCTTCACCGTTTTGAGAGCAGTGGTAGTGAAATAATTTACACAAAGTAAAGCGCCTGCCTGGGTTTGAACTCACGACCACAACTTGTAATTCGCGGCCAACACCACTGGGCCACCACTGCTCCTGTATTAGGTACACTGACTTATTAAAGTGCCTTTTAAAGAAAAAAATGAACAGAACTTAGTATCGATATAAAAGTATTGTCAATATCAATCTGAATCAAGATGACAAGTACGTACTTTAGCAAAGTGAAGGAAATCATTAAAACAAACAGACTAGCTCACACTGAGTTTATTATTATCTAAAGAAAGATGATACTCGACGAACTAAACAGTCAATTAAGTCTCATACCAAAACATAATAACAACAGAGAGATAGGATTCAAAGAAACCACAAATCCCTTACAATAAGATAAAAACACACACATCAGACACAGACACATTGACACACACACACATTGAGACATTTTGTTTAGGTATCCATTGCGTAACATCTAGAGCAAAAATTTAATCAAAGCGCGAAAAGAACGAGTAATGAAACATTAAATATAAAGTTCGACGAAAAAGTCGTGTCATTGTAGGAGATGTTAAGAAGCGACTGCTAGCGCCATCTGTCCTGCGCGACGAGCAATTTTGGCTACAGATTCAAACTTTAAATGTCGACCGCTTCGCGCATTATCAACATGCGCATGACGTGCGCGTCTTCATGTCATCTGCAAAGATCCACTTCCGCCCAACTCACTTTTCTTAGGAGAGCCTCTAGACGATCGTGCGTTCACGTCGTCCTTATACGTTTTTATTATATGTACTTACTGCATATTACAAGTCAAATCTAAATACATATTTCATTGGAAGGTACCTGCTGCGTCCCGCCACGTCAGGATACACACAACATTATAAACAGGAGGTTCTATACAAGCTTATGCTATCTAATATCAAAGTAACAAGAAAATTACGATGCTCTTGAACTGAACATTTCTGCGTGATTATGTACATGTACAGGATGTAACGGAAAGGTGTATATATTTTAAAATACTGCTTCTGCCCGTGGAAATTTACAACTTTATATTAGCAAGACATAGTCAATTCCCAAAAAAAGTTGGGCTTCCCTTACAAAGTTATCATCAGCTGATCAAAATTAGAATGTGAGGTACAATATTTTTTTTTTAATTTTCTAAGATTTCCAAATAAATTTCTAAGTCTTCAAAATATGACCACACTTTTCTGTTATACCCTGTATGTAAAAAGGTTTTATGTAAAAATACTTATAGACATGTTTAAGTTAACCTTTGGTTGCCGGAACGTGGATCCGCGCAATCCCGTCATACCGCAAAAACGCGGATCCACGCTGAAACGAATCCATGCGATTTTTTGCATTTTTCGCGCAGAATTAAGGTTGATGTCAAACTGCAACCACGTGATCTCTCGAGTGATATATCGCGGCATACAGCAGTACCGTCACACTCGCGGTATAGCATACCGCAGTACCGTCACTCTCGCTGTATACTAAAGGTTAAGGGTTACCTGTCTTTGCAAGTCAGAGCTAGCGATAGGCAATCAACTGGTTTTAAACCCGTATATAACCGGATCTACCAAGTTAAAAGATAAAGCACGTCTCGACCCATGTTCTAGTCAGCGGTTAAATAAGGTATTCTAACCCACACGCACGCATGGTATGAGGGTATTAACACTTAGGGTCCTTTCTAATAAACCCTTTATAGAACCGAAGAAATTCCGGTGTAGCCTTGTGAGCGCTTATTGGTACCCAACACACAGAAGATTATTTTGGGAGAATCCTTTTAGGTCTATCCTTTCCATTCATTCGCTCTTTTTGTGAGTTATTGACGACATACGTGCCATGATAGAATTAAACTTAACAGTGACCTAAATTAAAAATAATACGAAAATAATATTATCGAATTTCAGTCAAATGAAATTAAAAAATCATGTAACAGAAAATAATTCTCGTGTTTCAAGAAAGGAGAAACTTGACCTTTTAGCGTTATTGACAGAAAATTATTCGTTTCAAGGAAAATGTCAGTGAGAAAGTTAATGAAATGGGGGCACAAAAAAACATACTGATGATATCAAAAAAAACGAAACCCGACACGTCTCCTTACCCGACTGCCCAGAAGGAGGTGTTTTCTTGTGTTGAGAGTTTATAGATACTCGTATGTGCACGTCTTTGGCACGCCCTGTAGCGTAAACAGCGGGATGGATTTCAGCAAATAAGGTATCATTACACACAAGAGCTCGTGGCTAAAGTAATAACAGCCGCACGAGTCGATCCATCAGGTTAAGCTACACTTGCCGGGGTTGTCCATGGATGGGTGACCATCTTTACGAGGCTCCTCCGTGCCTCGGAATGCACGTTAAACCGTTGGTCCCGGTTGTCAATCGTAGATCTTTGACAGTCGTTACGGATCGTCAGAAGCCCGAATGTCTGACAACCAGTCTTACCAGTAACTGGGTTGTGGAGGTCAGATAGGTAGTACTCAGCTGCATCCGGTTAGACTGGAAGCCGACCCCAAGATAGTTGGGAAAAGGCGCGGGCAGATTGATTGAAGGTATCATTACATTAGGTTTGCCTGCTAAAGTGACAGGCTACATGAATTTAAAAAAAATGGCATCAGTTATATTTTTATGTGACATGATCATAAATGAGGTATCAAAATAAAGGACTCGAGATGGCGATTCCAAAATATATTTAAAAAAAACCTAACTGCACAAAAATGTTGTGTCTGTAGTCTAAAAATAGGCTTTAAATGTAGGTAGGTACACTAAATTAAAGTAATGTCTATTGTTTATTTAAGAGAATTACAACCACACTTAGCCACGGGCGGCAATAAATACACTTTAGAAAAAATAACAATAAATAACGGAATAAATAAATAGCGCTAAAACGAAAAAGTAAAAGCTTTCCACTAAAGAGGGGCGACGATGTCGATCATATCCAAGTATCTGAAACTAAGAGATATTCCATTTGTTATGACAGCTACTTCTTTTAACAAGTTAAGCTTATTGAAGCTAAATGAATGTTGGCAGGAGGCGCAATAGGAATTTACAAAATATCGTCATCAGTGACGAAGTTGTAAAGCTTTAAATTTGATAATTAGAAAGAGAATTCCGACGTGTTATTTGACGTCAAAGGACATGACGCCCATACGACTGCCATAGAAAACAGCGTTTTCGAGAGAGGGACAGATATATTTGTTTAAAATTGCTATATCTCGTTTAATTTTCGATCAATTTTGATTCTGGTTTCACTGTTCGTACTTTATATATATTCATCGAAAAACCGGTTAGAGAAAAAAAAATTGTTTCATGCATATAGTTATTAAGGTTAATGTTTACTAACAAATTATGGTATTTTTCAGAAGTAAATGATTATTATTATTATTTCGTTTATTAATTTTTTAACATATAAATACATTTTTAAATATTTCTTAAAAAAGAATATATAAAAAACATTTAAAAATATAAAAATTAGTAGCCCACCGGTATCGGGAACAGGGTCCAAGCTACCGGCGGTCAGGGCTCCAGAGAGAGGAACCGCCTGACAATGCGAGCCGTGCCCAGAAGTACTGCTTTCTGAATCAAGCCCTTGATCCAGCCGCCTAACGAGAGCCTCCTGAGGTGTTGATTGAGGCTCGTGGCTATTACGCCATTGGCTGACACGACTATCGGTACAATGATCGCTGAGTCTTATTATTAGTATTATTATATTCCCTATTAAACACAGTGAACAGTCTCCATTGTGTTTCTGATATATATATTTTTTTGCTGTAATGTTAACCAGTAAAAAAGTTTACGGTTGTTTCTTTTTCAGCATTGATTTGTACGTTATCATTATTACTGGAAAGGCTACAACAACATTTTAAAATTGTCTAATCACTTTGTGTTTACAGATACTTATCTTGATGTTGTAGCATAGCTAAGGAGTAGAACTCCCTGCCGGAGTCTGTGTTTCCTAAACCATCTAATCTGGGGTCTTCATTTAAGACTAGAGCGAATAAGTTACTTTTAGGCAAGCGTGCTCCATCATCAACCACATCGCTTACCATCAGTTGAGATAGGTAGTGGTCAAGCAGGTGCTTATCAATGACAAAAAAACAAGCCAAGTGCGAGTTGGACACGCACATGAAGGGTTCCGTTCCGTACCATCGTACAAGATTATACGCGTCTACTTATTGCTATTATTAATATCGTGCAAAAAAAGCAAAAAAAAAACACGTTTCCAGTAGAAGAGCCACCTACTGGAAACGTGTTACTTTTAAATTTATTTTTATTATTTGTTGTTATAGCTTAACTACTAAAAACTAGTTAAATTTCAACTGTCTACCTATTACGGATCATGAGATGCAACGGATAGAGATAGGACGGACAGCGGAGGCTTAGTAACAGGGCCCCGTTGGTTACCCTTCGGGTACGGAAACGTAACGAAACGAATCCGACTATAATATCCGTAAAATCATTGGTCTATATCACATCACTAAAAATTAGCTAATCGCACTAAGCACGTCTACTATTATATAAGTACATTGTTTTAACTTGTTATCCTAAGCGCTATGCACTCAGCTAACATTTTAAAGAAATTCCTTGATGGAGGATTATTTCTCCTGTAATTAAAGTGGTGCAGAAAATACATGATTTTCTGCACCACTTTAATTCAAAATATGCAGTTCATTATACGTATGTTAAAATGTTTGCAATGAACTTAAAATAATTAAATGCTAAAGTAATCACATCAAAATCATGTCTTTGGAAGAATCATAAAATTTTTAACAATCTTCGTTGAGAACTGATAACAATGTACAAAACTAAATAAAGTTCTAATGAGTTCACAAAAATGTCATAAAAAGAACAAACTGAATCTAGTCCCCACTCACTGTGAACTGACAGAAGTAATGCTTTGTTTCAAGTTTAAAAACTATGCGCATACTTTCTAGGTAGTTAGGTAGAACATGTTTCTGTGACATTATGAAAAATATTTTGCTTTCGTGAACTCGTGACTCGTGGCCAGATCTTAGAATTGAATAATAGGGTAGTTTACTAGAACAATCTAATTAGTCCGTCAGTTAAATAACCAAAAAATATTGGACAAGTATTTTTTATTTTGTCTCATAAACAAAAAATGAGGGCAATACAGTGCGTTGAAATCTCGCGTGACGTCACGCTGTGCGACACTTTTTACCACCAAAGTGACGTAACGAGCACACTCCTGAACTTTAATGCGTTTTATCTTTGTAATTTTTTATTGGTTTGGTAAAGCAAAAAATACGTGTTCAATATTTTTTGGTTATTTAACTGATGGACTAATTAGATTCTTTTAGTAAACTACCCTATTCATGGTGTGTTTAACCGTTTCATGAAATAGTCGTATTTTATGGTATAGAACAGTGCCTGCTGGCTATTAGCCAAATTAATGAACAGTTGCGTGTAAGGATATGAACATTTACACGCACCAACTATTTCATGATACGGTGAAACATGAGTGATCATAACATCGTAAAATAGTTGTGTTGTACACCGGTTCTGATGCTGATTGCTGATGCGGTACTGATGTCGCTTCGTTTTTGTGAAGTATAATGGCGGCAGACAATTATTCTGTATTAAAAGCAAATAATCAGAACTGACACACAAAACAATTACTATGTTGTTAATATGTACGTAGTCTATACAGCTATAGCTCAACATTCAACGGCTTAAGGAACAAAATAGTACATGTAGCGACATCTATGCCATAATATACGAACTACAAAAAAAACCCCACACAGACACAAATCCTACATCGTGCAATCGAAGTTCTCTGCGCGATTTAAACATACTCGTATACAACTGCCCCACAACAACCAACGGGCAGTTGCCCACCAGAGACATCTGGTCGCGGGATCCTCCCTCTTCAATGGACTTCTACCTGTATATACTTACTCGTATTCAAAGTATCTGCTAATGTAGAAATCCTGTTACCTTCAAAACATGTGTTATACCTCAATTTTGCTTATACGAACGCAAAACTCGCAATAATAACTATGCAAAATACTGCATTTTTTTAAGACAATTACTTAAGTACTTCATTAAACTAAAGCTATTAAAGCACTTCCAGTTACCGAAGTCGAAGCAGCCATTACTGAGCAATTCTTTGTACTTACCAACTGATGGCAAGACCCCACAAACTGGTACAGAAGGCCGTCTCTATACAATGAGAGAACACCCACGCACACATAGACACGCACTGTTCAAGATCGTCACTCGTACGCGTCTACATTTATGTGCGTGCCATTGTATTCGCTTCCTTGTATGGAACCGATCTTCTGAACCTATATATTCAGTGACGCCGCTCTACCGGTAGATATCGCAGTTTGCTAATTACAAAAAGGAGAGGTATCTTCTCTGCCTGACGTTGCACGCTTTGTGTGAAGACTTCTGCAAATACAGTAACAGGAAATAAGTACCTAACACGGAGCTTTTTGCTGGCTTAATTTAAGGACAGATTATGTCATGTACTTCTCTAAATTGTAATTAAGAAGGCATCACTAGGTTCTTAAATACATCAACTACTTTCAGTAAATTAAACGATGTCTAATAGTCCGGCATGGCCGGATCTTTACTCCTTACACAATGATTTACATTCCAATCCATTACGCGGTGCGTAGTCTCGCGACTGTCTCACGACTGTCTCACACATAAAGCGAGCGTTCAATGTATCACGCACAATTGCCTTCACACGCATCGTGTATTTTGTAAAATATAACATCAGCTGATTAACATCTGGATCCTGTAACCTAAGTAAACTGTAGTATGGTATCAATGTCCTCAATGGGCTTTATTTAATATCATTCATTAAGGTCCGGCGGTTAGTGTGGTCCTCAGGGACGCAAGGGGAAAGGTTTTACTAATATTAGAGGCCTGTTTATTTATACACACATGGATACAAAATGTTCTTTTGTGAGGATATTAATGCTGCTCTCCCGAAAAAAAAGTGCAGATGTAGCAGTTCGTCGGCACTTACAGAGAAAAAAAAATATTTAGTAATCTACATGATAATATAATACGTAATTTGGTTTAGCTATAATTTTTGTATCGGTATCACATAATAAGAAAAAAAACCACCAATTCTCCTTCAAATAGTTGAGATGAAACCATTTTACTCCTTATTTTTTTATCAAAAGAGTATAAAACAAAGTCTACTACTTTGCAATACAAAGGAAAATGATAATTGGTTTTGTAACTTTAAAAAAAAAATATTATAATAAATTAAAAATGCGTCTAATTTGGGACAGCGCTCTTTGATGGGCGAGTCCTATTACTGGGTGGACGTGCAACGCGTTGCGTGAGGGCAAGGCCGTTGGCATTAGGTTTCCAGCAGCTTTGCCCGCTTGAGAGTCGGGAGTTATCCCATGGGAGCGCACTACAACTATCGGGTATGGGATACGTAGTGGAATAGGATACAAAGTGAGGAAAGAAGAAAGAAGCAAGGTAGGAAGTAAGAGGACGAGATCATCATCATCATCAGCCTTTTTAATGTCACCACTGCTGGGGCACAGGCCTCCTCTCTGTTAGAGAGTGAGGACCGTAATGCACCACGCGGGCCCAATGCGGGTTGGTATTGGGAGGACGACATATCAATTAACAACTTTTAAATTCTTTTGACTTTAAATGTATGGTAACTTTAGTGTGCATCTGTGTCTGTACCCCATAAATACTCCTTTAGCGGGCAAAGTGTGATTTATGATGGTGCAAACAGGCCATGGTAGTTATTTTGACGTTACTTTTACACCTATCATTTCGTTTGTACAAACAACTTAATGTCCCCGTTACATAAGTACTAGACGCACACCGTGTGACAAGAGGTACGGTTATAGCCAGCGGCTATGACACACTAACAGTTCACACACTAACCGATGCGCGATGTAGTGAGTATTCAATACCACAGTGCACTATGCGCCCCGCGTCGTTTGTAGAGCTTTACTTGGTACATTAAGTTTTAAAGTCTTCACTGTAAAAAACTTTATTATTTGAAAGGAATTGTGCTGGGTTGCATTCAATTTCTGGAAATTGTGAAAGTTTATTTTTGCTTTAGAAAGCGCTATATTTCGAAATAAACTCCAATATGTAACTTTAATTTACATTTACAAATTTACCTAAATTCCTCATTTAGGTAAATTTGCTTCTAAATATCTAATAGGTACTAGGTATTTTAGTTTTGCTGATTCAGTTCTCATCCCGTCGCCAACTAACTTTACACATGCAAACCCCTCAGGAAGTAGAAGCAAGCTATAAAACTTAGTTCATGATCCTATAACCGGAGAATTTGTGAGAAAACTTGCAGTTCAGAAGAGCATAGTCGCAAAACACATCCATTCAAAACTGAAAAATGTACCTATGTGTTAACTCTACTGAAAATCTCAGAGATAAAGTAATATCAACTATTATCTACGAATTGGGTAGATAGGTTCTATGGGAATCGGAGATGACTAAAAGAAGGCTTGGTACGCATTTAAATGTAGGATTTATTCCGTTAAAATTACTTTTACCATCATTTTAAATACACATGCGTCTATCGTTGTGACTGGCGACCTAAATCTATCTGACAATCTTATTTATTTTAAAACTCGTATTAGTGTTATGTTATAAAACTTACAGAAGAGCTCCTTCGGCTGTACAAATTTTATGTAAGAAAATCTACTAAAAATCTGAAGCTGAAACATAAAACTAACTTCGTAGTGATAACGCGGCACCCGAGATGAAGCGCTTTATTATTCTCAAAAACGAGTTAAAATAATAAAGCGCCACGGCGAGGCACGGAGCAGCTAAGATTATTTACTTGTTGTAGGACTAACTGACAAGGAACAGTTCAGTGACCAAGCCAGCAGTTATTGAATTGAAAACTTCTTTAGGTGCGCTGGGCATTTTTGAGTTAAGAAAAAGCTGTTGAACTCGCGTATCACCGTCACCAACCGTCGTAGCACTCGTAGTGGATTGTTTTCATTTTAACACCTTCACCGACACCGCCACGCGATCCGCTACGACTAGCACTTGTAGCGGATCGCGTAGCGGATTTTGTTCAAGTTTTCACTTCTGTCGGTACACACTTGGAGTGTCTGTTTTTTTTTAATAACAGACTAATCTCGTCAGACTAGTATCTAGTCCGTTACTAAAAAAAAATGGCTTTTTCCATTTCATCTACTGCTGATAACAGCAGTAGAGGAAATGTACCTAATACCTATAATGTTACCACCACACGAACGTATCATAAATACATCTGTATTAATTTCCAAAAGAGTTGAGCTGATTTGAACGTTATATTTTATTTATTTTATTTTATTTTAAATGGGTTTGGTCTAGTCTAGGTCAGAGGTGACAGAGACAAAGTCGACGATGGAGCGAGCTTACGCTGAAGTAGCCTGTTCACTCTAACTTTGAAGAGATTAGGGTTGTATGCATTCGGAAATACAGACGCAGGTAGAGAGTTCCACTCCTTTGCTGTGCGCATTATGAAAGACCTTCGGAAATGCTTAGTGCGAATTCGTGGAATAGCAACAAGGTTGGGATGGTAACTTGCAGTGCCTCTAGAAGTCCGTTGGTAGAAGGGGGCCGGTGGGATGAGGTCGTGGAGTTCTTGGGCACACTCTCCGAAGTACATTCTGTAGAACGCCGACAAGCAGGCAAACTTGCGGCGATGAGCCAAGCTGTGAAGGTTACACTCATCCACCAATTTTACGTAACCAATGAGCCTCTTCTCTTAGCTCTGCGTTCCACTGAGTCAAGCGCAGCAAGTTGGTATTTAACTGAACCATCCCAGAGGTGGCTGCAATACTCCATGCAGGATGAGACTTGTGCTTTATATAATAGTTCACCCACATTTCTATTTATGACCATACAATAGAGGATGAGCCTCATGCCATCAACCGCACACAAATCCTGACTCGGGAAAAACCCACAACATGGGAATCGAACCTAGGACCTCGCGCTCAGTGTGACCTAGAACCCACTACCCGTACCTACAAAAAATACGGAGTAAGATTTTGAAAATGTCTGTCAACTAAATCCTTAACTCATAAAAAGCAGTCTTCATGATAATTCATGTGTTTGAAAAGTCACTAATATGTGACTTTTCGCACAATAAATGTGTTTTGGGAATACATTTATTGTGCGTACAGCTAAGAAGTGGAATTCCCTACCGGAGTCTGTGTTTCCTGATAGCTACAACCTGGGAGTCTTCGGGTACGGAACCCTAAAAAACCAGCCAAGTACGACTGTGCGAGTCGGCCTCGCACACGAAGGCTTCCTTACCATAAACTGAAAAAAAAAAACACGTTTCTAGAAACGTGTTTTTTTTTGGGTATTTATTTGGGCTATATATCCGACGCAGGCACCTTTAATTTTTAATTTATTTTTATTATTGTTATTATAGCGGCAACAGAAATACACATCCTGTGAAAATTTCAACTGTGTAGCTATTACGGATCGTGCGATACAGCCAAAGATCCGTGCCGGGTCCCATTTTTTTAATAGCTGTGCTCACCTCATGCAATTAGTTACTTAACCCATTCAATTAGAGACTCACACATTGTAGCTACCTAAATAGATACATCATATTTTATAATGTTGAGTGCGTAAACAAGTAATTAGTGGTGAATCGTTTAACTATATCAATTTATATGGATTATGATGTGTATTTCGCGCGGAAGCAATTAATGCCGTATTAATTGAATATTAAGCTGTGTTCATCGGAATTACTGGTGGAACTGTAGCAATGATTTAACGTTCAAAGTTGTTCTGTTAACTGCTACGATCTCCGCAGTGTGAAGTTTTGAACACATCATGGACTATTTCAACAACAAAAGTTAATGATTTATTGTTAAGTTGGTAGTGTTTAATAGTTCTGGAGACCACACCATACACCGCTGTCACAATAATGTAACTACGTATTTTTCAGAAAACAATTTCATAGTGTTTCTTTAATAAGTTTAATACAAGTTAAAAATAAACACGCTTTGTCGTATTCTTGTCAGTAACCTTTTAATTTGATACCCATTTCATAGGAATGCATAAAAATTAACTAGTCCTCCATCTTTGGGAGTTCGTCTTATTGGCTAAATCCAATACGACGAACTCCCAAAGATGACGTCACTTACCTAACCATGCATTGTCATCCTAACTAAACGTATGTATTAAGGCGTTGTTACAGCCTTGTTTGTTTTCGGACCTCCATTCTAAATTACGTTTTAACCTACCTAGTTTCCATTTCTTCTTTGCCTTTTCTGTTTAGCCTCTTGTTTTTCATTTTCAAATGAGTCCAGATTCAGCTGCCGCACTTCAAGCACCTCTATATGATTGTTATTTTCCAATACTCTTCAGCTATTTACAGTTAACAGTTTTTAAGAGTTTCTAGAACAGTGAAGTGCAGTTTTATAATTCAGTCCGGTTCAGTTCCATCATCGTCAGATTTATAAATACATTTGGATCCTCGATGGATTTATGTAGTTGTGCCTACTGTAAATATTATAAATAGGTATACGTCTGAGACATCTGTGTATCCTGTTTATCTCCATCCAACTTCTCATTCACGTATCCACATCGTGACACTGGCGCCTCAACGCGATCGCAAAATTACAGCTCAATCGGAAGCCGGGATATGGGTCAAATTATAGTTACAAGTGAAGCTAGTAAAAGCGTGCTAAAAATCTACATAAGAGAAGATGTTTCTTCTCGCCCAAGTAAGGCTATATGTAAGATATCTTTCCGAGCAATAAGTATTTGCGTTATAATCTATTCTGGCGACAAAATTTGTGCCCACATTCGTTGGCACTAGTGATAAGATTTCACAAACGATTTCCTTCAGATACGGTTACCATACAGAGTGTTTCTGCGGTGCTAAGAACGTTTTGTAACGACGCCGCATGGCAACAAAGCTCTGTCACGTGGAGTAAAACAGAAGATTCACTGAATAGAAACTTAGATAACACAAGGTAAAGGAAAAAGAGAAACTAGGTTACAACCAAAGACATTAAATGTTTGGTTACAACCATACTTAAATATAAATTATTCCTAACATTAAAGCAACCTGTACATTACACCTTGGAATATTGTTTACCTACACTGTGAATATTAATAAGCTACGCTCGAGTTAACTTAATCAGTTGGATAAACGAAGTAAATATTGCTATAACGCTGCCGTCAACATCGATACGTAACCAAGACTCCTCCGTGCCTCGGAAAGCACGTTTAGCCGTTGGTCCCGGCTGTCAATCGTGAATCTTTGACAGTCGTTACGGGTCGTCAGAAACTCGACAGTCTGACAACCAGTCTTACCAAGAGGTATCATATTACCCAGTAACTGTGTTGTGGAGGTCAGATATAGGCAAAAGCTTCATGTAAACTACTAGTATTCAGCTGCATCCAGTTAGACTGGAAGCTGACCCCAAGATAGTTGGGAAAAGGATAGGCAGATTGATCCTGGATACGTAATCTAAGTCCGTGGATCCTACGCAAAGCAGGCTGGTTCCCACTCGAACCTTCTGCAACTGATCGGTTCAGTGACTTACGCTCAAAGAGTGTACGAGTATCACAAGATTGTCGCAGCGTTTAGTGTTCTAATCTGAATAGACGTTCTACCTCCGCAGTGTTCACACTGAGTGTAAAGTGAGATGAGAAGTGAGACGGGACTACATACCACGTGCGAAATTAAGATATGGTGATGAGATGTGTGCTAGAAATACTTACGTACTAGGTAGATAAACAAGAGAAAACCTAGCTTCAATACTGTCTAATACAGTCTTGCTTGTCATCATAGAGATCTACGCTTAGAACTAGGCTCCCTCTTTCGGTCTCATCGACTACCTTTTTAATTTGAAAGTAATTGTAACAGTTGTATTACAGTTTTGAGCCGTTTGCGGTCGAAACACTTGAGTCATAGGGTCCGAGTGCATGCCATCTTTTCAAAGATATTTCAGATGACATTGAATAATTCTATTCTGTTTTTGTATATATGTGTGTAGTTAGAGTATATATAATTCATGAAACAAAAATCCTGTCCGATTCTGAAGGGTATTACACATATACGTAATCATTTAATGGATACGAGATAATTATTTTTCCCCAATGAAAATAACTAGTAAAAAATTAAAAAAACTTATCAAAAGCAACACTGAGCACTTGACATAGTTCACCTACTGTTTCGTTTGAAAGATGCCGCCTGAGCGAGACAAAGTGCCTACAGCGCGGCTAGTGCAAGGCGGTATCGTTTGATGTAAAAAAAAACTTTTTTACAAAAAAAATAACAACTTTCATAAAAAAAATACACTAAAAATTAAAAAATAACTTTAATTTCGGAAGTCGGTGTTTGTATTTTACATTTTTCTTATTTGACACCGACTTCCGAAATTAAAGTTATTTTTTAATTTTTAGTGTATTTTTTTTTTGAAAGTCGGTTGTTTTTTTTGTAAAAAAGTTTCTTATTTTTCACTTTTTAGTTGTTATACCCCAGAACTAAAAACCCTAATAACATGGAACGTGGAATTTAAACATTAGGAGAAAACCAAAACGTCATCGAGGTATACGTATTTTTCGTTTTTGTTCAGTTTCTCAAAAAGTGCTGAAGCAATTTCGATAAAATTTATATGTGACCACCTCGGGTGTATATTCTTTCGGATATAAAAAGAATTTTGATAATCGGTCTACAAGTGACGGAGAAACAGGCGGACATACATAAAATAAAATTTAAAATAACATACATACAGTCGAACATAGAACCTCCTCCTTTTTCGAAAGTCGGTTAAAAATAAATAAAAATGAAAAGATTTCGCCGGACGGTGGAGTGTTGTCAACTTATGAAAATTTGCCATATTTAGTGTTATATTTCGCATATTTTATAAAAATAAAAATCTATAACTTTTGATTTTTATTAGTTACATTCATTTACAACTTTTTCAAGTACGTATGTTAAACCAGGAATATGCCTTTATTGGATCGGACAGGGTTTTTGTTACAAGCTGTATAAGATTTAGATAATATTTAGGTAAGTTTAGTTGTAACTGGTTAGATTGAAGTAAATTATTTGAGTTTTTCGTGTTTGTGCTTCGTCGTTTTCGTCGGTGAGACGTTAGCGAGTTGGCAGTAATTTCCCGCGGGCATTCTATTACCCTTTTTCCTCACTGCTCAACTGTGAGTTTCCTGCAAATATAAACAAAGCATATTGGTATACATATCCGCATGCTTGATGACCGCTGGGCAAAATTCTCCACCCAATGGGTGCCAGAGGATGGACGGCGTCGTCGAGGCCGGCCCAAAAAGCGGTGGCGAGATGACATGGACGCGCACCACGCAGGCTGGTTTGAGGTGGCTCTAGAAGTATCTGGAAGTGTCAGTCTTAGAGTGTCTGGATATGGGGGAGGCCTTTGCCAAGCGGTGGGACACTATAGGTAAAAATAAAAAAAATGTAGCAGCTACCTTGTCTGTGCTAATATTTAATCAAGTTATGAAAGTGTGAGGGTAGTTATTCGTTATATCACAAGTCTTATGTATGAGGTGCTAAATGCGAGTACATAGTGAGGAACAAGGTCTTAATTAAACTGCCAGCTCGGTGCTGCTCACAGAACTAAGTCGCCGATATTGAACTTACCTAATACATATACGTCATACTTTCCTTCATACAAAGTTTCTAAGTAAAATTTCAATGTTAGCTGGACCAGTCTGTAGATATTGAAAAAAAAATGGCATCACTTTCATATGCGACAAAAAGTATTATAACTATTAAGTGAATGAAAATATTGTTTCGATTTGGATTACGATACTAAAAAAATAATTTGTAAGAACAACTAATCGTACTCATAAAATTTGGGTGGTTTAAAGGAAATAAAGTTAAAAACTACTTATCTACTTAACACAGCACTGAATTAGTTATGTGAGTCAAATTGTTGTTCAGCCAAATAACAATCTCTTCTCGAGATAGTATCGGTTCTCTCGCCTGAAACACAGGATGTCCTAGTTCAGGCATACAACACTAGTGAACTTGACATAGATTTAAGCAAAACTGTACTGTGTTATAACATGAACATTGTTTTTATTATTTATTGTCACACAAATATTGTAAAGGCAAAAGTTTGTGCATGTGTGTTTGTATGTTTATTACTTCTTCACGCTTAAACAGCTAAACCGATTTTTATGCAATTTTGGTATGTACATAGCTTCCTGGATTAACACATAGGCTACTACGGTATTCCAGTTTACGCGGGTGAAACCGCGGGGCGCAGCTAGTTTTGTATAAAACATCAAAGTCGCTTTCCTTGTCTGTCTTGTTCTCCGCTAACTCCTCCTAAACCACGAAACAGATTTTAATGCGGTTTTTACTAATAGTAAGAGCGATTAACAAGGAAGGTTTATGTATAAACCGTGCGGCTCCAGGGCGGGTCGCTACTGTCAGATAAAAGTAACACAAGAATGTCTACAATACAGATCAAAGTACTCTTACCACCGCAGGAGAGGTACTGGGCGTATTGGGCGTAGGACGCCACGAAACGATCTCCAGCCACCGTAGACCCGGGCCTGAGGAGGTCGATGCCTAGGGGTAGCGGATAAATTCTGAAAATGAGTTACCGCACCCCTGGCACTTAGGCAGGGAAGGAACAAGGGTGGGTTTTAGTCAGTAAGAGTCTGACGCGCCCTGCCGCTCCACCCAGAGCAGGAGAAGTCATTGGATGACTTCCACCAAAAAAAAAAAAAGATCAAAGTACTCTTAAAAAGCCATGTTTTCCCTTTTTTAATATAAATGTTTGGTAAATATCACTGTTTTCCTGACGGGACAAAAATAAGACTACCCAAATAATAATACTGCTGACGATACAACATGTTTGTACCTACATTATTGAACACAATCAAGTCAATTTATATGTATCATCACGAATAACAATAAACTTTGTTTGTTTCAGGTCGATTAACGCAGCATTTAATATATTAAACAATACATGAATGAAACCGCGTTGAAATACGATAGGGCGGGTAAAAGTGCGCAGTTAAGGTGCAAATGAAATCGTATAAGTGTCGTAAAAGAGTGCTGTAAAACGCTATGGTCGGTGGAAATGCACCTTTGAACACACCTCGTAAAACCGCACAGTGGGGTAAAGCTGCGGTAAACGTAAAAATATAAACACAGTTGATGTGGACTTTAACGAGAGGTAGGTGACAGTGAAATACGGTGAAATTGAAGAAGTTATAGCCTAATATTTTATTCAGTGAATTGAGCCGCTATGAAACAATGCCATGAACATAATCTTAAACGTTTCTAACAACAATTAAAGAAACATGTAACATTAAACATGACAGTTAGTAGTGTAGATGAGTAGTGTTTTAGTGTACTAAATTCAGTGGTTAAGATTGCCCAATGGTAATAGAGAGCATACGTAGGCGTGAATAATTCGTGCGGGTAAGATTTTGTTGGGTAATAGTGCGATTTTAGGTATCGTTGTGCGTTGGGTAACAGTGCGCCGGCGCAGAATGCAGACTAACGTTCAGATCGACACGAAGGCGCTGCGCCACTCCCCCGAGCATGGCAAGGGGGGGAAGGGGAACAACAGATACACTGCTGAGGTAAGCAAGCTTCTGTCTATCTATATTTTGAGGCTCTCGATAACGTCAAATTCTGTCAGCGATAACGTCCAAATCATTTAGTTTTGGCCACATTACGTTTCGGTAATGCATGTCAAGTTGTACACAACTGTCTTATTGAATTTTGTGATTCGATTTCGGAGTTGCCGGAAGCCATAAAAGCTGTTTACATCAAAATTTGTTTAGCATAAGGATAGCATAGCATAATCAGTCTATAATGTTCCCATTGCTGGGACACAGGCCTCCTCTCTGTGAGACGATGTGGGCCGTAATCCACTACGCATGCATAATGCGGGATGTCCTTGAAGTTTTGGTTCTAGGACATGCTGGTTTCCTCACGGTGTTTTACTTCACCATTTTGAGAGCAGTAGTGATGAAATAATTTACACAAAGTAATGCGCTAACCTCGGTTCGAACCCACGATCTACGACTTGCAAGTTGCGGCCGTTATCACTGGGCCACCACTGCTCTCGAAAAATAATAAAGGGGAATGCCGATCTGCCATACAAAAAAATGCTTGGAATGGACAGACACAATAATAGTCCTTAATTATATTTTGAATAAAACACGTATAGTGAAATTATTCTTGAGTTTATTTAACTAGGGTAAACATATAACGATCACTAAATATATTAAACTTGATATCCGCTTACATTTTTACGGAAGTCGTGTTTATTTGACATGAGTAAGTGACATTTAGCCAAAGAGGAATCATCAAATGATCCATACGGAACTATTTTATACATTTAGTGCACAGTTATCATTAATTTAGTATTATACGATCTATATATACCGTAAGTTTAATTAAAATAACATATGCTTGTCAACATTAATTCAAATGAATTATTTTTTAAATAGAAAACGTATCTAGGCTGTATGAACCACATGTCCTTTGCTTTAGTGACAGTTTGACATTACTGCTCATGTCAAATAAACACGACCTCCATATAAATATAAGCGTATATCAAGTGAAATATATTTAGTGATCGTTATATTTTTACCCTAGTTAAACAAACTTAAGAATTATTTCATTATACCTATTTTATTCTAAATAGAATTAAGGACTACTAATAGTTTCTGTCCGTTTCAGGCATTTTTTGTGCATTCCCCTTTGTTAAACGTTTATTTAATCATTCCAAATTAGTCTTGATAACTCCCAATTGACTGGTCGACCTTGAGCCAAAGGCATCTTCGTTACGTTACCTATAATTTCAATTTTGATAATCATTATTTACATTAATAAACGAATGCATATTGATGAGTCCATCTGGTTCACAAGGAGGCACTTTAGCAATCGGAATCCTTCTGACACCGCTTAACAAGAAAATAATACTGAAAACCTTATTTTTAATCGAAGGCGAAAACAAACTTTCCTTATTCCTGTTCCTGTTTTATCTTTTTTTCTCAAAGAATCCGTCCTAAATACAATAAAATAATCAATTTATAACACGCCTCACCTTCAAAGTTCGGAACGACTGCGGAAGCCATAACAATGCTCTCTCAAATTCTTCAGATAATCGAGTTTAAGGCGAGATGTAGTAAAAGATTATTATTTGCTCCAAATTAATTATCTGCCCGAGAAGTTTCGGGTTCTAGGGTAATGGGAGTAATTGGATTCAGTTGATTATTTATTTAAGAATATTTGGATTGTGGTGTTAGTCATTAAAAAGCGATCAGAATAATTCAACTTATACCCCAAAAGCCAATTCTAGGACATAATCCTCTGTTTATGGCGCTATTAAATGCCAACGACCTTGAGTGGTTAGCTTGCGTGCTCTGTGCTGAGCTCACTCAACGCGTCGTACGTCCCAGTAATAGGACTCACCCATCAAGGAGCGCTGTCTGAAATTAGACGCATTATTAATTTATTATACCTACTTAAAACTACAGGTATTATACTAAAACACGTGATCTAAAATATAAGTAATTAAATGATCTTTAAAATGGTGAAGGTTTCATAAAAATACGCTTTATAGTTTTTGCGTGATTCTCAATATTTTTTCTCCACGTTTGACATAACTTTACAAATTAATTACACTATGTCGTAAAAATATAATTTCAAATATTCACATATCAAACTACGAAGCAAATTGTTTAGAGTAACATAATTATATTTTTTTTCAAAGACCATCCACAAGTATTACAGTTACTGGCATCTTAAATAAAATAAAAGACACCAAGCACGAACCAACTCAAACACAGTCTTACACTCGATACCACCACATTCACTTACTTAGGCTCACCATAATCACACTCACACAACACAAAATACCCACGTTTCCCAGTCACACGCACACAATCGCACAAAACAAACATAACACACGATGCCCACTCATCCATACAGAACCAACCACACAGTCATTTGACTTTTTAATTCTAATCCTAATTTAACTTTTTAATTTTCATCAAATCTTTAATCACTACATAATAATATATTGTTTTGTATAATAGCAGCTTACAAGCTCTTAATTTCTATAAGGGTTTATAGTGTCCAAGTGGCACTAGAACACTGACTAGGAGTCACGGGGCATTCCTAGTTTAGGAGTCAGTTTCAACTTTTGTGCGTCTTTAATTATTGTGAGCTTTTTAGTTAGATATTAAGCATATTGTAAGGACCTGAATCAATAAAGTATTATTATTACATCGTTTATTAACTTATTACACATATCAATTATAATTTTAAATATTTTTAGCAAAGCATACATAAAAAAAATAAAATTATGAAAAATAGTAGTCCGCCGGTGTCGGGAGCAGAGTCCAAGCTACCGGTGGTTAGGGCTCCAGAGAGAGGAACCTTCTCACAATACGAGCCGTATCGAGGAGTACTGCCTTATTATTATTCCATATTATTATTAAGAAATACGTCTAGTCGTTTAGACGTGATTTTCAATTAAAAATCAGCAGAAGTCGTTTACTGTACCTTAAGTTACCATTGATATTTTTAAAACCATCTAAGCCATCTTTATTTATGTGTGGGAAATCATCAAATACCTTCTCCCGCTCTGGGTGGAGTGGGAGGGCGTGTCAGACTCTAACTGACTAAAACCCAGCCGTGTTCCTTTAGTTGCCAGTGCCAGGGCAAGGCTTTTTTATACACTCCCGCGACCTTTGCATGACCTTGGCCGCCTTACATTTTATAAATACCCACCAAAACCAAGACATATAACTAAGAGCTTAGGTACTTTAATTTAAAAAAAAACGCGTGTCGGTTTGGTTGTTGTTAGTACCTAAGTATGTAGACTAAAGGAATGACAGGAAACCAAGTTATTGTTTTGAGATTAAGTACGTTCTACGAGCATTATTGTTTTTTTTAGAACAACCTTCTTGTAAGCCGCTTAGTGCGTCAAAACAAAATGATTTCTTCAGCGTAACAAGTGACAGCCAACATGCCGTCACTGGCAGACTTTACGACAGTCTATTTCTCTAAATCGACAGCATTACGACAATTTGACGTTCTCGTCGCGAAATATTGTCGTGTCGGAAACACGAAACAGGTTACAGGTTGTTTGAGGAAAAGCTCACACAAAATGGAAGATTTCCGGTTCAGTGAATTTCGTTGATAAAGGACCGCATTTAAATTCACTAAGGCGAGTGATTTTAAATAAAGAACGTAAAAATTAAAGGTATCAAAAATTAAATGTTTTTTACGAGAAAATAAACCAATATTATTTAACCATAAAAAAGGCTTTAACAAGGAAAACATAGCCTTTTAATATCTGCCCAAAACAAACAAAACCAAAGTAATTTAGGGAGATAATTGAAGGCACAAATCGAAGCGCGAAGCCATTCATTTTGTTATTTCATTAAAACCGTTTGATTGTTCAAATAATTACTTTTTATCGAGTTATAGCGTAATATTCGATTTAAAACAAAGCGAGGTACAAATAAAAATGATGGAGGGTTATTTCTGGGTTTTAATTACGTACGTACGATTAAAAATAATTGAAAAAGGAATATTCTCCTTGGTGGTTGTAATTTATTTTACAGCGGGGTGTCCTGGAGAGAGCCTATAATGGATAGCAATAAATATCATCCCGCAACGTGTTATTGTCGTCTCTAGTTTCAAAAGCAACTGAAAATGAATTACGTATTATTTTGGGCCGAAAACGAAAACGGCCAGCAATTTTGGCAAAAATTGTCGAAAACCGATCAGAGTATTTTGGCTAATTTACGCTGCTAAAGTTTTACCGAAAGCATTTATTATTTTTTAAGCGCTTGGTCGCACAAAAATATAAAAAGTAATATAAAATATACAAAAAAAAAAACCAAAACTCAGTAACATTTTAATGACCCAATTATTTAAGAAAAAAAAACGCTAAAAGACATAAAACACAGCCGCAGATTAACAGCCCTAATCATTAAGAGGGTCCAAACCGTCAGCAACCTCACCGCCACTGAAACAGAAATAATTCTGCCGCTATTTTACTTTACTTGCCGCAACTTTTACTCTACCGCCGATAAAAGCGGCATCAAATATTTTTGACGACAAAAAAAACGGCAGTAAAGTTTTATTTTATGTTGTAAAATAATGAAAGCTGGCACTGAACGAGGCATAAACGATCGCGGAGCAGGGGAGCGCGGGAAAAGTTGGCGGTTTTTATCAAGTTTTCCTTTTGCTGAAGTTACAAGGGTTTTCGTGTGGTGGATTTTTTGCTGATTGAAACTGAGATTGTAGGGAACTGCTGAGGTAAATTCGCGTAGTAAAACAATAAAACATTACTTATAGAATATAGTGTGAGAAGATTGAATTAAAATAAAATCACGGACTACACCTACTTGCTAACAGGTATCTATGCTATGCTAAGCTATGAGTACCTCTGCCCGGGGGTGGAGGATAAATTCGAAAGAGTTACCTCGCCCCCGGGCACTCGAGGCAGGGAGGAACAGGGGTGGGTTTTAGTCAGTAAGAGTCTGACACACCCTTCCGCTCCACCCTAGAGCGGAAGAAGTCATAGGATGATTTCCCACCCCCCAAAAAAAAAAAAAAAGCTATGAGTACCTACTTGAAGTATCGACTTCATCATCAGCCTTTTAATGTGTGCTGTGCCCCACTGCTGGGGCACTGCCGCCCTACCATAACGTCTTAAAACCATCATCTTTTCGGTGTGAGAAAGGGATAGTGCTATTCGTCCTGTATACGACGTCTCTCTCTCTCTCTTAGAAAAGATGATGGTTTTAAGACGTCATGATAGGGCAGCAGGCCTCCTTTCTGTGAGAGTGTGTGGGCCGTAATCCACCACGCGGGCCCAATGCGAATTGGTGGATGTCACATGTCTTCGAAATTTTTGGTTCTAGGACATGCAGAGCAGTGGTGATGAAATAACTTACACAAAGTAAAGCGCCTGCCCGGGTTTGAACTCACGACCTACAACTTGTAAGTCGCGGCTGTTACAACTGGGCTACCACTGATCTTGTGTAATGTGTAAGGTATCGACTTTAACGTTGTATATTTTAAGTTTATTTTTAGTAAGTGACTGTTTTGTACTAAAAACTTTTTAACAAAAAATACAACCGACTTCTAAAAATTGCAAAATAACTTTAATTTCGGCAGTCAGTGTTTGTATTTTTTTATTTCTTCGTTATTTGACACCGACTTTCGAAATTAAAGTTATTTTGCAATTTTTAGAAGTCGGTTGTATTTTTTGTAAAAAAGTTTTTTATTTTTCACTTTTTAGTTGTTATACCCCAGAAGTTAAACTAAATATTAAAGTTATACCCGAATGGATAACCCTAATAACATGTAATTTGAACATATTTTGGAGAGAAACCAATCGTCATCTGTGTATACATATTTTTTGTCTATGTTGATTTTTTCAAAAAGTGCTGAATCAATTTCGCTAAAATTTAGATGGGACCACGTCTGAAATACGTCCTACCAAATAAAAAAAGAATCATCAAAATTCGTTCACAAATGGCGGAGATATCGCGTAATAAACATACAAAAAAAAAAAACTTACACGAATTGAGAACCTCCTCTTTTTTGAAGTCAGTTAAAAATAACCTAAAAAATATGGAATGCAATGAAATTTAAACTTTAACTTATAATGCCTATAGTTAGCTGTAACATAGTTTGAAAATTGTATTGAATTCTAAATTCAAACAATATATGTACTAGAATATCTCTTATGACTTGCACGTTACATCAACCGATACATTTTCTTTAATATTTGGATCACCGAAAACTTAGGTAAGCCTTTTACTTATACGGCCGTATAAAAGTTATAGCTGTTATAATAACAAATAAATATATTTAGATGTTCCTATTTGTGTTTGTTTCTCGTGTGTCGGTCGGTGAACCTGAACTCACTAGGTACTTATTTTATTGCAGAGTTCAGTTTAGATGGTATTAAAACATCAAAGACTTTAGTAAGTCACTAATTAGAGTAAATTAAAAGAGATTTTTTTCAGGTAAAGTGTTTCCTATGATTCAGAGTAATATAAATAATTGTATAACTAGTTTAGAATTCAAATCAAACTTAGAAATTAAATAAACACAATTAAGTTACCAATTTAATGAGAAAATAATAAAAAACCCCAACGCTTAGAAAAGCGAACATTCAAAAAACACAAAAGAGCTGATGACCTTGAAACGGCTGAACTCATCATTATTCTCCTGCCCTTATCCCAATTTATTTGGGGTGGGCGCACCATGTCTTTTTCTTCCATACTCATCTATTAGTCGTCATCTCTGTAGTCACCCCCTTTTTACCCATATCCTCTTTCACACAGTCCAACCATCGTTTCTTTGGCCTTCCCCTACTCTTATAGCCATCCACATCCATACACAAGACTTTCCTCACGACTGTAATGTTCTTAGCCGCAAGTGCGAGAAATAAAACACCGACACGTCCGTTCATTAGCTTTGTATTCTAAAACTGACAAGTAATATTAGCGCCTACCTACATACATCACACTCCTCCACAACAAGCTTTTACATAATATTGATAGCTTAAAAATACCCAACACATCTTACAACTATTATTGACTAGACCTTATAATTATGGTTATTTTTAATTCGACATTGCCTAACAAGGCGCTCTCGAGGCTGGGGCGATGCTACATTCGGCAAGGCATCTTGATTTTCTTCATTCCTCCGCATCACATGCCCATACCACGACAATCGATTTCCACACAACTTTTCGGTCAGCGGAGCCACTTTCAGACTTCCTCTTATATACTCATTCCTAGTTCCAAATGCCAAAACTCCTAATGCTATCTGTGCATGTGTTCCGAACTGATTTTGATAAAACTAGTCTCAGAACCATCGCTAGAAAACCTGCTTTCAAATAAAAAACAACGCATTCAAATCGGTTTGCCCGTTTAAGAGCTACGGTGCCACAGATAGACAGACACACACATAGCGGTCAAACTTATAACACTCCTATTTTTCCGTCGCGGGCTAACAGAATGTAGATATAATCAACGAGTATTTTTGTGACTGTGTCTTTATCTCACCACTCAAAATTAACATTGAAGAGCGAGAAAAGTTAAAAATATCATCCAATATTACATCGCAAAACTTCATAACGCTCACAAAAGTAGGGAAAGTTCGTAAGATATGAAGTTGCTAAGTACACAACAGACTGTTAACTTAGCTGTAACTTGGCGATAAGTAACAATATCTCGTTGAGTCGAAAACAAAGGCAAGATTAAAATGAGCGCAGTTTGAAACTCGAGTGCGACCCATAGCTTCGTCTTAACGCGCTCAACTTGACTCAAGTTATTATAAGGGTAGCACATAATGATGATGTAGGGTATTATGTGAAACTGACCTACTTGGCATAAGGCTGAGCGGTTCCATGTCTGCAAAACGGGTTGCAGGTTCGATCCCTGCTCGAAGATAGAAAATATAAGAAAAATAAAAAAAAGTGCGTGACGGACTTCGCACATTTAGGGTTCCGTACCAAATGAGGGAATTATCACAAAAAAAATCTGATTTATCAATATATTGGTATTTGTTAGTAAAATATACGTAATAATAAACATTATTACGAATTCAGGTTCTGTCTGTATCCGGTAATAGGAAGTTAAAAATTCTTCGAAACAAAATTTTGTGATAGATGACGGACCGACTGACAAACGGACAGACGGACACTTGAGTGACAGCAAGAATCTGTTTGGCACCCTTCGGGTACGGAATCCTGAAAAAATAATTAGCTTTTTTCCGTAGCTCAAGTGGCATGTCCCACGAGAACTAAATATAAAAGTGCCTTGTTGGTTTAGTAGATGCAAGAATTACTGCTAAACCTGAGTGCTGGGTTCGACTCTCGGTTCGTGCAAATGTTATTTGGCTTATTTTTCAGTAGCAGTTCGCCCTCTATTCCATGTAGTCCATGTAGTGGACTTAAACATAACTGTCCAAATATGGGCAAATGCCTTACCCATAAATAGTAATAATAATAATAAGTCTTTATTTTTCAGATAACTAAGATCCAATGTGTTTGTAATTACAATAATGACTTACAGCTATTGTTAGTAAAGTGCCACGATATTCACTAATATAATTTAATAGTCACAATAAATCACCATTTATTGTGACTATTAAATTATCACCTTCCTCACCATCTTTTTTAAAATTGGAGATGTAACATCCTCCCCTATTACTTTTTCTTCTTTTTTTTTGTTTATTTTTTTACCCAAAATCTTCTTTTATTATTAATAGGCGCGCGTTTATGTAACAATTTATTTATTTAACAATTAATGTACACACATACAAAAAACAGACAAGAAGAAGGAAACAGAGAAATATGTACAAAGGTTAAGGTTAAGGTTTAGTGGTAAGCCATTTTAAAAAGTTCGTAAATTAAAGACCCTGCGTCCTTGAACTACGGGTGTGAATCAAACGAGCCCCAAAGGCAGCCCCGAGCCACGCCCACAGCAATAAAGTTATTTTATGAACTGGAATACCAATAATAATTTTAATTTCTTAATTCTCAGTTCTTTGTCTAGATAATTTAATTTTAATGCTGGCAATTGCTTTTAGTCACGAAAAGCGTCAAACTGTGTAACGAAATTATTTTAGGAGTTAAGGCGCTATTAACTGCAAATGACCTTGAGTGGTTAGCTTTCGTGTTCTGTGCTGAGCTCACGTAACGTGTCGTACGTCCACCCAGTAATAGGACTCGCCCATCAAGGAGCGCTGGCCGAAACTATACGCATTATTAATTTATTACACATAAAACAACAGATATTAAACTAAAACACTTAGACTAAATTATAAATAACTAAATGATCTTTAAAATGGTGAAGGTTACATAAAAATACGCTTTATAGTTTTTGTATGATTCTCTATTTTTAATCCGCGTTAGACATAACTTTACAAAATAATTACACTATGTTATGAAAATATAATTTAAAATATTCTTAGATCAAATTACGACGGAAATTGTTTAAAGAAAGAAGACTAGTCATTTGGACGTGATGTTCAATTAAACACAATTAAAAGTTGTATAACTGCGCCTTAATTTATAATGTAACTTTACCGGAAGAAATCAGAAACGTCTGAATGCTAAAACTGAAATAATTTAATTACGTTAAAGTTCTTACGCGCCGTACATAGACTGCCTACTGTAAATCTATACTAATATTGTAAACAGGTAAAGTTTGTGTGTTCGTGAGGTTGTAGGAGGTAATCTCTAGATCTACTAAACCGATTTTAAAAATTCTTTTACCAATAGAAAGCCACGTTGTCTGTGACTGTTATAGTACAAACTTCGAAATCCACGCACACGAAGTCGCGGGCAAAGTGCTAGTATTTAATAATATCATATCGAGATTTTTTTTTAAACCGGCCCAGTACGTGTAGGGTTCCGTAGTCACCCGATATAACATGCGGACTTAGAAAAGGCTTTAATTTCATTACCTATGTACATATTAATTGAGTATCGTTTATACAGGGTGCAACGGACAGGTTTTTTTTTGTGGTAATATTTTAAAAACAGGTCGGCCTGTGGAAATGAACAACTTTCTCTAAGGAATTCATAGTCACTTCCCTAAAAAAAAATTGAAGTTTCCATACAAAGTAATCATCAGCTGATCAATATTTGTATGGGAGATACAATTTTTTTTTTCATAATTTGCCATGGCTTCTTTGAAGAAAGTTGTTGCCCAAACAGAGCAGAAAAGTTGCGGGAAAATCCCGCGCCTTTTCCCAACTATCTTAGGGTTGGCTTCCAGTCTAATCGGATGCGGCTGAATACCAGTATTTTACATGGAGCCATTACCTATCTGACCTCCACAACCCGGTTACTGGGTCCGATACGCCTTGGTAAGATTGGATGTCAGACTTTCGGGCTTCTGACGACCCGTAACGACTGTCAAAGATCCAAGATTGAAAGCTGCGACCCACGGCTTAACGTGCTTTCCAAGGCACGGAGGAGTCTCGGTATGTAAAGATGGATTGGGTAAGCGTAGCTTAACCTGATGGATCGACCCGTGGCGCTGTGATAAAAAAACTTTTTTACAGAAAAAACAACCGAATTAAAAAAAAAATACACTAAAAATTAAAAAATAACTTTAATTTCGGAAGTCGGTGTTTGTATTATACTTCTTCATTATTTGACACCGACTTCTGAAATTAAAGTTATTTTTTAATTTTTAGTATTTTTTTTTGAAAGTCGGTTGTTTTTTTTGTAAAAAAGTTTTATATTTTTCATTTTTTAGTAGTTATACCCCAGAACTAAAAACTCCAATAACATGGAACGTGGAATTTAAACATTAGGAGAACACCAAAACGTCATCGAGGTATACGTATTTTTCGTTTTTGTTCAGTTTCTCAAAAAGTGCTGAAGCAATTTCGATAAAATTTACATGGGACCACCTCGGGAGTATATTCTTACGGATAAAAAAAGAATTTTGGAAATCGGTCCACACCTGACGGAGAAATAGGCAGACTACATAAAAAAATTTTTTCGAAAGTCTGTTAAAAATAATATTTTTCAAGATTTTATTGTTTCGTTTTCTTGGCATGATTATTATAATGTATAAATTATACCCATGCAAAATCGCAACCTTGTACTAACAGTCTCTAAGGTATGCCACGGACGGGCAGACTGACAGATCGAAACTATTAGGATTCCTTGTCCTTGCTAGGACTACGGAACCCTAAAAGGAATAGCTATATTTATATACCTACAGTCATTTCCGTAACTGCTAACAGATTGTGTGTGACACGGGTCTTTGACGACATGATTGGCGCAGTGGCTGAGCGATCGGCTGCTGCGCTGCGTGTCGCGGGTTCGATTACCCATGGAACAAAGATTTGTATATCCTACAGATAGTTGTTCCGGTTTTGGGTGCTAGTGTGATTCTATGTTTCTAAATGCACCCGTGACACAGGAAAATTTCCTTCTGTGGGACAACGTTTTATTTTAAAAGAGAAAAGAGAAAGAGTTACAATCTGTCTGCCTTTTCCCAACTATCTTAGGGTCGGCTTCCAGTCTAACTGGATGCAGCTGAGTACCAGTGTTTTACATGGAGCGACTGCCCATCTGACCTCCACAACCCAAGAACTGGGTAACACGACATCCCATAATAAGTGTTACAATAACTGGCTTACCATTAAAACTGACAATGGTCAGAGACAGTATTATAACGCTCACGTATCTTCCAGAAACATGAATTCATACGGAATGATTCAACGTGTATTTTTCCTGAATATGATACTTCTAGTCTACCCATAATCTAGCTTAATTATATTCTACGGTGAAAATAACTAAGCTACTCGTAGTAAAAAAATAACAAACCTTTCTCTTAGAAACAGTGCCATCTGTTTAGTTCTGAAAGCAACTTTTCAACTTATGTAGTTGTTCTACTCGCCGCTGCATGTCGCTGCTATCCGGGAAAATTTTTCAACAGACTCATGTTTTCCATTCGGGTGCTTGGCTTCGTAATACGTTAAGCTGTGCATAGGTGGCGCTGCTAGTAACATGTTAAAATCTGTTAGAAATGTGTATGAACTGAGTTGGGACTTTAAAATTGTGCGTAAACTTTTTATGTAGGTACTCAACTTATAAAAGTTTACGCACTATTTTAATGTAGTTGTAATTTTAAGTACGTCATGATAGCAGTGTAAGATCTCAATTCGAGACAATAGGGTATTTTACTACAAAAATCTAATTAGTCGGTCAGTTTAATGACCTAAAACATTGGACACGTATTTTTTGCCGTACTAAGCCAATAAAAAAAAGAATAATCAAAATCGGTTCATAAATGACGGAGTGAGGGCTGAACATACACAAAAAAAAAACATATATACGGTCGAATTGAGAACCTCCTCCTTTTTTTTCGTCGGTTAAAAAATGACAAAGATAAAACGCATCAAAGTTCAGGAGTGGGGGCTCGTTACGTCACTTTAGTGATAAAAATCGTCGCGCAGCGTGACGTCACGCAAAATTGCAACGCATTGTATCGCCCTCATTTTTTTTTTACGTGGTAAAAGAAAAAATATGTTTCCAATATTTTTTGCTTATACAGGGTGTAACGGAAAGGTGAGGTCATATTTTAAGAACTGCATCTGCCCATCGATATGAACAGCTTTCTTCAAGAAAACCTAAGGAAATTAAAAAAAAAAATTACCTCCATACAAATATTGATCAGCTGATGATAACTTTGTCTGGAAATTCCATTTTTTTTTTGGAATTTTAAATTTTATCCTAGTGAAAGTTGATCATATCCATGGGAAGAACCGGTTCTTAAAATATGACCACACCTTTCCGTTAAACTTTGTATAACTGATGGACTAATTACATTTTTTTAGTAAACTACCCTATTGCGTCCCCTTAAGTTTTTCTTCAGATAAAACTCTTGACCTCATGATTTATGAGATAAGACTCACAAGTCCTTTGGCTTTGCTCTGTTTTTTCTTTTGTCTGCGTAATTTGATTTTAGCCGAAGGGGCTGAAAATAAAATATTAAACCCATTTTGGGATGAACTTTTGATAATAGTAATATAACTTACTAGTAGGCCGACCCGGATTCGTACGGGTGCAAATTATGTACTCAAACGTTCCTCGTTATCGTTCTGGTAGTGGCTTCGCCCTCGTAAAAGTCGAATTTATTGTAAAGGAACATAATCGCAGAATCAAAAGTTCTCCAATTAAAGGTCCAATTTATCTCAATACTAAATTTCAACACTTTTTTCTGGTTTAGGTGCGAAAACGAAACAAACAGACCGATTCACTTTTACATTAATAATATGTTTTAGTAGGTATGGATTACGTCTGTGCGGTCAAAAGACTAATAAATAAAATGAAACTTATACCCGTCTAGTTAGTTTAGTTATGTATAATATATACCTAAATTTTAATCAAATAATAACCCTTTTACACTATGAGAATATATATAATACATACCCGTCTTCACTTACACTAAATATATCAAAAGCACACTGATTTTCACTGTTTTATGTAACTGGAGAGTATAGTATGCAGCGATGTATCGCCATGGTCGGAGCGAGCCGGTGCGTGCCAGCGCATGCTAGCGCGTGCCAGCGCGAGCCGTCGCTAGACATCGCGAGTTAGCGCTTGACGGAGAGTTAATACTCTACAAGACAAAGCCAACATATTCAGGCATTACATAAAGGGGTCGCTTAGTGTCAGAGAAGAGCCCAGTACCCCAGCAGTCAGAACATTGTAGACGGATTGCATGTACACTTAAGCAATCCGTCTATAATGTTCTGTAGTATATAGGTACTACAGTACCGTTGTAGGTATATGGGTAGGTATTCTCGACTGAACCTAGATAGTTTCCAATCTATTGGTTCGCAAGTGAGTATACTCGCTGAGACTGCGACCCTCCCTCGTGACCCTCCCCCTCAAGTTCCTCACCACACTCGTACTATCCCTGTTAACTGCTGGGATCCTTAAAGTTGGACAAATAGTTTCCTAAATACGTGTTGATGTTACTTATTGTTCTGTTACAAATGATGTAAAATTCTTTGAATGAATTTCAAGTGTTCTAAAAAAATTAAGTCTGGGTGTCTTGTGTATGTGAGTTTACATGTTTGTGAAGGCACCCATTTTACAGGAGTCATTCCTAGTGTGGGACAACGTTTTTCTTTTTTTTTTTAATAAAAACATTAGCCACCAATACTGACGATGTATCTAGTCACGTAGGTATCTAGTCAACAAGACTAGCTAAAAATCTTAATTACTTACATCTTAACAATGTTTATATAGCGAAACTTTTAATGATAAATTATTATTAAAATAGTTTTCATTGAATACCTAATAGTGATATCAAAGTTCTACCGAAATATAATATAGCTCTATTTAGCGTTCACTTACGAAGGATAACTAGGTAACAAAATAAATGTCGGCGCTGAAGTTTTCTCTTCTTCTTCGTCACACTCTTTTCAGAGAGGCCCTGGTGGAAAACTTCACAATTCGCCGCCATTACTCCCGTAATGTTGCACTTCTTGTACATTCCTGCATAATTTTTAAGTAATCTTAATTTTGTATACGGCCTGCTACCTATTACAATAATAACGCCCACTACAAATTTTCGCCCCTAATCCTTGCCTATATCTAAACTGATCTGACCCGATATTTCAATGTGCCTACCCTTTTCCCAACTAAGTTGAGGTTAGCATCCAGATGAACCGGATGCAGCTGAGTGCCACCATAACCCAGTAACTGGGAATACTTTACGTACTCCTTGGCAAGACTGGTGTCAGATAATTGGCTTCTGACTTCCGTAACAACCGTCGAAGACCTACTAATGTCGGCCAAAACCAACGGATTAACTTGTTTTCCGAAGCACAGAGGAGTCTGGGTATGTTAAGGATGGTCACCCATCCATGGCCCGACCTCGGCAAGCGTTGCTTAACCTTGTAGGTCGACTCATACGGCTGTTATTACTTAATTAATAGCCCCTACGCTCTTTACTTATAAAACATTTAATTAATATTTTAATTAGACGTCATTGAATAAAAAGTAATATCAGAGTTTCTGCCAAACTTAATAGAACTTTTTCTTTGTTTTAACAAAATTCTATTAGCACTCACTTACAGACGATAATAAGGTAGAAATACTAATTAAATTCAGCGCAGAATTTTAAGCAACCTAATCTTATTTTTTTCTAACAGAATATCTCCTGCTGCCTATCAGAATAATATCGCAAAAACATCCAATATGAATTAGTCCATTAAACCTGATCCTCCTCTTCGCATCTTGTTCCTCATTACTGAGGGTCGAGGTTCCCTCGACTTAAATTCATTTTCTTCACGATGCTTCGCCATCTGTGCCTATCTTTGGCATTGTGAAGTACTTTGTATAATTTTGGGTCCAGGGATGACCGAATTTGGTCCGACCATCTAAGTGGACTGCGAACCATCGCACGCTTGCCATCAATATTGCCACTAACCATTAGTTGTTCTAGGTAATAATATAATAATAATAATAATATAACAATCTGCAACTGATGGAGCTACTCAAGGTAACTGAAACCTTCAGTAGTGCCATCAGGATGGAGTTTGGTGTGGACAAATGTGCAGTCATGCATGTAAAGCGAGGGGAGATTGTGGAATCCGTGGGAACTCAACTCTCGGATTCCATAAACCTGAGATCCCTCTCTCCAACCGAAACCTATAAGTATTTGGGTATGTCGGAAGCGTTAGGTATCAATGTTACTGACATGAAGCAATCGTTGAAGGAGCGCTTCTTTGGCCGCCTGAAGAAGGTATTTAATAGTCTTCTATCGGGCGGAAACAAGGTGCGCGCTTTCAACGGTTGGGTCATGCCGGTATTGATGTACTCTTTCGGCGTACTCAAATGGACTCAAACAGAACTTGACGCCCTGGATAGGCGTGTCCGTACACTGCTGACTGCATTTCGAATGCATCACCCACGTTCTTCAGTGATGAGACTGTATATCCCGCGGAAGTGTGGAGGCCGAGGCTTTTTGAATGCCAAAACCCTCCACAACTGCGAGGTATGCAGTCTAAGGGAATATTTTCTAGCTGCTGACGTGGGTATGCATCGAGATGTAGTGGCGGTGGACAAGGGCCTTACTCCACTCTCCTTGGCTAACGAGAACTGGCACAAACCTCTAGTGCTTGACACTAACGATCGCAGAGAAGTATGGCAGAGTAAGGAACTTCACGGACGCTTTTTCCGGGCCCTACATGGGCCCGATGTAGACCAACTAGCGTCCGTAGCCTGGCTGCGTGTCGGTGACCTCTTTGGGGAAACCGAAGGTTTTGTCTGTGCAATTATGGACGAAGTTATCATGACGAAAAACTACCGGAGATTTATTGTGAAGGACGGCACGGTTGACATATGTCGGGCATGTCATCGTCCGGGAGAATCAATCCGCCACATAATCTCTGGTTGTTCTCGTCTAGCTAACGGTGAATACTTGCATAGGCACAACCTTGTAGCCAGGATTATCCATCAGCAACTTGCTCTGAAGTACTCTCTTGTGGAATCGGAAGTGCCGTACTACAGATATGCGCCCGACCCAGTTCTCGATAATGGTCATATCTCATTGTACTGGGATCGGTCCATCATCACTGACAGGACTATTGTAGCCAATAAGCCTGATATAGTGGTGGTGGACCGAATCGAGAGGCGTGCAATGATTGTTGACATTACCGTCCCACATGACGAGAACCTCGTGAAAGCCGAGAAAGATAAACAAATCAAGTATATTGACTTGGCTCGCGAGGTTGTCGACATGTGGGATGTGGACTCAGCGATCATTGTACCGATAGTCGTGTCAGCCAATGGCTTAATAGCCACGAGCCTCGATCAACACCTCAGGAGGCTCTCGTTAGGCGGCTGGATCAAGGGCTTGATTCAGAAAGCAGTACTTCTGGACACGGCTCGCATTGTCAGGCGGTTCCTCTCTCTGGAGCCCTGACCGCCGGTAGCTTGGACCCTGTTCCCGATACCGGTGGGCTACTATTTTTTATATTTTTAAATGTTTTATAAATATTCTTTTTTAAGAAATATTTAAAAATGTATTTAATATGTTAAAAAAATGAATAAACGAAATAATAATATAATAATAATAATAATAATTATTTAGATGACTGCGAAGACCTCACCGATACACACTCGATACTGTACTGCGCGGCTGTAGCGGCATGTCGTGTAGCTCACGTCATATTTCCTAATGACCGAGCTACACGACCGAAGCCAGCCGTGCCGGCTTGGCAGTGCAGAATCGAGCGTCGTATTGGTGGGGCCAGAGCACTCATAGGCAAACTAATCTGCTTCAGGGAGGGCAACACTCGCCCAAGAGTGATGCGCTTTGTGAGACGGGCGTTTTCGGGGACTGATGTCAGCTCCCGAGACTATATGTCCCGTGTCACAGAGCGCATCGACTTCCTGAAGCAGAAAGTATATGCATGGGCAAACCGTATTCGCAGGTATAAGCGGCGAGTGGAACGATACACCCAGAATCGCACATTCCGAAGTAATGAAAGGTGGGTGTATAGGGATTGGGAGCGACCGGACCAAGGTGTGACTAATACGCACCTGCCGGATGATGACGCCATATACTCGTTCTGGCGCAGCATCTGGTCGGTGCCTGTCTGTCATACCGAGGGCGATTGGATTCGGGATGTTGAGCGCGTATGCGATCCAATACCAGAAATGGGGGCAATTATCATCAGCCCCCAAGATGTAGCTCGTGCAGTCCGTCCGTTAGCTAACTGGAAATCTCCAGGGCCGGACGGGCTGCACAACTTCTGGATAAAATGGTTTACAAGGTCGCATACCCACTTGGCATCTCAGATCCAGTCTGCCTTAGAGTCAGGGTCGCTGCCCCAATTTCTAACTACAGGAATAACCCACCTGCTCCATAAATCAGGTAGTACTGCGGAACCTAAAAATTATAGACCGATCACGTGCTTACCGACGGTCTATAAGGTTCTTACATCCATTTTGAGAGCTAAGATTAACACACATATAGATAGTAACTGTATCATGTCTGCCTCTCAAAATGGATGTAGGAATGGGTCCCGCGGTACTAAGGAGCTTCTCCTCATAGATATGACCATTAGCCAACAGGTTCGGCGTTTCCGAAAGGATCTGTCGACATGTTGGATAGACTATAAGAAGGCCTATGACTCAGTTCCTCATACATGGCTCATGAGGGTGCTAGAATTGTATAAAGTTGATGCAACGCTACGCACCTTCCTGATGTCATGTATGGGGCAATGGAGGACGGTCCTTCGCTATCCAGGATGTCGACAAATCCAGAGGAATAGCGAACCGATAAGGATCGAGCGGGGTATATTCCAGGGTGACAGTTTGAGTCCGCTATGGTTTTGCCTAGCTTTGAATCCTCTAAGCACACTGCTAGAGAATTCAGGGCTAGGCTATCGGTTGAAGAGAGGTGGTCAGGTTATATCTCACCTCCTTTACATGGATGACTTGAAACTTTTTGCCCCCAACAATCTGCAACTGATGGAGCTACTGAAGGTAACTGAAACCTTCAGTAGTGCCATCAGGATGGAGTTTGGTGTGGATAAATGTGCGGTCATGCATGTAAAGCGAGGGGAGATTGTGGAATCCGTGGGAACACAACTCTCGGATTCCATAAACCTGAGATCCCTCTCTCCAACCGAAACCTATAAGTATTTCGGTATGTCGGAAGCGTTAGGTATCAATGTTACTGACATGAAGCAATCGTTGAAGGAGCGCTTCTTTGACCGCCTGAAGAAGGTATTTAATAGCTTTCTTTCGGGCGGAAACAAGGTGCGCGCCTTCAACGGTTGGGTCATGCCGGTATTGATGTACTCTTTCGGCGTACTCAAATGGACTCAAACAGAACTTGACGCCCTGGATAGGCGAGTCCGTACGCTGCTGACTGCATTTCGAATGCATCACCCACGTTCGTCGGTGATGAGACTGTATATCCCGCGGAAGTGTGGAGGCCGAGGCTTTTTAAATGCTAAGACCCTCCACAACCGCGAGGTATGCCGTCTAAGGGAATATTTCCTAGCTCCTGACGTGGGTATGCATCGAGATGTAGTGGCGGTGGACAAGGGCCTTACTCCACTCTCCTTGGCTAACGAGAACTGGCGCAAACCTCTAGTGCTTGACACTAACGATCGCAGAGAAGTATGGCAGAGTAAGGAACTTCACGGACGCTTTTTCCGGGCCCTACATGGGCCCGATGTAGACCAACTAGCGTCCGTAGCCTGGCTGCGTGTCGGTGACCTCTTTGGGGAAACCGAAGGTTTTGTCTGTGCAATTATGGACGAAGTTATCATGACGAAAAATTACCGGAGATTTATTGTGAAGGACGGCACGGTTGACATATGTCGGGCATGTCATCGTCCGGGAGAATCAATCCGCCACATAATCTCTGGTTGTTCTCGTCTAGCTAACGGTGAGTACTTGCATAGGCACAACCTCGTAGCCAGGATTATCCATCAGCAACTTGCTCTGAAATACTCTCTTGTGGAATCGGAAGTGCCGTACTACAGATATGCGCCCGACCCAGTTCTCGATAATGGTCATATCTCATTGTACTGGGATCGGTCCATCATCACTGACAGGACTATTATAGCCAATAAGCCTGATATAGTGGTGGTGGACCGAATCGAGAGGCGTGCAATGATTGTTGACATTACCGTCCCACATGACGAGAACCTCGTGAAAGCCGAGAAAGATAAACAAATCAAGTATATTGACTTGGCTCGCGAGGTTGTCGACATGTGGGATGTGGACTCAGCGATCATTGTACCGATAGTCGTGTCAGCCAATGGCTTAATAGCCACCAGCCTCGACCAACACCTCAGGAGGCTCTCGTTAGGCGGCTGGATCAAGGGCTTGATTCAGAAAGCAGTACTTCTGGACACGGCTCGCATTGTCAGGCGGTTCCTCTCTCTGGAGCCCTGACCGCCGGTAGCTTGGACCCTGTTCCCGATACCGGTGGGATACTATTTTTTATATTTTTAAATGTTTTTTTTATTTTTTCATTGAAATATTTAAAAATATAATTTATATGTATTTACAAACGAATAAACGAAATAATAATATAATATTCATGTTAATGAATGTAATGTCCATCTTTTCTCGCAACATAACCTAAAAAGTCCAGGATTCTTTGCAGACTAGTGCGGAGAATAGTGTGTAGGTACATACGACCCGGATAGAATTAGGAATGAGAATATAAGAGGAAGTCTGAAAGTGGCACCGCTGACTGAAAAGTTGTGTGGAAATCGGTTGTCCTGGTATGGGCATGTGATGCGGAGGAATGAAGAAAATGTCGTGACGAAAGTCTTGTGTATGGATGTTCCTCTACTCTTATAGCCATTCGGCTATAAGAATAGAGGAAGGCCAAGGAAATGATGGTTGGACTGTGTGAAAGAGGATATGGGCAAAAATTGGGTGACTACAGTATCGAAGAAAAATACATGTTGCGCCGACCCCGATTTAATTGGAATAAGGGCAGGAGAATGATGATGAGGTATATGCGACCCGATATTTCTGCCTAGCGTTTTCGTTGGCTTCCAGTCTAACCGGATGCAGCTGAATATCATTATTTTACATGGAGCGACTACTTATCTGACCTCTACAACCTGATGAAGCTGGAATGCTTCTATCAGAAGATGAAATGATTAAAGATAAATGGAAGGGCTATTTTGAAAGATTGATGAATGAGAAAAATATCTGGAGTGGTGTTGTAGAGAATAAACCAATGAATGAGGGGTTAGTGAGAATGGTCAGTGTGGATGAAGTGAGAATAGCAGTGAATGGAATGAAGAATGGTAAGGCAATTGGTCCAGACGGAATACCAATTGAAGTGTGGATGCCATTACGGGTAGATGGATGGACGTGGTTAACTTTGTTCTTCAATAAGTTGTTGTTGGAAGAAGCCATACCTGATGAATGGTGCAACAGTTCGTTGGTGCCCATCTTCAAGAACAAAGGTTATGTGCTGGAGTGCCACAACTATAGGGGGCAACTGGGCAACACGATACCCCTTGGTAAGACCGGTTGTCAAACTTTTGGGGTTCTGACGACCAGTAACGACTGTCAAAGATCCACGATTAACAGCCAGGACCGACGGTTTAACGTGCTTTCCAAGGCACGGAGGAGTCTCGGTATGTAAAGATGGTCACCCATCCATGGATCAACACCAGCAAGCGTAGCTTAACCTGATGGATCGACCCGTGCGGCTGTTATTCTTTTAACCACGAACTCCAGTGTATTTAACTTAGTGGTACCTATTTAACGCCACCATATTCACATTCACCATCGTGGAAGGATATAGTAAATAATTACAAAGTGTATCGCCGCCCGTGCACAATGGACGGTTCAATAACGTCACTGAGATCCGTGGTTCATTAGGTCACAAGGACTAAACGGAGGTCAACGACACGGACCTTATAGACTGGAGTTACATAGGTACCTGTTAGCACATAGTTCAGGTACCTTAAAACTAGTGATATTTACATACTAGGGATAGTTTTAGTTAGGTGACTCGGATGGAGTTCAACGTTCAACTTCTGAACTGTTGAGTAGGTTTTGTTAGTTTGATTACAATATTTTTGTCTTTATACGCCTCTGCGTTTAACCAGCTTGGACTTCTCATGGTGTCATTTTTCCTAAAATATTAAGCAGACAATCTCAAACACAAAATGATTGCCATCATCGTCATTTGGCTCGCTACTCTTGCTACTTGATGAACAAAATACGAGTACCTCGAGGTACCTCGCACCGAGCGTCGAGCGGCTGGAGCGGAGCGTTAACGTCCTACCCCAATAACTCGATTACTGAAAAGATACGCCTCCGAATCTGGCCAGATTGGTAGATTTAACCAATTTATTTAACATTAGCAAGCTTCTGGCTTCTAGAAATACTACTCGAATTGTTTAGTGGTCGATATACTGATTCTGAAACTACTCTAAAGCTTCGTCAATAGGCACTTTACAACATATCATTAAGAAACAAAATACGTTATACAAGCAATAGTCTAACGACCCTAAACCACTGAGTGAGCGTCTCAGGTTTTATTCCCAGTGAGCGACGGGTGACGTGGTCCGCATGCAGGCCAAGACCTAGCCGGGGCAAATGCGCAAGCATTCCAGAGCCCCAGTCCAAGGTAGCTGAAGAACACCTTGTGGTAAGAGTCTGACAGACCCTTCCACTCACCCTAAGGTAGAAGACATCCATGAGGATTAACAAACGACAAAAAAAAAAGGTTGTGCTAAGAGATGTCAGCAATACCTGAAGGGTCTCGTCGCCGATGCCTGCCTGGGGTCGTGGATAAATTCGAAATAGAGTTACCGCGGCCCTTGGCACTCAGGCTACTGAAGGAACAGGGGTGGGTTTTAGTCAGTAAAAGACTGACAATGCCCTCCCACTCTATACAGCACGTCATTGGATGATTACCCAATCACACAGAAAAAAAAAGTGTTAAAATGCTTTTTTTCGCACTCACATCTCTTAATCATATTCATTTATTATCTCGATATGCCGTTGTAAGAAGATTAGTCATTCAGTGAAGTTTCGAATCGATTGGGGTGTCCGCTAGACGGACGTAGGTAAGCATCACTTCTATAAGTAGCATGTTTCTTATCTCTGTTATCAGTTGCCACCTGAAAGCAGCAGGTACCTAATTGATTGAAGGTCAACAAGACGAACCGACCAATAAGCGTGCTCCTTCACGATGAGGTCAGGTAAACCTAATAAACTTGTCACGGGCATCGATCATACCATTTTCATCTAGCCGGGTAGCCGATGGATGCGAAACGCACAGGAGCGACTATTGTGGCGACACTTGGGGGAGGCCTATGTCCAGCAGTGGACGCCTTTCGGCTGAAATGATGATGATAATGATGATGATGAATATTTTTTTCAGTTTATGCACCTGCTAAGTTATCTCTCCACCACCCTTGGATGACTGGTTGAGAATGCCTAAGGCATTAAGTTCGCCTTTGTACTTTTGTGTTGCATGAAGTTTTTATAAATAAATGGTAAACTTAAAATGAACTTTTACAGTAAAAGGGTTACTAGACGTTTGTGAAAATTGTGTAATAACGGACATAAAAACTAAGTTCATCAGCAAGATGAGATTCTTAAAAGAAAGAAAAATAAAATGATTAATGGCAGTGTTGGGACCTTGGTATGAGTGCAGAGCACAGAAACCAGCAGGGATTGACTGTTGCTTCTGCTCTACGGATCACGGGTTTGATTCCTCCACAAAACAAAATCATATTATTCGTATGGTCTCAAAAATGGTCTAAGAAAGTTTGCAGTTTAGTTTTTATTATGTTGAGAGGACCTAAACTGCAAAGCCTTTAGATTAAGTGTTTTTTCACACGCCCCGGTTGCTGGGTAGCCGGTGACGGGTACCCGGCGGCGAAGTGTATAGCCATGTACGTTAGCTTTCACACATACCAGCGTAATATACTTTTAATTTTTACCGGACAGTAGGCACCGGCTATCCGACAACCGGCACGCGTGTGAAAAGGCACTTACTCAGTATATAGACTTTACTTTTGATCCAGGAAAACAAAAGACCTTACACGTGCTACAGTAATACATTTACGTCACAAAAAGCTTTTTTAAAGTACTAAAGCTTTACATGATACACTAAAGCTAAACCCGACATGTTTGACCGAAAGCGCTTTATTTCTGAGCCTAAACCAATAACATGGACGGTGCCCCAGGTTTCGTTGTTGACGTCACGAGCGCTATTCAGCTATACTTATATAATAAAGCTGAAGAGCTCGTTTTTTTGTTTGAACGCACTATCTCTGGAACTACCAGAAAAATAATTTTGTATTTGATAGCCCCATTTTTGAGAAAAGTATATTAATAACGAAGAAAAGAAAGAAAGGAATAAGACAGTAAGAAATTGTGTCTTTCACAGAAAAACAGTAAATAAGATCAAGGCATGGCAACACAACAATTACTAACCACAACAACTGCAACATAATAACTGTGTGAGGCCAAAAAAGCTAATATTTAAGTATATATTACGAGTATATGCTGTGATATTTAAAATATAAATGAAACAGTGCTGATTCTGATAGGGCCTGTGTGGTACCATGGATACAGTCATGGAACACAGACTAAAAAAACGGCCAAGAGTTAGTCGTACTCGCCCGCATAGGGTTCCGAACAAATCATTTTTTTTTTCAGAATTTTTTTTTTTCAAACTACGAGTATGTACTTCTTGTAGGTTTTCCTGTAATCTGTAAAGAACTAACTCTTGTATTTTCTCAAAATTGTAGTCCCGGTGGTTTAGGAGATAAGAGGTCATTTGATGGTCATTTTTCATATCTTTTCTTAAATAACTTAAAAAAAAAAATATATACGTACCAAATTTCAACTTAATCGGTACAGTACATTCAGAGAAAATTGACTGTGACAGATGGACAGACAGACAGACACATAAATGATCCTATAAGGGTTCCGATTTTCATTCGGACTTTCAGAACCATAAAAAAACATGAATTTATTTACTACAAAATTTATTTATTTAAGAGCCAAGCATAAAGAAGAAAAGTCAAAATGAGCCCTGAACGAAAATGAAGTAAAAGTGCGGGCGAGAGAAATCGCGCGGCACAGATAGTACGCCAATAAACCGGAGACTCTAAACTTGAAGCTCTTTGTAGAGCCTCTTTGGGAACACGTGTAGAGCCAATAGTTTGTAAAGAACTTTGAAGAACTTCATTGGACGTAAGAAACAAAATTGCCTTTATTGCTTTACACTTTTGACAAAAGCTTCGAGTGAATTGAAACTTGGTTAAGATTGATGAAACTACAAGTACCTGGCACATAGGTCTCAAAGCAAAAATATACCTTGACTTTTTTATGATGTGCAGTGCAAGTTCTAAATTAGTGGTAAATCAATTATGAGCTCGACGATACATACTTTAGTAATACGTAGTGCCCAATATCTAGTAGGTACTTAATAGGTCTGTTATTAATATTAGATTATGACGTTGGACAGTGCATCCTGAATGGCAAAAGCATCTTTTGTAAACATTATAGTTAAAAAAAAAAAACAAAAAAAAAAATGCTTTTGGGAGTCCACCATTATCAAGGCGCAGTTATACGACTTTGAATGGTTTTTAATTGAACATCACGTCTAAACGATTAGTCTTATTTCTTTGAAAAAAAAAAAAATGTTATTGTTGACTATTTCCGTCGTAATTTGATCTCAGAATATTTGAAATTATATTTTTTTAACATTGTGTAATTAATTTTTAAAGTTATGTCTGACGCGGATAAATAAATGAGAATTACGCAAAAAATATTAAGCGTATTTTTATGCAACCTTCACCATTTTAAAGATCATTTAATTACCTATTTATAATTTATCAATCAATCATTTATTTTGAAAAATATAGGTATGGTTACAGATAGTATCATTTAGTCTCAGTGTTTTAGTTTAATAATAGTTGTTTTATGTGTAATAAATTAATAATGCGTTTAATTTCGGACCGCGCTCCTTGATGGGCGAGTCCTATTACTGGGTGGACATACGACGCGTTACGTGAGCTCAGCGCAGAACACGCAAGCTAACCGTCCAAGGTAATTTTCAGTTAATAGCGCCTTAAGTTTAGAGTGACGTCATTTTTTTCGCATTTTTCTCAGCGAACCCTTTCATTTGATACCCACATCAAGGGAATGTATAAAAAATATTTGGTCCGCCATGTTCGGGAGTCCACCATTTTTTTTTTTTTATGTTTGATAAGCTCGCGTTTGACCACTATCTCACCTGATGGTAAGCGATGATGTGGTCGAAGATGGAGCACGCTTGCCTAGAAGTAACCTATTCACTCACCATACTGGATTTAGAATGACGTCAAACAGCTACCATACATTAGCATGTATACAAAATTTCAGTTCAACCGGAAACTGGGAAGTGGGTTAAAATATTCAAAAAAAAAGTAACATAGTTCCCGATGAAGTTAACAAACGCGTGGTAAAAACAGAAAAGCACTGGTCACGCTAACTCATTCCAAGATGGTGAATGTAGGTTTTCAATATCACAATGATGAATAAATAATATCGTGCTTATTTCCCACGAATTCTTACGAATTCCTGCATGCTTGTGTATATAGATTAAAGATGATTAGAAAGATACGCCATACTTTAATGTTAGTAAAGATACGCTATACTTTAATGTAAGTACACAAAAATTTTAACTCACTTGAAGTCACTATCGTTGTCGTCACTCGAAGTTGTAGACGATTACATCTACCTGAGACAAACGGTCCAGTTAGGTAGGTCTAACTTCGAGAAAGAGGTCAATCGTCGAGTCTAACTCGGCTGGACAGCGTTCGTGATATCTTCTCATCCCACATATCACAGTGTCACGAGACGAAAGTCTAAGACCAGGATGTGTTGCCAGTAGATGTATGACACTGATACGTAGTCGCTGACAATGGGTCTCATCAGAAGGTTTCTCTACATAAAGTCACCCAGAGGGCAATGGAGAGGTTACATTGTTCGCAGAATAGACGGTCCATAGGGCCGAAAGGTTCTGACGAGGTGACCGTGTACCGGAAGACGCAACGTTAGAAGCCCTCTTACTAGGTGGACTGGTGTCCCGGTGAGAGTCACGGGATGCGAGACGCACAGGACCGGTCGTTGTGTTGACATGCGATACTTGGGACCAATTGGAACCAGCAGCGGACGTTTTTCGACTCAAATGGTAATGAAAATTGTAAAACAAATCTTTCACAATGTTTTCTTATCTTCTTTATTTATTTTGTCTGTCACGGTATTTGGTTTTTTTTTTATTTGAGATGGGTTTGCTCTTGTTTCTAATCTAGGTCAGAGGTGACAGAGACAGAGTCGACGATGAAGTGAGCCTACCCAGAAAAAGCCTGTTCACTGTAACTTTGAAGAGGTAAAACTTCTGAACGAATTACTAAGTCATAACGGTTCACAGCCTACAATGAACTGTCTGATTTTGGCGAAGAGTAATTAATCTTAAAGATAAAATCATTCCAATTCATTTACTTGAATAACGACTCGGTTGAAGTGAGATACCAATTATCAAAACCTTTTAACTTCTCCCTTTGATTAAAGGAATACTGAGATGGTTTTCATTCATAGTTGATTAAGAATTTACGAATCTTAATAAATAACAGCACAATAGTGGTAAGCACTAAGAAAGGATGGATGGATTGTGTGAATAGTGATATGAAAGAAAAGGGAGTTAGTGATAGCGTGACGGCTGACAGGACAGAATGGAAGAAAAAAACGTGTTGCGCCGACCCCAAGTAACATGGGATAAGGGCAGGAAGATGATGATGAGTGGTAAGCACTATCCTCCGATTTCAGATTTGAAGTGAGTAGATATGTTTCAAATCGGGTAAGGACTATAAGAGCGGTTTTACACTACCTCCGATTAAAATCCGTGATTCAGGGGCCCTGCTAGGGTCGCGGGTGTGATGCTAGAGTCGCGGGTGTGTTTAAAAGAGTCACCGCGGCTTCTGGCACAGATAACTGAAGGAACACGGGTGGATTTTAGTCAGTAAGCCCTCCCGCTCCAACCAGAGCTGGAGAAGTTATTTGATAAATCCCAACCTAAAAAAAAGACGGGTCATCTTTTGGCATACTTACGTCATTTTATGCAGAGCCATAGCAGAGCGTTAACGTCGTTGATTATGAGTCCTTTCAATCGGCGTCACTCTCCGGCCACATACGCCCCGCTAACCTAACCCAAATAATTTATTTGTGTTTGTTGCAACGATTCTTCTTCTTCCATACCTTTATCTTAATAGCCACCGCCAATCTAGCCATAATAAATTAAATTTCTTTACAAAATCCATTCTTTGGTCTCCCTCTACTAGTATAACGATGCTCATTCACACTCAAAACCAATCTCACGACATTGTTTCAAATTCATAAAGCCACAACATGAAGACTGAACATAGCAAACATATTAGTATCCATTCATTATCTTCACTGGACGTCGTGTCATCTTGAACAATAAGATGACATTCACATACACATGCAGACCACGATTAGCATATACAAAGCCATGGTGCGTTATACGCATGTTGATCTAATAGTGGGCACTCCGGTCATAATTGGGTAAGATGCATTGATATTGGACTATGCAATCCGTACGGAACTCGATTTGCGGCAAGCGATTGTTACTAGGATATTGGGGTCTTCTTGAGAGTAAGATATATATATATATTTTTTTACCGAACTGCCCCAGAAGGAGAGTAATGTTTTTCGAGAATGTGTATGTATGTATGTATGTATATATGTGTGTACGTTTGTATGTCTACTTCTTTGGCACGCGCTGTAGCCTAAACGTCTTGATCGATTTTTAACAAATCAGGTATTATTAGATTGGTTTTGACCGCCGAAGTGATGTCACTTGTGATGGCACTATGAATTTAAAAAATAAAACAAAATGGTGACCGCCAAGTGTAATCGTATTTTTGTGTGACATGGTCATGTGGGGTATCAAAATAAATAACTTGAGAAGACGATTCCAAAAATATAACTCACTAATATGTAAGAAATCAAAAATTGAAAATTTCCAAAACCCAACTGTAAAAAACAGTCGCCACCACTGATGCAGTTGGTGGCATCAAACCTGTGGTTGAACTAAAATAAATTCCACCAACTGCATCAGACTGCTTGAAAACTGACTTTGTAGTTGTTTTGTTACAGTCGGGTTTTTTTTTATTCTGTGGAAATCCTCATGGATGTCCTCCGTCTGGGGCGGGGGCAGGGGTCTGTCAGACTTTTACTGACTAAAACACACGATGTTCTTCAAAAACTTTTTTTTATAGTATTATTCTATTCTATTCTATTATACTTTTGGCCAGGGCGCTGGAGTGCTTGAGCATTTCATCACGCTCCTCCGGTTAGGTACTGGCCTGCATGAATTTATGCGGACCCCGTCACCCTCTGCGGTTGTGTACGGCCGCATTTTCTCTAGAGAGGCGCACGCGGGACACAGCGGGCTTATATTATTATCAGCCCTTACTTGACTTAAGAAACTAGGCTGGTCCTAGCTTGAGCAGAAGGCGTCCACAGTAACTTGTTCTCCCTCCATCACGAAAGGTCTTGAGTTTGATCAGCCCCAGGTACTCGAAACTATTATTAGAGTTAAGTGGCTGACTGATTTTAACATTACAAAATTACGATCATGGTGTAAGGTTCTAGGTTGTACCTATTCTATACCAGAGGTTCTGTACAAAGTGATCACTATATCCAGCTTATTGGCAACAATAGTCCTGCCAGTGATGATAGACCAATCCCAGTAAAACGTGAAATAGTCATTTTAGAAAACTGGGTCGGGCACATACTTATAATGCGGTACCTCAGAATCCACAAGTTTGTATTTCACAGCAAGTTGCTAGTGAAAAATCCTGGTCACTTGGTTATGCCTGTGTTTACCATTAGCTAGATGATCAGGTTATATATTTTCTTCTTTCCTATATCTTTGCATCATCCTCTTTTCAATCACATCCAAAATTTGGACTCAGATTCCACAGGTTTTAATAAAACCACGCCATGATTACCAATTTGAGTAGCAGGCGTGATAATGATTGAGTTACAGCAACTTCCCCGCGGGAAGGCCAATGTAGCTGTTATCTCGCGATGGAGGGCTCATTTCATTATATTAAATACATTTTATTCGTCGTGACCTTAGACATTAAGATCAAAGATTTATGAAATGATATTCGATGAGAATGAGAGTATTTAAATCTATCGTACTTAGAACACTCAGTTCCAATAATCTTTTTCATATTCCATCAACGATACTCGCTCCCTCAAAGGAGACCTAAATGCTCACCAAATTCAAACAGAAATACCTGATTGCAACGTCTGCTATTACTGCGTAGAGTTTGCACCTGCTAGCAGCTGTGGGAAAGTGGGAGTTGGGTCTCCGGCTTCACGCTCTACCGTCGTTGAACATAGGCACCTTGTTCGACGATACTATACTCTCCGCCTCGCTGCTTCCCTACGCCTAGGCGCTCCCTTTTGTTTTCCTCATCGCTACCACTGTGGCGAAGTTGTAAATAGCCTCGGACACCACGGCCTGTCACGCAGCCGAAGCGAGGGTCGCATAGCGCAGAACGCGAATATCAACGATATCATCCGACGAGCTCTTGTCAGCGCAGGCGTTCCGGCTGTAGGTATTAGAACCACACGGTCTGCCACGCGACGATGGTAGGAGACCGGATGGCATGTCATTATTTACGTGGGTGGGCTGTATGACAACCTCGTCGGTAGTTACATTTTCAAGCCGTTTGGGGTTGAAACTCTTGGGTCGTGGGGTCCATGTACTCATATAATTTTTGAAGATTTATCTAAACGCCTTATTGGCATTTAGCGTGATCCAAGGGCTGGCTTTTACATTAGCCAAAGGTGCATTGCCATACAACGTGGCTATGCTGCCAGTCTTTTGGACACACTTCGTTTTATATAGTTAACAGTTTTTGTTTTAGATACAGTTACTTAATTATTTTAAAAGTATAGAAATAGAATTTATAATAGAAGTTCATAAATAAATTCAAAAATAATAAATTTAAAGTTTTTTTTTTTAATAAAGCTGTGTACAGTTGTCATCATTATGTAATGGAAAGTACTCCTGTTAACAAAATATACCAGCTAAAATTCAACTGTCATACCGATTTCCACCAAGCAGCTTCAGTCCCTACATCCTGGCACCATCAGATCAGCACGATGGTAATATAATATTATTTTTCCATCGGACTTACTAGCTGTAATTTGGCATACTTGAAAGAAAATAATAAAGGAGAAAGAAAGAAAAATTATTTATTTTGCACAGATTACAAACGCGCATTAATAAATAAAATAAAACTGAACTAAATTGCCTAGTGATCTCATCTTTATGGTCACACCAAAGACAACCATAGACAATACATGTCTAGGGTGTGATGCACCACTACACGCCATAGACGAAACGTAGGTCTATGACGGACATTAGGCGATCACGACACACAACAAACAAAACGGAACGTATAATAATACAAACGTAAAGGCAAGAAATAGAATACTTATTACTACATTTCAGCTCTAACAGAAACCAAAAAGTGATCAAAACCATTTTTTTTTATTTTATTTTTTATTATTGTTAATAGGCACTCGTTTGACCACTATCTCATCTGATAGTAAGCGATGATGTGGTCGAAGATGGAGCACGCTTGCCTAGAAGTAACCTTGACTTAAAGACGGATGGTTTGCAAATGAAGCGGACCACTTACACACGAACATAGCAAGTTAAATAAAAGATTGTAAGAACCAAAACACAAAGACAAATCTTAGCGAAATAAATGATCTAGGAAAGCTTTATAGTTGCATTCTAATTCCATTATTTCTTTCATTCGAAGAAGCGATAACTTACAGAGCAAACAATTTACTATCTCCTTCGTTCAATTACAACATAATTATTTGCAATTTTCTTCATATAATAATATAAGGTTAGTTGTTTTATCTTGTCTTGCTTAACCTGTTGACATATTTGCATGTGTACAACATGTGCATGTGTACAATCGAATGATTTCAGTCTAATGTAAAGATAAAAATATATTTTTCCATTAGACTAAGAATTTTTAGTTTTATTGCTTGCGAACTAAATATCTTTTTACGTTTTAGACACACTTAAAGCGAAGACGTAAAAAACTTGAATAGTAACGCTCACAAAACTATTTTTAACCGACTTCGAAAAAGGAGGAGGTTCTTAGTAAGACTGTATGTATTTTTTTTATATACAGAATGTAACGGAAAGGTGTGGTCATATTTTAAGAACTGCATCTGCCCATCGACATGAACAACTTTATTCAAGAAAACCTGAGGAAATTGTCGAAATTTTTACCCCCCCATACAAATATTTGTATTCCATACAAAGTGATCAGCTGATGATCACTTTGTATGGAAAGTTCAAATTTTTTTTTGGGAATTTTCTATTTTTTCTTAGAGATTTCATTTTGTTCAGTTCATTTCCATGGGCAGAACCGGTTCTTAAAATATGACCACACCTTTCCGTTACACCCTGTACATATGTCCACTGATTTATCTGTCAGTTGTGGACCGATTATCAAAATTCTTTTTTATCCGAAAGAATATACTCCTGAGGTGGTCCCATATAAATTTTTACGAAATTACTTCAGCCCTTTTTGCGAAAAATCTGTATACATAGACGACGTTTTGGTTTGCTCCAATTACGAGTTTGTTTAAATTCCACATTCCATGTTGTTGGGGTTGAGTTCTAGGGTATAACAACTAAAAAGTGAAAAATAAAAATCTTTTTTATACTTATAAAAAACAATCGACTTCCAAAAAAGAAAATACACTAAAAATTTAAAAACACTTATTTTTATGTTCGGAAGTCGGTGTCAAATAACGAAGAAACAAAACTAGAAACACCGACTTCGGAAATTAAAGTAATTTTTAAATTAACTTTCTTTTTTGGAAGTCGGTTGTTTTTTTTTGTAAAAAGTTTTTTTAAGTAGGCATTTGTACGTTATACTCGTAGCCTGCATTTTATTTTTAACCAACTTCCAAAAAGAGGAGGTTCTCAATTCGTCTGTATGTTTTTTTTTTTTTTGTATGTATGTTACCCGATTTCTCCGTCAGTTGTGAACCAATTTTCAAAATTCTTTTTTCATCTGAAAGAATATACTCCCGAGGTGGTCCCACATAAATTTTATCGAAATTGCTTCAGCGCTTTTTGAGAAACTGAACAAAAACGGAAAATATGTGTACCTCGATGACGTTTTCGTGTTTTCCAAATGTTTCAATTCCACGTTCCATTATATTGGGGTTTTTAGTTCTGGGGTATAACAACTAAAAAGTGAAAAATAAAAAACTTTTTTACAAAAAAAACAACCGACTTCCAAAAAAAAAATACACTAAAAATTTATAAATAACTTTAATGTCGGAAGTCGGTGTCAAAAAACGAAGAAGTAAAAATACAAACACCGACTTCCGAAATTTAAGTTATTTATAAATTTTTAGTGTATTTTTTTTTTTGGAAGTCGGTTGTTTTTTTGTCTTTGCTCGACTGTATTGACCAAAAGTTATAAAACTAATATTCTTACTTATGAGAGTTTTGGCGGGATATTTTCGAGTGAAGTTTAATGGCTGTTTTTACTATTCGTAAATTGACACTGTGATGTAAAATTGGTGTAGTTTTGTGTCTCAATGTGGAAGCATTGAAACAAATGCTCTCGGTAAAATGGAGCTGAGAATATTTTTGTAGTATTGAATACCTCAGCGAAGCTTGCCGAGAAGACTGGCTCGATACATTTGCTGCCAATTACTGCAAAAACGTTAGAATGTGTTACATCCGCATTCTAATGGAAAACCAAGTGACTGTATTCTGTATCTAAATACTACATAATCTCTATACTTGACACTGGCTAAATGCACAAACCATGCAACACCAAAAGTAAAAAAAAAATGTGTCTAGCAAACATTTCACGTGAATGCAAGCAAGACACGAAATATTAGGGCGTCAAGCAAATTCTAAGGCCGACAGTACACAGGTACACTAGTCACTACCCTCCACCCGCTACAGTATCGTCCTGGGACATCGCAGCCGCGCTCTGAAGGCGGGCCGCCGTGAATAATATCTCAGGTATTTGCATCCACACAGCATCGCTCAGTATCGAGGGTGCTCCACTTTCAGACTAGAGGTCGCATCATTAGTAGAATTATATCTAGGTCGTGTTGTGAATGAATTCCTATTGAAATGAGAGTGTATGTTGGAAAAGGATGTTTATAATGATTATTTGTTTTTAACACATCCCGGAATAGTATTAGTTTCCTAAAAGAATTTACTACCCGGATGAAAAGGGCAGCCTATGTTTTAAATAGGTTATAGTCTTCTCTTCAAAGTCTATCCGTGTTGCAAGATTCATCAAAATTCGTTCAGCGGTTTAGACGTGACGTAACAGACAGACATATACACTTTCGCACTTTTACAATATTGGTATTGATAAAGTATTATTGTATGTCATCAACACAACGTTAATAGTATGTTCTAAATACGTCAGTGTTAAAAGTCAAGCAATAAAGTAGATACCTACAGACAAATATCTGAATGTCAGAAACTTAAAACGACTAAAACAATACATGAATTTAATCTCACTTGCAAGAACACCTAAATTGCTTTGAAGATCAAAGTAACACGGTACCTAACCTACCACAAACCATACTTTTTTTTTCCCCGGGTTGGAAAATCATCACGGATGTTTTTCACCTGGGGTGGTCGCAAGGGGTTTGTCAGACTTTTACTTACTAAAAATCACCCCGGTGTTCCATTGCCACACTTGGACCAGATCATGAAAACTAGTGCGCATTCCACGATCCCCGCCCTCAAACCATACTTACCTCAACATATTCTGTATTCACTTCATCTAAGCACCACAGACTGAGATGTTAACTACTTCTGCTAAGGGCAGCTCACTGATAACGAGCGCTTGCATCGCTCCCGGCGGCGGCGGGCGCGGCAGTGGCCGACTGACGCGCGGCGAGAGCGCTCCGCTCGCTCCGCCCACCGCCCGCTCCGCTCCAAAGTTTAAGCGATATTTTTATACATACCACTTTAGTATTTATATTTATACACCCTGTAGATTAGCTAGTGTAGTGAAGTGTCTTATTGTGGTATTGTTTGATTTTTTTGTAAGTATTTTTTTAAAAGTGAGCAAATATAAATATTGGTAGAAACGGACAGTTTTAGTGGGAAAAATGCTTTCAGTATAATTTGGTTATGCTGAAATGAACAGTGTTTTGCAAAAACGATGGAATTTCATTCAAAAGCACGAGGCAGCGCTGTGCCTGGAAAATGCACGAAAATAAAAACTACAAGCAGTCCCACTGTCTGTGTTTTTATTCACGAACGAGTTTCTATAAATTGCGATTGTGATTGTTAGCGAACAAAACTCAATCAGCATTTCGTGTAACATTTATCAAAATCAGTTTACATTTCGTTCGATCGCAAAAACAATTCGTAGAAAGTTTGGATTGTGAAAATAAACAAATTGAATCTTTTTGATTAGATTCCACGAGCGCGGTCAATCAACGGAATAAACTTGGAAACTGTGCGATTTTACGAAAATGTTACAAATTCATATAACGTGGTTCCTGTGGCTCTGTTTATAAATTCACGAGTGTTTTGTTTACATTTGTAAAAAATTGTGAATGCGACCGGATACAGGGTTGTAGGTGAGACACAAAACGCACATTGTATTTGTAAATTCGCTGTATTTTTCTCTTGCATTGAAATGTTTATATCTACTCAGTACGTGCATTACTTGCTCTCCATTCATACGATGGGTGCTTACAGATGGAAAACCAAATAGCTCTGAATGATTTTGGGAGAAGGTCCTATTAGTACCTAGGTTTACGAGATAAAGAATATTGAAATGATCGAGCAGTAATGAAAAAAATAATGTTTTCTTGTCTTAATATTTTAATCAATAAATCTTACCCGACTGGTCCAGAAAGAGATTTTTTCGGGAGTATGTATGAGAAATCTATAATTATTGTACTAATATAACTGCCACCAACTGCATCAGATTGCTTGAAAAGTGACTTGTTTGGACTTTTAAGTAGATTTTTGCAGTCAGGTTTTTTGAAAATATTCAACTATGTTGGGACAGATAAAATTTTTAATGAAAACTCAAAAAAAAAAAAACAAAAGCTTCACGTCATTCATTATAACTGTCGTTTCTTTGTAGAAGTATTCACTTTGTTGAACACAAAGTAGTTACGATATTACAGGAACTTTCTCTCGTCTTCATAATTGATTGTTTATAAACCAGCTTTCTCAACACAACTTTAACTCAACTTCATTGATACTACAGCCGTAAAATGAAGTACAAACAAGCCATACCCGCGGTACTGCCCGCAAAAACTCGAGTTTCGCTCGAATCGCGGTGGAAACTACTCTATGTGCTAATTTACAATATATCTCACCTCGAGGCGCAGATGTTGCCTGAAGATTGAATGACAGACGTACATACGAAGTTTAATATGAGTGTTTGTGGAAATATTGCGAATCTAGGTAGGGAGATAAATCTGTAGGGCGGTGCTAGCCTCACCAACGCTTTTACCCCTAGGTATATTCAAATCCATGTCCTGAAGAACAAGCATTCAGCTGGAGTCGACTTGAAACTCGACTCCAACTCAAATATTCAATTTGACAGTTGGGGCATGTTATTTGTTTGGTTCGGCTTTGACCACCATCTTACCTGATAGTAAACGGTGATGTGGTCGACGATGGAGGACACCTGTCTAGAAGTAACCTAGCCTAGTAATTGTTGATGGTTTCTTCTGTAGTCAAGTCGCCTGAGCTGAGTAAAGGTCCTTCAAACTCACTTGGGAGAGGGACCTACACCTCAACAAGGCAATGAAATAGTTCGACGCTATTCTAAGATTTCAAGACTTAGTGGCAATTAGGACAAAATACCTGAACAAACTTTGACAATAAGCTAATCACGTCTCTGTTGAAACCGCCGTTTAACGATATCAGTTACCTAGTCCTTTAAGCTATGAAATATATTGTTCTGGTATCTCAAAGTTTGGTGATTATATGAACATTCAATTAATGGACCTCGACAGAAAAATGCTACCTACATAAAAAAACTCTCTCTCAATCGCGCATGAAGGGTTCCGTACCATCGTACAAGACTATTTGCGTTGTGTCTATTTGTTGCCAATATTGAGATCGAGCAAAAAAAGCCAAAAAAAATATACGTTTCTAGTAGGGGAGCCCCCTTTTAATTTTGAATTTATTTTTATTATTTGGAGTTATAGCGGCAACAGAAACACATTCTGTGAAAATTTCAACTGTCTACCTATTTCAGATTATGAGATACAGCCCGCTGACAGACAGACGGACGGACGGACAGCGGAGGCTTAGTAATAGGGTCCCGGTGGTTACCCCTCGGGTACGGAACCCTAAAAAAATCCTGAATCACCTAAACATGGCGGATGCCCCTTGGTTTGTCACAAATGAACAACTTAATCACGACCTATGACAGCAATCAAACAGGAAATCCACCGTCATACAGGAACGTGCAGGGAAAGACTGAAAGACCATCAAAATAGAAAGTCTGGTGATCCGCAGACTAAAAATGAAAATACCCCAACAGACACTAGAATAGCGACAATAATGTAAAGTAGGATGGGACAGAGGTCGCACACCGAGCATGACAGACACGGAAACAACAAACCTGAGGAGACAGATCGCAGCGTAAAAAAAAACTAAACATAATAAATATTTCTTAGCTTACAGTAATAGTAGTGACTTAATACCACATAAAACTAAGCAAGGTCCCCGAATCAATCACTTACTCGCCAGTGAATGGAGCGCATATTATCCATCATTCCTTACATCGATCAGCTGACTTCGTTTACTTGCGGATGGCAGTCAGCTGCTATCTCCCGCAACGTTGCCATGGCAACGGATCAGTGTTTATTCTGTCGCGTCGACCGTTCAAGGTTGCAGTTTCTTTTGGGTATCTGGTTGCCAATATTATAAAAATAAATAACATAAAAAAAAACTTTATTCCTTGCAATAACACGCAGTTTTCTATAACCAGTAGTTTTATTATAATGGATAATGATAATGGGCTAGTGTAGTTAGAATCTTGATTAGTTATTAAATTGTTAATTTCCTTCTTTATGTCCGATTCAATCCATTTTTTTTTCCGGAATTGGGTAAATTACTAAAACAATCTAATTAGTCCCGTCAGTTAGATTTCACATTAAAAAAACCGATAGTTGAAATTTCGCGTAACGTCACACCTGAGTTAAAACTGTACTACTTTTTACTCATAAGTGACGTAACAAGCCCCCACTCCTGAACTTTTGTGCGTTTTATATTTGTATTTTTTTATTGATTTGATAAAGAAAGCAATACGTGTCCAATATGTTTTAGATAATCTAACTTATGTACTAAATACCTTTTTTTTACCCTGAAATCATCCCTATTGACTATAACTTACCTGAAGAAAGTTGATAATTTTTATGGGCAAAAGTAATTATTATTTAAAATACGTTCGTTTTCTATACTATACCGAACTTTATAGTTACTAATGGTGATCGATAGATGATGGTAGATAAATTTACGAGATATGGCAGAAACTGGTCCTTTACTTAGGTCCTTTTATAGATTGAACTCTGACTCTTTTATTGATTTGACTCTTAGAAATCGACTATAGTCACTAAAAAAACAACCGAATTTCAGAAAAGAAAACTTTAATTTCGGAAGCCGGTATCAAATAACGAAGGAATAAAATAGAAACACCGAATTCCGAAATAAAATTTATTTTTTGAATTTTTAACGTATATGCTTTTTGGAAGTCGGTTGTTTGTTGTAAAAAGCCTTTTTTTCATTTTTTTGTTGTTATACCCCAGAACTAAAAACCCCAATAACATGGAACGTGGAATTTAAACATACTCGTAATTGGAGAAAACCAAAACGTCATCTATGTACACGTATTTTTCGTTTTTGTTATTTTTTTCAAGAAGTGCTGAAGCAATTTCAATAAAATATATGTGGGACCATCTCGGGAAGAATTTTGAAAATCGGTCCACAAATGACAGAAAAATCGGTGGACATACATAAAAAAAATAAAAAATATGTGCAGTTGAACATAGAACCTCCTCCTTTTTCGAAGTCGGTTAAAAACGGCCAAGTGCGAGTTGGACTCGCGCATGAAGGGTTCCGTACCATCACTCAAGATTATACGCGTCTACTTGTTGCCATTATTAAAATCGAGCAAAAAAGCTAAAGCCCTCTTTAACTTTTATTATTTGTTGTTATAGCGGCAACAGAAATACATATCCTATAAAAATTTCAACTGTCTACCTATTACGGATCATAATAAGCTTGCTGACAGGCAGACGGACGGACGGACGGACAGCGGAGGCTTAGTAATAGGGTCTAGTTTGTTACCCCTCTGGTACAGGATCCTAAAAAGCACTCTTAAATAGAGTAATTGAATAAGATTAAACAGTAATTTCTTAGAAATAAGTGGATCTCAAGTAACTGGAACAAGTACGTTTCTGAGAAACTTGTGCTCACTGAGTTGTTACTCCCCTTTCAAAGTATCGCTTTAACAAATTATTTGACTAACTGGTAATGAAAGGACGAGGTTCCAATTCTACTAACTTTTGCTTTAAATTGGCTCCTGTCTTAGACAATTTCGGCCGAAGAATTTTAGGTTTTGAAATGGAATTTGTGTATAATAGATTCTGAGGAATGCTTATTGGATTGTGTTTTGTTTTCAATTCTAGTAATTTAAAGATCTAATTGAAACAGATATTCATGTTAATAACATTTTCAGCAATGAAAATGAGACACAATTTAACTAGGAGAGTATCCAGAAGTGGTGAAAAAGACTATGAAGAACTACTTCAGCATGAAAAATACCTATTTTTTTTTTAATCCAATATTTCCATCTCTTCCACTCAGGAGATATTATAGTGTACAAGCGTGTGCGTGTGGAAATGGCCGAGCGTTTTAGGGGGACTGTCTTTATGTAGAACTTTGACGTTTAAAAAGTGCTGGCTCTCAGCCTAGTTTGAATAAATGACTTTTGATTTTTATTGAAGTTATACTTCTTTTGGCGCGTTAGGGAATAATAATGAGAGTAAATTTTTACGATGCGCGCGCACACCGTCACAAATAACCGACGCCCTGAAGTTAGCTAGAACCGACACCCTGAAGTTAGCTATAGTCTGCAGTTCATGAAGAATGACTGTTTTCCTTTTATACTCTTAAACTTTCTGACAGTTTGGGTTTTTATCTTGTTACGCCAAAGAAGTATAACTTCTTACGTGCGTACATAAGTATATACACACTTTTTTTTTATTTTGTTTGCATTTGCGCAAACACAGGTGCACTTTGTTCCTTTACTCTCTTAGTCTGATGGAACGGCCATCCGATACGATCCGATCCGGAGTCTGTGTTTCCTGATAGTTACAACCCGGGAGTCTTTAAGTCGAGTGTGAATAGGTTACTTCTAGGCAAGCGTGTTCCATCTTCAACCACATCATCGATTACTATCAGGTGAGATTGTGGTCGAACACGAGCCACCACAGATAAAAAAAAATGGTAGGGGAGAGATCAGGCGCAGGACCAACGACTTTACGTACTTTCCGAGGCACGGCGGTGTCACAGCACCAACTTCCAAACTCCCGGCTGCTACAGAGTAATGTCTATTGGAAAAATCCAATAGCACTTTATGCCCGACCCGGGAATCAAACCCAGGACCTCACGAGACCAAAATACAGACACCTCATTGTTAACATACATGCGACTACTTTGAGGAAAAAAAAGCATTGCCTTTTGTTCGTCCAATTATTTCCAAAATTATCATTTTCATATATAAGTTACAGACCCAGTCACCATCCAGATCTTCATTAAACCCTGTAATACCTAGAGTTTATAATGAAGGCACAATTAATCCTTCATAATGACGGTTATTAGCGTACCTACCCTCATTCGGCCGGTTTTACGCTACAATAACTAGGGTCAGAGTAGGGTAGGATTAGACCTCAACGTCTGGGCTTGTAGTCCATGTTTTTGTGTGGATTAAAAACCGCGAACTCTTAGTCAGACGTTCCCTATTTGTGTGGTAGCCCCGAACTACGCCAACTGACCCTTGAGACTAGTCTGCAAAATTGTGGAGTACCTGAAATCCCTTTCTAAAATTAGAAATTATTCAAAGTAAAATGTGATTGCTTTCCAGCGAAGGTCCCAAGTAGCTACTATGTAAATTCGAACAACTTTGTACTATAAATGATTGTAATAAACGTTACCCCACACCAGGAATAACTCCTGTAGCGTGGGTGCATTCTTAAACATGTAAGCTTACATATTATACCAGACATTCAGACCCGGAACAACTATCTGTAGTCCTTAAAAATATTTGTTCCTATCGGGAATTTAACCCGCAACACACAACGCAACAGCCAGTCGCTCAACCACTGCGCCAACTGTACCTTAACAATGAAATTTGATTTCATTCTTTTAATATCGTAACTATATAGAAGTAATTTTATTTGAGAACTTTGGATCGGTTCCGATGTCCGGGTATTCGACCCGTATATATGTATGTATGTATATGTATGTATGCTTGTTTGTCCGCGATTTCTCAAAACTACTGATCCGATTTGAATGAGGTTTTCGTTATTCAAATGCATATTTTTGAAGGAAGGTTTAAAAAATATGTCTGATGAAGATCTTCAGAGATAGACAACTGGTGAACTCTTCAATAATTAATAACAAATGACTCGCGATTACTGCGACCGTTTGTATATGTATTGTCACAGATAACTAGCGTAGTATAGGGTTGACGACTAAAAAATCTAATTAGTCCATCATTTAATACACCAAAAAATATTGGACACGTACTTTTTCTTTTGTCATTAACGATAAATGAAGACGATACAGTGGGTTGAAATTTCGGATAGCCCCCACTCCTGGAGTTAGATGCGTTGTATCTTTGTAATTTTTCATTAATTTAATAAAGCAACAAATACGTGTGCAATATTTTTTGACAATGTAATTTACGGACTAATTAGAATTATTATTTTTGTACCCTGGTGTCATCTCTATTGTTAAATGGGGAACCATAACTAAAAGCGAAAAATGAAAAACTTTTTTTACAAAAAATAAAACAGACTTCCAAAAAAAAACAAAAAATGTGCTAAATAACTTTAATTTTGGAAGTCGGTGTTAAAAAACGAATAATCAAAGTAGAAACACCGACTTTTGAAATTAGAGTTATTTTGCACTTTTTTTTCTAGTTTTTGGAAAATTTTATAAAATAATTTTTTATCTGTAATTTCTCAGTAGCAGTTCGGAGTCTGGTTTAGAGACTAGTTAATTGCAATAGTTTGCCAGCTATTGCTTGGGACTTTTGTTTTTTTTTTATAATTGATAGGCTTGCGTTTGACCACTATCTCACGATGGTAAGCAATCATGTAGTCGACGATGGAGCACGCTTGCCTAGAACTAACCTGTTCACTCTTGATTTGTAGGCCCTCAAGTTGGAGATATGAAGAAATCCACTTATTTAAGCTGTACGCACAAATAAAAGTGTTCCTAAAATGTTTTTTACGTAACTTAAATAAAAGAGAAAGAAAACGACAATGCTGTAATTCTAATTGAATCAGCGCAACCAACCACTGTGCTTTTCTAGACGTAAGATATGTGTTTTGCATGTCCCCAAGCTCCTTTACATTAACCAATTACTGACATTGTGTCCAATAACCTACACGGAGAAGATCTCTGTCTGAAATGCCTGAGATTAAAAAAACTTTTTTACAAAAAAAAATAAAACCGACTTCCAAAAAAAACAAAAAGTCCAAAATAACTTTAATTTCGGAAGTCGGTGTTTCTGGTTTTATTTCTTCGTTTTTTGACACCGACTTCCGAAATTAAAGTTATTTTGCACTTTTTGTTTTTTTTTGGAAGTCGGTTTTATTTTTTTGTTTTTATTTTTCACTTTTTAGTTGTGTTTCCTCATGAAATTGTGTTAACAATGCATACTTATGCGATAGCAGCAATCGCGGTTGTTTTGCTGTTATTTTTTGTAGAGTTCCATTATCTGTCTCCGAAAATCATCGTCAGATCTACATGAAATTTAAATGGGACCATTTCGTAACAAACCCCTTTCGAAGAAAATAAGAATTTTGGAAATCCGTCTATAAATGACGAAGTTATGCCCGAACATACATTAAAAAAAAAACGAATTGATAACCTCCTCCTTTTTGAAGTCGGTTAAAAAGGAGTCAGCCAGTACACCGTATCATACCATAACCGTGATAGCTATATGAACCAATGACAATTCTCTTTGCTATGAACATAACAAGCATGGAAAGAGATATCAAGAGGGCACTAGAATGTATCAATAGCATAATCATACCTCGATTCTAACACCTTCGCCATCTGCGCACGCACCGCATATTTTTCCGGTGCCGATACGCTCCGTGCACGGCACGGAACGGTGATGAAACGGTCTTGCGGGCATTCTCTGGTTATACTTTTCAATACAGAGATTTTATTTTTGCTTTATACGTTCCTAGAACAGTTATGGTATGATACGGTGTAGTGGGCAGACTCTTTAACTGGCAAAATGTGAGTGTGCTAAAATAGGTACTACTGTATGTTATAATATTTGTTCCCATTACTTCACATCGGCCTACATTTATTCGACCAGCCCTTTCCACAACATTACTGATAGTAAAATTCCAAACATTACCATCATGTTATTCTTGGGCAACCCATCCAAAACCCTCACACGAAAACTTCACAGAACCCTGCAGTAAAACTGCCAACAAGTTTGCGAAGGTTTTTCATATTTATGAAGTAAGTCCGGTCCGGTCCGGACAGCCGGCCGCGTCCCTGTCCGGCTGCCTTACCGGGCCGTGTAGTTCGCTGGACGCAGGTAATGTCAACGATGCGACTATTGTAATGGTTAAATTTATTCTGTGACTGGTACCTGGGTGTCAATAAGATCTTGTTGGTTTTGTGGGCTTCATGTTTGGAGCTGAGGGGTAGAACTTCTTGTGATTGAGATCGTAAGGTGTAATACCTCTTGGTTTTTTACTAACTATGTAAATAGTTAGTAAAAAACCAAGAACAGAGAAGAACAGAGATGCTGCTTAGCACTCCCTTTGGCACATTTTATAGTACCCCACTCCTCCAAACTCTACGAGCATGGATTGTAGTCTATACATTCTCTGTACATTTTCAAATGTTAACAAAGATGTGTTATCAGTATTTGTAATAACTAAATGAGCATAATCTAATATGGGTGGTCCACAGGTACCCGATGCATAGTTGTGGTTTATGGGTTGGTCAGGCTTACGTTGCATTTCTTTTATTGATACCCATTGTTTTCTAGTGTGGTCTTTTAGAAAAACTGTGTTTTCATCTTCAAATGTCTTGTTTTTTCCAAAGCCCCAATGGACATGTGTATTAGATATGTTAGATTCTGATGGTGGCCAAATCTTTTCAAAAATTAGTGTCATTGTTATGGTCAACTTTTTTCTTTTTATTGCGTCCTTTGTTTTTGGAACGCCCACGACCTGATCTTGGTTTGTCCTGGCGCGTTCTGTTGTTATATGTTTGATTCATGCGTATCTGATCTTCAATTTCCTTTGGATTAACTGCAAGTCTTTTAGAAGGTCGCGTTTCATCAATAAGGTTTTCCCACGCAATGAACCGATGAGCTATGGTTGTACCTCGCGTTTCGAAGCCTACTATCGGGTCAGAAAATGATGGTAAATCATGGCATACTAGCGGGATCACAGTAAGGATGGTTGAGATCCCAGTTACAGTGAAAAGAGCAAGGTAGGAGAGGCGGACGATGAACCTGGCGTAAGCTGACAACATCTTTATGTAATGACTTCACGGGCCTCATAGTTATTTCACTGCACCATCTTTTCATATCACCGTGACACATACCAAACTTAGTTATGCTAACGTAAAAAAACCTAAAAGGGATCACATGTTGCAAAACAAAATACACAACACATTAGAAAAATGGAAGGAATAAAAGTTTACCCCTACCAAATAGTATGATCCATACACAAAAATACACAGCAGTGAAGTGCCACAGAACATAAACAATAAATGTCAAAAAATAGTATAATGTCAAGTCAAACTGTCAGATACATGTTTTTTTTAATCAGCCAGGGCTCAGCCGGGCTGTCCGTTCTGTTCCTCTGCATATAGTACTCTTACCTCCATGGTTCTGTTCAGTGATGTGGGCATTCAAGCAAAAAGGCTCCAGTAAAGGGGTATTGAGTTAAGGCCATGTTAAGACTAGATTCAGTATTAAATATACAATTGATAAAATCTTTAAGTCAAGAGTGAATAGGTTACTTCTAGGCAAGCGTGCTCCATCTTTGACCACATCATCGCTTAGGTAAGATAGTGGTCAAACGCGTGCCTATCAAAATGAAAAAAAAAAATTCAAAAACATTTCTCATTTGAAGTTGAAACTCTGAAAACGCAAAAAAAAAAAAAAAACTGGTGCCTATAAACTAGTAATATAACTGAAAACCAAAACATGTGCAAGTTATTTTTGCAATTTTTTGGAAGTCGGAACGATATTTTGTAAAAAAAAATACACTAAAAATTAATAAATAACTTTTTAATTTCGGAAGTCGGTGTTTGTATTTTACTTCTTCGTTATTTGACACCGACTTCCGAAATTAAAGTTATTTGAGTGTTAAGCAGCATCTCTGTTTTTGGGTTCTGAACATCTGAATGTAAAAACGCAACCCTTGATGCATGCAGATGTCATTTAGTCTGACTGTCCGTCTGTCATAGTCAATTTGCTCCGAATAACTGGACAAAACCAGTTAATGTAATTTAGTACACACATGAATTTCTATGACCCACAAACGGACGTGTAACGTACATAAATAGATTTTCAATATGGGGTATCATTACAAAGAGGGAAAGACAGGAAAATTAAAAAGAAAAAAACGGGTTTTCAACCTGTACCGTGCGACTTATCAAATGAAAGGGCTCACTGTCAGTGAGGGTCTCGAATGAAAGGGCTCACTGTCAGTGAGGGTCTCGAATGAAAGGGCTCACTGTTAGTGAGGGTCTCGAATTTTATTTTTAATTTTTATAATTTTAAAAGCAAGTTTTTAAATTATTTTAGAAAATAAATGAAAAATGAACATCTAATCGGGGGATAGTAATTTTTCATTTGCGCGCGAGACCGACTAGCACTTGTTTGAGATTTGGCTTCCATTCAGGCATAATATCATCTAGTATTGGAACATGTGATTGCCTCTATGACTCGCTACATAAAAATGTCATAATGTAGCAGCTTGGGCCAATAATATAGTAAAATCCCCCGAAGAAACAAAAAAAGTAGTGATTCTCAGGGTTAAATATTTGACTGAAAATGCAACGTGTAGTATAGAAGCCAATCAAATAGCCTTTAACCCACGTACTAGCTTATCTATTACTTACTATCACTTTAAGTGCACGATCAACCCCAATAAAGACCAATATTAATAGAATAACCATTATCCCTACGTTTAGCCCCTCCCTATCGGCCCCCAGTCTAGACCATTTATGTTCCGTTACGTATGTTTTATGTCCCATAAAGTGCTGTGCCGTTGTGTGCCGTTTTGTGCTGTTAAGTGTTGAAGTATTGTGTGCTGACCGTGGGGCCGTTATGTGAGGATGCTGACCGATACGTTTTACGTGAATGTACATATGTATGTAGAATAGAGGTGAAGTCATTACTTTATAAATTGTTTTGAAATTAGGATTGATTCTACAAAGTTGCAACTGAATATTTTTTAGTAGTCTATATTTATTTATTTATATACATCAAACAAAAATATATCTATTTAACTATAACTATAATATATACACTTAATAAAAACAAAATTAACTAAAACTAAAGATAACCTAAAACATGGTGTCGAAAAATTCCTCCACATCGCTGTCGGCTGGTAATGTGCCCAAAAGGCTGGCGGCATTGCCACGTTGTATGGCAATGCTTATCCTCTGTCCAAGGAAAAAGCCAGCCCTTGGTTGAATGTTTTTAACGTTAACTGGTTTGGGAATAATATTTTGTAAAATGAACTGCCCGACTGTTGTATAAAATTGAATTTAGCTTTTTTGGTGGATAAACAATACCAGCGTGTGACGTTCACTGCCAAAAAATCGTATCGAGTGTATTCAAACCAATTACAAATACCGAGAAATTCATTAAAACCTAAAAATTACAAAAAATCGTTAGCCACGTTCCACGAACTGAAAATTGAATCAACAATTTTACGTAGCTACAAGCAAAACAACTCAGTAAAATAATTGAATTTTATGCTTAAAAACATTCAATTTTTTAAACTGAAATCAAAGCAAAACCTTCTGTTTCAGTGAAATTCTTGTGCTAACTCTGTTTCAGCAACAATGTATCGGTTCAGCCTGAACAAGCGAACAACCCTCCTGTTCAAACAAGTCGAGCGATTGACCTTCACAACTTGTCAAGGTCATATCGAATGAATCCATCGGGGAATCGGTGGCTTAGATACAAGTTGCAACTTGCGATCGTAGTAGAGTTGGTTTAAGTTTGAATGTAGAATTTGATATTTATCTCCATCTTTATTGTATATAAAATATTATATATAAACTTAATATATATATGACAAAATCGCTTTCCGCATCTGTCTGTTTATGTTCTAACTCCTCCTAGACCACGCAAAGGATTTTGATGCAGTTTCTACTAACAGACAGAGCATTAAACGAGGAAGTTTTTGTATAAAAGCCAGGGTGAGTCGCTAGGGGCCGTTTTTAAGTATTTGAATACATTATTAACTGTCACGAGAGTAAATACTCGTAGGTGCCAAATAAGGTAAAATTATGTGGATAAGTATTACTATTATATGAACTTTGAATCAATTTATTAGTAGTTAAACAAAAAATTGTCGGTTTTGTCTTGAATTTAGTAAAATCATTTTCGTTTAAAGCGCTTTACCTATAGATAAAGTACTTTAAATGAAAATGATTTTTAATAAATTACTGTTTGTCCTATACTAATCTGTTGTCGACAACAAATAAATTCAAGACAAACAGTCTGGAATTCTAGATTGCGTACAAAGCTTCAAATCAGAATAACTAGAGCATTATACGTGCGAAGTTATGTCTAATCTCAGATTCATTTCAGTGTTGGCTTCATCTAATTCTAAATGGTTATGAGGTAAAATTGTTTGTCTGCTTGTATGACGAAATCTGTGGAGGTAATGAACCGATTACTTAAATTTAATCGGATCATTACCTCCACAGATTTTGTTATGCTTGTAAGCACGATTCCGGTGATATCATGAGAGCCTTTACCACCAGACACAACACCCGTCTGGTCGGAGGACACCCCTCTTCAAAGTTTGCGGGCCTCGACGCCCTGTTCCACATACGAATACTTCTATAAGGCCTTTTTAGTTGCTGATACCAGTGTGATAGTCTTTGTGGATACCAGTGTGTATGGAGTGCCTGCGTATCTGTCCAACATAAACCAGTTACTAGGATCCCTTGTTGGGATTAATATGGCATACTAACACCCAGGCCAGTAATCCAATGCCTACATCAACGTCTGATGAAAACTAATTAGGTGCTAAAAGTCCCATCGTTTACATACGACTTTATTTCCATTAGCCGGTGACAGTTTTATGGGAACAGTTTTATAGAGGCTTTGTTACTTGCAAAGTGAATTGAATTGGAAAGAGTGAGGTAAGTCACATAACTTTAGTGATGGTCCAAGTTTACTCTGTAGGTACTGTTCTGTGACTTATGAGCGCATTGGTAAGCGATTACTGCTGAACTTTTAAAGATGATGAAATTATAGATACGGGTTATAATCACCTTTGGCTATTAAATCAGACTGATGTCTTTATTATGATGTTTTGAACTTCTACAATAGTAAAATACTTCCATCTTTTTTTAAGCATCATCAGCCTTTTAATGTCCCCACTGCTGGGAATCAGGCTCCTTCTCGTAGAGAGGCCTTAATCCACCACGCGGGGCAAATGTGGGTTGGTGGATGTCACATGTTTTCGAATTTTGGGTTCTGGAACAGTTTCTTAATAATTGTTTAATTGGTATTGCTTAACAAACTCTACTTTTAATTTTAGGTTAGGTAAGTCTAAATATTTTGTTTATTATTATTACAAATGTTGGAACGCCGACGTCTCCCCTCTCGGAGGTGGGCGCAAATGGGTACAACACAGTTTTATACTTATGTAGCTGTTAACGAACACAAACAGTTTATAAACTTATAAAATTATTGTTATTATTCTTCACAATGTTTTCCTTTACCGTTTGAGAGCAGAGATAATGAAATAAATTACAAAAACGTACAACTCTTAAGTCGGGACCGTTACCATTAGGCCACCGCTGCTCGCCATTTTTTAAGGCTTCGTGAAAAAATCTATCAACCAACAATACTAAGATGCGTTTTCCAGAATTTTACTTGTAAACCTTAGGTACACTAAGTCTTTCTGAAGGAAAATGCCTGTACTCCACGCGACTAAGTCACCATGAGAACGGAATCCTCGATTAATTTCAAATAAGTCAATTAGATTGAAGGAGGCTGATTCGAGTGGATGAACTTACTCATCATTATCAACATCATCAGCCTTTTAGTGTCTCCACTGCTGGGGCACAGGCCTCCTCTCTGTGAGAGGGTGTGGGCCGTAATCCACCACGCGGGCCCAATGCGGATTGGTGGATGTCAATTTTTTTCAATTTTTTGGTTCTAGGACATGCCGGTTTCCTCACGATGTTTTCCTTCACCGTTTTGAGAGCAGTAGAGATGAAATAATTTACACAAAGTAAAGCGCCTGCCTGGGTTTGGAAAGAAAACTTCTACACACAACATTCGGTTGGTTTGTGGCAGGTATCATAAATTATACGTAGGGACTCACTTTACCCTATTTCCCAGAACTAAGAGCAACTATTATCTGAACAATTTCCATAATGCTAAGTTAAAGCTGTCCGTCAAAAACAATGTTCAATCTGTTTATAGTGGTATACAACACGAGAACGAAATACAGCAGGTCCACTATGAATTAGAATAAAATTTAATAGAAAAGTTATTGTGAAAAGTAACTGATATAAAAAAACTTTTTACAAAAAATACAACCGTCTTCTGAAAATCGGTGTTTGTATGTGTATTTTTTTTCTTCGTTATTTTACACCGACTGCCGAAATTAAAGTTATTTTGCAATTTTTAGAAGTCGCTTGTATTATAAGTAAAACAGTTTTTATTTTTCACTTTTTAGTTGTTGCATTCCAGAAGTAAAACTAAATATTAAAGTTATGCTTGAATGGATAACCGCAATAACATGGAATTTGACCATTTGGAGACAACCAAAACGTCATCTGTGTATACATATGTTTTGTTTATGTTGATTTTTTCAGAAAGTGATAAATCAATTTTGATAAAATTTATATGAGACCACCTGGGAAGTATACCCTTTCAAACAAAAAAAAACAAAATCCAAATCGGTCCAGCCATCTTCGAGTAATCGGGGAACATACATAAAAATTTTAAAAAAAGTTTTCGACGAATTGAGAACCTCCTCCTTTTTGAAGTCGGTTAATAATGTTGGTTTACAACAGGCACGCTTCTACTTAACCCTTAGACGAATATTGGCGTTATGTGAATTTATGAGTTAGCTAAATAAAAAAAAGAAATAAAAACAATAATAATAACAAATACAAAGAATAATAAAAAAAAATAACTACAAACTAATAATACATACTTTTTTTAAATTGTTTTGTATAATAATTACGAAGTAGGAATATAAAAATAAAAACAAAAAAAAGAACAAGCGGCATAAAAAGCGTAGACACAGTGGCCAATGTCGTCAAACGTTAATGGGAAAAGTGCCCATAACACTGGCAGCACTGCCACGGTGAATGGAAATGGTGTTATGTTTTGTAATTTATCGAGACAGACCTCAAGAGTGCATTTTACCTAATTGGTTGTCAGTATCGTGGGTGCATTCACAAAAACATGTAAACTGAACATACATAAGACACCCAGATCCGGAACAACTATCTGTAGGCCATACAATTATTTGTACTGTGCGGGAATCGAACCCACGAGACAACGATAAAATGAGGCCCAATAGTTCTTAGAAATAGAAACAAAAGTTTTGGTGGTCATAATAAAAGTGACAGCTTAACGACAAAATAACTAACTTCATCGGTCTTATTGATACTGGCTCGAGTCCAGACTATGAACCTGCATGCCTTAACTTTAATTAAGTAGGTATACCTTCTGGGCTTCTCTACCCTATGACGTCACGAATAGTTGTCACAGCGGTGTGCGTTTACAAAGAAAGTGATAAATAAGTGAGCGCCGCACTCCCACAGATATACGCACCATCGGAATGAATGAACCTTCGTAACGTGTCACTGTCACGGTGGATGTGTGGGAGAATGGGGATAGATTGCTTTTATCGTGTTACGAGGAATCACTAAGGTATAGTTGTGCGTAGTGTTTGATGACCTAAATAAAGGTATTTCAGTAGATATGTACCTCACCTCCCAAAACTAAGGCAGTCCTCTGATTTGGGATGCGGTCTTGAGGCTGTAGACAATAAAAAACAAATGGTTTTTAAAATGTAACAAATAAATAAATCTATACTAATATTATAAAGCTGAAGAGTTTGTTTGTTTGAACGCGCTAATCTCAGGAACGACTGGATCGAATTGAAAAAATCGCTATGTGTTGAATAGTCCATTTATCGAGAAAGGCTATAGGTTATATAACATCACGCTGTGACCAAAAGGAGCGGAGCATCAATAAAAAATATGGTAAAAACGGGGAAAATGAAAATTCCTTTTGAGAGCTGCCGTTGCGTGCGCTACGTGAACGGTTAAAGTTACGCAAAAATTATGTATGACGTAATTGTTCCTCTTTAAAAGTTCTAAAAAAAGCCCGCGACAGCATATGCCCATCTTTTAAGGTTAACTCACTATAATCTTTTTTATGGTAATCAAATTCGTTCTAAAATAATGCATTATTTGCGAAGGTGTTTTAATAAACATGAAAGAAATTAATCCTTATCCAAATAAATACGTTATTCATCATAAGTATTAAATTTTGAACAAAATTGCCTTGACATCATGTGATTTCAACGAATATCTTAGGAGATATCATAGTGTTAATCAAGTACCACGCGCACATTCATGATGTGCAAGGCGGGCGATTATGAGGGATGTGGAGAGCGAGGTACCATTTTGCACTGTATAGCCTATTTATTGAGGAAGGTTATAGACTTTATATACAATCACGCACGCTACGACACAGTAACCATAACCGCGGGTGAAACCGCGGGCACAGCTAGTATCTAATAATATTTATCACATTAAGCACCCAGTTGTCTACCTCCTCTCCTATTTCATCTATGCTGTGCCCGACAGTGTCCATAATTGTGACTAATTTAATGATTTCCTTACCAATTATACACATTATGGTACGCAATAAAGAATTGAGAATTGACATTGTAGCCTCAGTGAAATCATTAAACGCAAATGTTTAAAAGTCAATAATGTATGATAATGACGTAAGCGCTATTGAAATGTCACGGTGCAACCAAGGGGTTGCCAAATTAGGGGTTGATAAATCTATGGACTTTTTGACCCGGAAAACGTTATCGAGATAGAATGTCAATTTGTGTAGAACGTCTGGTCAGTCAGTGGTATAATATTTTTAAGAGACTTCCAAAAAGAGGAGGTTCTCAATTCGCCTGTATTTTTTTTTACTTTTTTTTTTTGTATGTAGGTATGTTACGTGATTTCTCCGCCACTTGTGAATAGATTTTAATGATTATTATTTCGTTTGGTAGGTCATACATCATAGGTGGTCCCATATGAATTTTATAGAAATTGATTCAGCACTTTTTGAAAAAATTCACATAAACAAAAAATATGTGCATACATATAATTCATATATACAGGGTGTAACGGAATGGTGTGGTCATATTTTAAGAATTGCATCTGCCCATCTGTATGAACAACTTTGCTCAAGAAAATCCGAGGAAATTCAAAAAATTTTTTTTTACCTCCCATACAAATATTGATCAGCTGATGATAACTTTGTATGAAAAGTCCAATTTTTTTTTGGGAATCTTCTGTTTTTTCTTAGAGAAAGTTGTTCATTTCCATGGGCAGAATCGGCTCCTAAAATATGACCACACCTTTCCGTTACACCCTGTATACAGATGACGTTTTGGTTGTCTCCAATTATATTCAAATTCCATGTTATTGGGGTTATCCATTCGGGCATAACTTAATTATTTAGTTTTAGTTCTGGGGCACCTACAACAACAAAAAAGTGAAAAACAAAAACCTTTTTACAATAAAAAAAATGAATATTTTCAAAAAACCCGACTGTAAAAGCAACTAAAAAGTTCTAAACGAGTTATTTTTCAAGCAGTCTGATGCAGTTAGTGGCAGTTATTTTGATTTTTACAGTCGGGTTTTTTGAATTATTTTTATTTACTACATTTTAATCAGTAATATTTTTGGAATCGCCTCTTCGAACCCTTTATTTTGATACCCCACTTAATATAGTTTGTCAACTTTAATTTTTTTCCTTTTCACAATATGGCGTCTGGTTTGTTACCATATTATATTTTGATTACTGTCATGTCTTTATTAGCACTTGCAAGGTTAAAGACGAACTGATAAACACATTACCCTCCCTTGCGTCGCGCAGTCGGGTTAAAAATACAACCGACTTATAAAAATTGCAAAATAACTTTAATTTCGGCAGTCGGTGTCAAATTACAAAGAAACAAAATGCAAACACCGACTTCCGAAATTAAAGTTATTTTGCAATTTTTAGAAGTCGGTAGTCTAGTATTTTTTATAAAATAGTTTTTTATGTATTTCAGGCTCTATAGTCTGAAAGGTACAGTAGAGTTATTCTGTAAAATCTCACCGTGAAAACTTAGGTGAAGTGACCGTGAAGTGGGCTGTCAATCCATATAATCAAGGTGGAATGACAATTCACTTCACGCTCACTCCACCTAAGTTTTCACGGTGAGCTGTGAACAGAATCGACCGGCTGAACTTGCCTCTATGATAAACAAAGAATAATAAACTAATTTAAAATTACAGAAGATTCGATTAAGTTGCTTTCAAAGTATGGAAAGAGAATGCATGTTTTATTGACTGGCAAATAAATTGAGACAAGGGAAAGATAAAAATGATTTCTTAGAGTATTTCTGTTTTTCAAAGTGACACCTTTTATCAGGGTTTCCCAACCTGATGTCCTCGGATACCTGATGACATGTTCCAAGGGGGCCACGGAAGAACAGATTTACACATAAAAATATTTTTTCTTGCAACTACATATTACACCTTTCTATAAAGGTTTTAATATTTCTGTTCAAGTAGTCCGTGACGGTGGTTGTTAGTCTATGTACCTAGGGGTCCGCAGTTAAAAAAGTTTGAGAAAGGCTGCTCTATAGTATATAGTGCTACTCCTTATTATGGTAAATCGTACACCTACAACATACTGATTCTGTATATTACACCGAATACCTACTATCACTACAATATTCCTAGTAATCAGTACATTGACCTCGCAGCTACAAACAAGCTGTCAGCTCACCACACATAGGTACACACACACATACCTACTCAGCAGTGACACTGTCGGTAAACCTATCGACTGCTAATGTCTGTTATTATTAGATAAAATCAGTCATTCAGTATTCACTAGTAACATCGACTAGTTCAATGTTTAAAGGTGACAAACGTCAACAAAAGTGAAGTCTATCTTCAGGCAAAAATACGCCTTTTTGTAATAATTTAAGTTTTTTTTTGCTATCGAAGGGAGACCTTCAAAAGGCACCTGGAATTTTGGTAAAAAGAAAAGGGAGAGTGGGGTTTTACCTCACTGAACCACCCCGGTGATCAACATCTGCACATGACCCGTGACCTCTTTAAAGACCTCCACCTCCTCTGTACAACTCTAGTTCGGGCACATCCCTGGGGAGACTGTAGGGTCTCCCATGCGCCTCGCTGTGCATGGCAGCACGTGATCACTGCACCTCCGTCTTTCCTGAGATCACTCGGTGTCAGAGCCCCGTGAGCTACAGGAGTCCTACCTGTCATGATTGGGCGCAGGTGGTGTTTCAACTTGTTAGGCGTTGAGGCGGTTGCTTCTCTCTCTCACGATCCCACTCAGCGGCCTCCGTTTGGACCATTACGGTCTCACAGAAGGAGGTTTAGACATGAAATACATTTAACCAATCCAAATTGAGCTAATATAACACATAACATTGTAAAGTAAATTTTTCCTTCCACCGGCTAGCGTCAGAGTTAGATTTCTGCATAAGACACTATTTGCCAATCTACAGGTTTATTTCATGAGGAATGTTTGTGGTAAAATAATAATAGTCCATCAAGTAGGTCTTCACTTCTCACATTTATTAAGAACACTGTGACATTAGATTCAGTTTCATGATAGTCTATAGAAATTTGTATGTAATACTTACAATTCATGGTGAACAATTACTACCATCATATGAAATGATCCAGATCCAGAGAGAAGATTCCACAAGTAATATCGCAGCTGTGGCCATACAATGCTGATTATCCTTGGACAAGTGGACATCTGTGTTCCAGAACCTTTTGCTAAGACCGCATTGTTCTTCCAATAATTCCATAGATAGTGTGGTCAAGATCAGACCATTTTCTAGTTAGTTTTTGTATAAGATCTTAAGTAAAACTTAGGAACCCTGTCGACAATAAGAAAGCTTGGTGAGTCTCATAAATGCCACGTCTAAAGTTAGCGTCTCTTTAGAAAAATCCCAAAGTAGTACTTACAGCGTCTTCATTTTTATGCTTAAAGCCTTTGAACTTGACTCTGGTCCCTTTAACTCCTCGAGACATTATTAAGTGCTTTTAAGAAGTCTTTTCCAATAAATTTAGTTTAAGTTTGTTTAAGAGTCAGACTCGCCCCAGATCAAATGGGAAAAAGAAACGTCAAACGCTACTATCTGTCATCTTGCAAAATAACGCTTCATTACACGAATTTAATTATTTTTAAGTGTTACAACATAACATTCCCCAAAGAAAAAGAAAAAAGTGTATCTAATTTACTACACCCACATAATATCGCCATTATAATTATGTTTAGGGTCCTTGTAATAGAGGACGGACGAGCATATTGCCCTCCTACTTTTTGGCAAGACCGATATTGAACAGGCGGTTTGAAGAAACAAAAGAAAATAATACCTAAGTAATTTCCTGCGCAAGTCGAGCTCTCTGTCTACATTCAACTTGCACGGAAATTAAAAATGCACTAAGCAAAGAAATAAGTAAATTCAAATGAATGACTACAGCCAATCAAGAAAAGAATGAATGACTAATGAATGCGTGGATATTAAGTCTCATTCCAGGTGTATTATACTTCGACGATCTAATAGGTGATGTTGTTCAAACCTAGCTTCTAACAACGGCTTCGTTTACCCAAAAAAAACCTATTTTTATACCAATATTATTTGTGTCGAGTTTTCACTTCATCGGAACAAGCATTAAAATTCTTCCATACAAACTTTAAAACCCCATAATAAAAACTAATTAAGTTTTTAACTTTTTAATTTACATACTTAGATACACGTTTGTGACCAGTGCAAGTTTCAACATCATCTTCTTGCCCTTATCCCATGTTACTTGGGGTCGGCGCAACAAGTTTTTTTCTTCCATTCAGTCCTGTCAGCCGTCACGCTTTCACTAACTCCCTTTTCTTTCATATCACACAATCCATCTTTTCTTTGGCCTCCCTCTCCCACTCCTGTCATCCACATTTATTTTCATTATTTTATTTACATTCTAGTTACATTTGTGTTTCATCCCTCCTCTTCACATGACCGTACTAAGACAAACGGCTCCCTTTCAAATTTTCTGTCACTCGCGCCACTTTTAAACTACCTCTAATTTACTCATTTCTCACTTTATCCATTCTCTTTATTCCACACATCCATCTCAACATTCTCATCTCCGCCGCATGCAATCTTTTTTCATCCGTCTTTTTCATAGCCCAAAACTCTGATCCATACAGTACAAGAGGTTTAGTCACGGATTTTCCCCTTTTTTATTATTGTTGATAGGCACGCGTTTGACCACTATCTCACCTGATGGTAAGCGATGATGTAGTCCCTTTAACTTGAGGGGTTATCTGTGGGTCGCAAATTGTTCCAGTGACCTATCGCCATTTCATCCATCCTGAGTTGATCCTGTGCGTTACATCTATAAAACAAAAAATAAGATTATTATTATTAGTTTCTATGACCAACGGTTTCTGACTTCTTGAGTACTCCAACGATGAATGATCCAGTAAATATTTTTGATCCGTATTAGAAACAGGATCGATTGATATTGTGGAGGTATGCGGAACAGGGTGTAAAGTCCCACAACCTCCATTGAAAAGGGAGAATCCTCCGACCAGACGGGTGTTGTGTCTGGTCCGGGCAACTGCCCGATAGTTGATTTCGGGCTGTTGTATATGTTCAAATCGCGCGGAGAACTCTGCTTGCGCGATGTAGGAATTTAGCTGTTCTAGTTCTTGTGTAGCGTCATAGATGTCGCTACATCACTCCCCTCCAGAGATCGGAGATCGATTGTTCTCTTCTCGATTTGTCGTTCATACGTGATGCTTGCCGGGCCAGTGGAAGGCTGGTTCCAGTGAGTCGGAACCGGAAGAGGCGCATAGTTCACGGTGAGTCGGAACTGTCTGCGGTGATGATATCCCAGTGAGTCGGGATGATGTTGCAGGCTCCAGTGAGTCGGAGTACTGCTGCGGGCTCCAGTGAGTCGGAGCGGTGCGTCGTTTCGTTGTCGGCGTTATCGTTTTGTTGGCGTATCGTTGTCGGCGTATCGTTGTCGGCGTATCGTAGTCGGCGTTATCGTTGCCGGCGTTATCGTTGTCGGCGTATCGTTGTCGGCGTTATCGTTGTCGGCGTTGTCGTTGTACTGGCTGGCTGTATGACTCGTTGCTGAAGAGCTTGGGGGAAGTGATGATGATGACGTCACGCTGGAGTAGCTGCACGAAGGCTGCGCTGACGAGGTGGTGACGTCATCACGAAGGCTGCGCTCACGTTCATAGTCGAGGGTCACCATTGTGGAGGTATGCGGAACAGGGTGTAAAGTCCCACAACCTCCATTGAAAAGGGAGGATCCTCCGACCAGACGGGTGTTGTGTCTGGTCCGGGCAACTGCCCGATAGTTGATTTCGGGCTGTTGTATATGTTCAAATCGCGCGGAGACCTCTGCTTGCGCGATGTTGGAATTTAGCTGTTCTAGTTCTTGTGTAGCGTCATAGATGTCGCTACATCACTCCCCGCTCGCTGCTCGCTGTTTCTGTTTTGCTGTTTTGTCTCAGTAATGCATTTGTTAGTGGTTTATGGTCCGTGTAAACCGTGATATTTCTGCCTTCGAACATACGCCGGAAGTGACGTATGGCCAAATAGATCGCTAGGAGCTCGCGGTCAAAAGTGCTGTACTTTTTCTGTGCCTCGGTCAGCTTCTTGGAAAAAAATCCGAGAGGTATCCAGTGGCCGTCGACGCGTTGTTGCAGCGCTGCTTTGACACAGGTGTTCGAGGCGTCACTCATAAGTGATAACGGAGCTTGCACGGATGGGTGTGATAGTGTGACGGCGTCCTTGATGCTGTTCTTGCATGCTTGAAAAGCTTCTTTGTCTTCGCTGTTAAAGTTCAGCTTCGTTTTGTCGTTTTTCTTGCATGTTCTCAGATATTTATATAATTTTTCTTGCGAGTGTGCGGAGTGTGGAATGTTTTCTTTGTAGAAGTTAATTATTCCGAGAAATCGTCACAATTCTTGAATTGTAGTTGGCTGTGGGTACTCAGTAATGATCTTCACGCGGTCTTCGGTTGGCCGTATACCTTCTTTTGTCAATGTGTATCCGAGGAACTCTAGTTCCGCTTGGCCAAAGATGCATTTCGACAGGTTAATACGGAGTCCATGCTCTTGTAGTCTTTTGAAAAGTTCTTCTAAGTGCCTCTCGTGCGTTTCTTTGTCTGTCGACGCTATAAGGAGATCGTCGACGAACGGGAAGACGTGATCCATGTCACCAACGACATAGTTGATGTGTCGTTGGAATGTTTGGCCCGCGTTGCATAGGCCGAAACACATGCGGGGAAATTCAAACAGGCCGAAGGGCGTGATGACTGCTGTCTTCTCGATGTCGTCTTCTCGTATTCTTAATTGATTGCAGGCCTTCCTGAGGTCAATTTTGGTGAAGATCTTCATTCCTTCCAGTCGATATGTGAAGTCACGGAGTCGCGGTATCGGATATCTGTCCGGTTTGGTTACGGCATTCAAACGTCGATAATCACCACACGGTCGATACTCGCCACTTGTCTTCTCTACGAGATGGAGTGGACTGGCCCAAGGTGATTTGGATGGTCGACATATTCCTTGCTCCATCATGATTTGGAATTCTTTTTTGCTGCATGGTACTTGTGTGGTGGTAAAGGTCTTGCTTTGCTGTATACAGGTGGGCCGTGCGTGACGATGTGATGTTCGACGTCGCTGTTCTTCATGTCGGTGAAATTTGGTGAGGTTATTTCTTCATACTTTTGTAATAATTTGTGGAACGGGTCTGTGAGGTTGATAGTGAGCACGGTTGGAGTAGACATGCTGTTTGAAGCGCAACCGTCGATCGACAGTCCTGTTTTCTTATCCACCAGTTTCATAGCACGAAGGTCGACGAGTAGATTTTGGTGGCGTAAGAAATCTGCGCCTAGTATGGGTCGTTTCACTGCGGCCACGATGAAGTTCCACGATAAGGCTCGGCGCAGGCCGAGGTTGAGCTCCAACCTTTTCTCGCCATATGTGGGTATTGGCGTGCCGTTTGCCGCGTACAAAACTTCTCCGCAGCGTTTCATTCCTGTCTGGTATGGAATGACAGATACGTTTGCTCCGGTATCGACTAGGAATCGCAGGCGTTGTTGGTAATCGCATACATGTAGACGGTTTTTTTTTTTTTTTTTTTTTGGGGGGTGGGAAATCATCTAATGACTCTTTCCGCTCTGGGGTGGAGCGGAAGGGCGTGTCAGACTCTTACTGACTAAAACCCACCCCTGTTCCTCCCTGCCCTACGCGCCCGGGGGCGAGGTAACTCTTTCGAATTTATCCTCCACCCCCGGGCAGGCACTGGCCGTGGCAGGCCCCGTCCTTTGCTGACAACTCTTTGAGGCGCGCGTGGAACACTACGCGCCGTCGACTCTCGGGCCTGGTGCTGATCGGACGGCGAGTTACCCGCTACTCGCCGTCCGCAGGCCCGGGATACATGTAGACGGTAGGGTGACATCTCGTTAACCTCGAGTTCCGTCGCAGTCGAGGTTGTGACTAGTTTTTTTATATTTGCATGGAGATCTGCAGTTCCGTGCTTTGTCACCGTATTGTGCGTGATAGGAACATATGTCACCTGACTGCTGATGGTTTGTGTTTGGTCGTCCTCGGGAATATGAGCGTGATCGTGAGCGAAAGGGCCGGTGCGATCGTTGCCTGTACCTAGACCGGTCCATCCCTGTCCTTATCGCAGCTACCTCTCTCGTCAGCTGCATGACGGCCTCTCACAGGTCTTGATCGGTGTGATGGTTATCGCTCTGTTGACGTGAAGTTGATGCGAGTTGACACGTACACACCGAGTGTACTTCTTGAGTTTGCTCGTGCATCTTGTCGGCCATAGCTGCGAGTACATCCAACGTTGCCTTCTCATTGACAGACAAAACAGCACGCATGGGGGCAGGTAGCTGTCTCGTCCACAGTAGTTGCAGTGTTGAATCTGGTATCTTGTCTCGCGCCGGTTCTCTCTTGCACCGTAGTAGTTGGGATGGTTTTTGGTCTCCTATCTCCATTTCGTTGAGTAGTTTCTGTAGTTGCCTGGCCTCTGACTCTTCATAAACGGACAGCAATCTTTTCCTGGCTTCTTCATATCGCCCGGTACGCGATTTGCTCATAATGATGTCGCTAATTTGCTCGACGTCGGCCTTCTCTAGGTGAGCTACCAGAAGGCTGAACTTGGCTTCATCACTCGGCTTCTGTGGTTTTACCACGGTCTCGAATTGCGCAAACCAAAGTAACGGTTTGTCTCGCCAAAATGGTGGTATTCGGCTCTTCAAAGAGATAGTCGCTACTCCGTCGTCAGAAGACATCTTCGATGATGATAATTACTGGTGGTTTTTATAAATCACGTCGGGGTCACCATTGTGGAGGTATGCGGAACAGGGTGTAAAGTCCCACAACCTCCATTGAAAAGGGAGGATCCTCCGACCAGACGGGTGTTGTGTCTGGTCCGGGCAACTGCCCGATAGTTGATTTCGGGCTGTTGTATATGTTCAAATCGCGCGGAGAACTCTGCTTGCGCGATGTTGGAATTTAGCTGTTCTAGTTCTTGTGTAGCGTCATAGATGTCGCTACAATATAAAAAAAAGTTGTGTATAATTTTCATACAACTATATAATGGGAAAAGTTTTTTTGCGATTTCTGACTTTTTCAGTACTCCAACCTGGATTCACTCTGTACATGTATACAGATTATACTATGGATTAGATGTACAACCGAGAATAATTTACAACGTGGTAGAATAGCTTAGACTCTTAGAGCCTGTTCACATGATCGTAAACACCAGCAACACGGCCGCTCGTTCAGTATGTAAACGTTTGAAACCTCAGCACGGGCCTCACCCACTTGAATAAACAGACAGAACGTTCGCACGCGTGGGAGTAGGCACTTATATCGAATTAAGTGAAAATGCGATGCAAAGTTATTTTGATTTAAATTGATTCTTCATGTGACCAGAGGGCTTTTTTTTTTTTTGGAGGGTGGGAAATCATCTTATGACTTCTTCCGCTCTAGGGTAGAGCGGAAGGGCGTGTCAGACTCTTACTGACTAAAACCCACCCCTGTTCCTCCCTGCCCTACGTACCCAGGGGCGAGGTAACTCTTTCGAATTTATCCTCAACCCCCGGGCAGGCATTGGCCGTGGCAGGCCCCGTCCTTTGCTGACAACTCTTTGAGGCGCGCGTGGAACACTACGCGCCGTCGACTCTCGGGCCTGGTGCTGATCGGGCGGCGAGTTACCCACTACTCGCCGTCCGCAGGCCCGGGTCTACGGTGGCCGGAGATCGTCTCGCGGCCCCTGGCGTCTCCTGCGGCGGCTGCGGCTGAGGGCGCTAGGGCGACTCGGCTGTTGTTGAGTCTCCCTAACGTATGCCGCCTCCCTCTTCGCGAGCATTACTGCTTCGCAGAAGGAGGAGACGGCCTCCCATTCCCTCTCGCTCCGCACCATGGCCTGAACCAGGGCACGGCGCGAGAGGTCGCTGCCGCCTATCGCATCCACGAGGACACGGCGGTGTTCTACCCAAACGGGGCAAACCTCCACCGTATGCTCCACAGTGTCGTCTGGGCGATCCTTGCAATGTGACCAGAGGGCTGGGCTTTTCTTTAACCAACGAATTGTACTCGTAGCATTGCTATTCAACGTAGCGATGCTGCAGCGTTCTGGGTACTTTTCCCATAGACAACGATGTAGGTAAATTTTTTAATGCCTAATGAGTTGTTTTCATACGTGTTTGTACATATTATTATTATTATCATCAGTTTGTATTCATACCTATTTAGTTATAGTTTAGTTGTAGATATTATGTTTTTTAAATGAGCAATATAAACTAAAGTGAAAATGTGGTGCTCAATTATTTTAAAGGACATGGCTAAATTGAAGTATGGACGACTGCCCCCGCAATGAAAACGCATGTATAAACATGGTACCTAGCAATATGTAATGCTAAATAGCTGAAATTAGTATTTTGTAATTTAAAAAGGTTCAGGAACTTTTAATATTTGCACAATCCTAAAAACAAAATCGCGCAACTCCTACGACAAAGGTACAAAAACTTCAAACAATGACATTGCTATAAACTTTTATCTAGGCGTTTTAATGTGTCTGCGACGATTTTTATTGATAATTGTGTTTTTGACTGGCGATTTTGCACTAAGGTACTTGAAGTAAATATCTACATAGGGGTAATTGCAGCAAAAAAAAACTTGATACAACGAACTTTCGGTATATAATCCCCAGCTCTCCAGCAAAAATCAAAATAATATAAGTATTCTGTTGTAAAACCTAAACTACTTATCCAAATGAGTTGAAATAAAGACAGTATTCACAGACAATGTAAATAATATTATGGCTGAAATGATGAACGTATTTGAAAAAGATCTTAGATTAAAGCTAGAACTACATTAGACCGACGCACGCCTGATTTGTACGTAGACGTTGCGTGGCGTGGATCAAGTGTAGCTCTACAAGTCTAGTTTCCATATAAAATGAAGAAGATCGACGCGCCCAGATCGGCGTGTGGCACACGACGTGTGCACAGTGTAGTTCTAGCTTTACTGACCCAAATATTTGTAGATTTCTGTATTGAGGTAGGTAGGTAAACAATTCTGCCTAAATTAAATAATAAACGCACTGAGTACATATAAGATATTGAAATAAAACAACAATAATGCGGTTTATATATTTATTTATTTGGTAAGTCTTATTAGGACATTATCTAAAAAAGAAGGTGGAGATGATAATGTGTTCTGATGTCTTGCCCAACCGAGATACCAGATCACTGTCATGACATGACAACAACAGCCTAGAGTTCTGTTACCCACAATACAGCTGCAGTAATATGACAGTATGTCATCTAAAGTGTTGTTTGTGGGTTCGCTTTCATATAAAATATACACATAGCATATTTTTTGACCGATATGCCTTGATTTTATTCGGCCTCTTAAAAGCGTTCAAACGACGTCTGACGTTTTTTTTTCATAGAGTAGAGATGGAATCTGATTTAAATCGATAAAATAATCGAATGGACTGACAGAAAAAAAAATAGTTTTTGTTGACCTCGACGGACAGAAAATATGTATTAAGATTGTGCGCCTGAAGTGTTAGTAATATGCTTATCCAGATACAATTAATCAATTAAGTAGTTTCAGAAAATAAATCGTTTTGATACGAGTAACTGTTGTTAAATATCGATTGAAGTTCAACTTATTCGATTTGGCATTTTGGTAATGCAATATGTCTCTTCCCTAGCTGTCAGTATTCCTTGACCTTGTCATGTCAAACCAAAACAAAGCATAAATACAATTAAGAAACTTTTTTATGTTTATTAGTTCACGAAAGTTATAAGAAATTATTAAAAACTAAATAATTCATGAATGAATATTTAAATATTACTGGTTAGTGTGAGGTTCCTATTTGTGCTAGTCATGTTGGGGGCAGTCGTTTAGCCATCTCTTTTGAAATGACTTTGAATAATTACAAACTTGTTAGTTAGTGAAGTCTATTCAAACAGTTGTAACAATACCTAGTCCTTTTTGTTACCAATTTAGGCTTGAAATACTTTAAAATAACTTCGAATAATTTACAAACTTGTTCTTCCTGTCTCGTCTTATTAGGGTTCCGTAAGTCCGAATGAGAAAACGGAACCCTTATAGCATCATTTAAAATAGTGCATGTATGTTAAGTTTAACTGAGGAAAATGGTATTCCTCATGAATAATTAAGTTTTCCTGCTTCTAACAAGGCACAATACAATAGCCACATCTTGTCCAGATTCCTCCATTCATCTTCAGTACCTTCCACCCCTGACATATCCCTGCAGAGCATACAATGAAGTATGGCGGCACCCGGCACCCGGCACAGAGAGGACGCTCCTTGCCGCTCAATGGAGATTTATACCGCAGACTCGTAGAGCGATGGGTGGGAGGTGAAAAATGTTAGGAGGATGATAATTTATTGGTTTATTAATGGGAAGTGGGATAATTTTGTTGAAATTGGTAGCAAAAATGTGTCAGCTTGAGTTATTTTGGTACAACATTTTTAATTTTATTTCTATTTATTTGGGTTAAAAAACAGTCATACATTGCATCATTTACAAAAAGTAGTTATATTATAGTAAAAAAAAACGTATAACTCACACTATTGTCCACGAAGTGACATCGAAGTATGATAACGAACTCATGTTAAGGCGCAGTTATACGACTTTTAACGGTTTTTAATTTAACTACACGTCTAAACGACTAGTCATATTTCGTTGAAAAAAATATATGTTACTCTAGACAATAAAATTTCCGTCGTAATTTAATCTGAGAATATTTGAAATTATATTTTTATAACCTAATAGAAAGTTATGTCTAACGCGGATAAAAAATTGAGAAAAAAGCAAAAACTATAAAGCGTATTTATAAAAAAAACTTTCACCATTTTAAAGATCATTTAGTTATTTATAATTTAGTCTCAGTGTTTTAGTTTAAAACTTGTTGTTTTATGTGTAATAAATTAATAATGCGTCTAATTTGGGACAGCGGTCCTAAATGTACGACGCTTTACGTGAGCTCAGCACAGAACACGAAAGCTAACCACTCAAGGTCGTTGGCTACCTGCCAACGACCTTGAGTGGTTAGCTTAGCTTGAGTGGTTAGTGGTTAGCTTAGGTTAGCATAGCGCCTTAAATGAAATAAAATCAATATTTAGAACAAAACACTTTAAACCGATGAATCGAAGGAAGTGGATGACAAGAGCCTCCGTCCTAAGGGCGACTAGCAAGAAATTGTGAAACCATTCTTTTAAATTAAGATTGCGACAGCGCGAAAATATCAAAGTCAATGAATTGTGAATTATAGGTTTCTAAAAGTCGGCGGAGAGGGGCACGCTCCCCAGCCTTCGTTCTACATCACGCAGTGTAGAAAAGTCGAGGTGCGCGCACCCCCCGAGGAAAAACAGTTCTAGGTACCCACTACGTAACACAATCTATTCGATAGCTCAGTACAATTAAATTTGTTATTGCATATACCGTACAGTATCACAACCATGATCAGCAAATGTCTAGAATCAAAGCTCATGATGCATTTAATAGCTCTTCATCATTATGGGTATAGTTCGAGATTGACAGTAGTAGTATAGATAACTTTTGTAGTTCACAGTATTACCACTGAACTCGGTTAGCCGTAAGTCTAACCCGGCAAATGAAACAAACCGCAAAATCTCAATCGTGCCATGACGAGTAGAGAGGGCAACATATTATTAAGATCGGTAATCTATGAACGCGCTTCTATTATCGTAAAGCTTGAAATAACCAACACGTTACTGAACAAGCAAACTAATAATGCTTGTACCATTGCTGTATGTAAAGAGTCTTGTCCCATTACAAGGTCAAGGAATTTAACCTTCACCCTGTAGTGGGACAGACTCTTTAGGAAAAGGTTATGTTTGTGCCGAACCGGTGCCGTTTGTTATGGTAAAGAAAGTGGGTCAACATAGGGCGTGTCAACAGGTAGATCTGAGGGACTTTGTCGAGTTTTCTTGCTTAAATAAATAATAACTTAGCTACACAAATAACTTAGACATTTTTTTTGGAATGTTGCAGAGTGCCAAATGCTTACTACAATGTAATTGCGTTGTAATTAGTTAGTTTAATTAACTATCCTAAATGAATGGACAAATGACGTGTTTGACGACACGGTTGGTACAGTGGTTGAGCGATCGGCCGCAGCGCTGCGTGTCATGGGTTCGATTCCCGCACGGAACAATTATGTTATTTGTATCGCTTATAGATAGTTGTTCCGGGTCTGGGTGTCTTGTGTAGTTATGTGAATTTACATGTTTGTAAACGCACCCACGATACAGGAGTAATTTCTTCTATGAAGCATTTTTTATAAAATAAAATACATGTTAAATAGTAGGTATCACAGAATTGAAATGAGCTATAGATAGGTTTCAGACACGTTTTTACCTTATTTACAAAAAGCCTGGTAATAACAATGTTCACAAAAAATATAAAACATATTTGATCGACGTATTCGTAGGTCATGTTTCATTCATAGTCCCGGTGACAAAATTAATTAGATTTCATTCAATAAGAGCCAGTCTTTCGTCCTATCATCGGGCACAAAACCAAATCTGAGAATAAAGGAGAAGTTTTCCGACAGAAAAATCCAAAATTTTAAGAAAATTCTAGAAAAATAAACAATTCACGTAAAAATACATCGCGCCATTTTTTGACACTGACATTTGACAGACGACATTTCAACAATTTATTGTAATTTTACTCTATGATTACGCGCAGGGTGCCCAGTGAAAAAAAGACGTGAAATTTAATACAGTGCCATATTTTTTTTACTTCTCAAAGCTCAATCAACGCAACCACAGCAAAAAAATGATTTAAAGTGAACAAACCAAGCTGGCAACCGCGTTTGCCATAACGCTCAAGAGCATTGTTTTTCTGGCAAATAGGGTTGCCGGGACGTCCAAATGGATAATGAACGTTTGAAGAGGAGGATTCTTTGTACATGAATCGATGCTTCGCACTTCTGGACATATTCCTTCCCCAAGTGTCGCCTCAACGACTAGTCCTGTGGCACTGGCATCTATAGGTTACCCACGACCCTCACTCACTTTATTTGCAACTAATGGGTAACAACCAGGGAGATTTCTTTTCTCAATGTTCAATAACACTGTTTGCACCAAAAACTGAAGAATGAAACTAGACGGAGACATAGGAAGCCGTATTTTTAAATACCTCCAAAAACCGGCCAAGTGCGTGTCGGACATCGGATATTTAGATTTCCGTACCAAATGAGGGCATTATCAGAGAAGAAATTTGAATATTCATAAGTAGTAAAATATACGTAATAATTAACATTATCACCAATTTGAAGTTCTAAGTCAATGGGAAGTAAAAAAATTCTTCAGAACAAAAATTTTGTGACAGACGACAGACAGACAGACGGACCGACGGACAGACAGACGTTCCGACAGATACACGGACAGACGGACAGACGGACAGACGGAGACGGACAGACGGACAGGCGGACAGACGGACATACAGACAGATGGACAGACGGACAGGTGGACAGACAGACAGACAGACGGACAGACAGATAGACGGACAGACGCACAGACGGACAGACAGACAGACGTACAGATGGACAGATGGACGGACGTACTAACGGACAGACGGACAGACGGACAGACGGACAGACGTACAGGTGGACAGACAGACAGACGGACAGACGGACTGACGTACAGGCGGAAAGACGGACAGACTGATAGACACATAGACGGACACGTGAGTGACAGCAATATGGCTCTGTTTAGACCCTTTGGGTACGGAACCCTAAAACCTCTGTCTTACTAGGTAGGTACTAGTCTAATAAGATTTAAAAGGTCACGGAGCTCCTTCCATGTGCTGACGATGGTGATCACCGGGTTGGTTTTAGTGAGGTAATAATCCCCTAAAGTCCCTTTTTTCCCCTAAAGTCTACCCTAAGAGCGGTTGCGCACTACGTCCGATACTTATCCGATACTTGTCCGTCAAAATACAGATGTATAGAAAACTCGGACCGAACTCGGATCGGTAGTGCGTAACCTACCATACAAATTGTTCTACGACCACGCTGTACCGTATTTTCACGGATAAGTATCGGATAAGTATCGGATGTAGTGCGCAACCCCTCTAAGTCCAGGCGCCATAAAAGGCTAATAAGTAAATGTAAATCAAATCCATATATTCAAGTTAACGGTACAATAATAGCGCCAGCAGTACAGATGGTAAGCAAACACACAAGCTAAAAATTAATACTCAATCAAGGCTAACTGTACTAATTCACCTTTGATGGCGCACACAGAACCTTATCGTGAAGAGTGTGAATAGCGAGAAATTTCAGCTTGTAACGAAAATAGTTTCGCAAAGCTATTAATATACCTATCTAGGAATTTCTTCTCGTGAAATGTGAGTGTATTAATTTACCTCTACTTTTCTCTTCGGGGAACACAGCTGTGGTCTCTATGCGAGTCTTTAATAGGAGCTGGGTCAGCATCAATGCGTTGGTGCGTTTTGCAGTCCAAGGTATTCTTAGCAGTTGTCTCCAGCACCACATCTTGAATGCGTCAATATTTTGTTTTCTCATGCCAATATTATTAGTTGAGACTTTTCCCAAATATGACGAGGCTGGCTTCCAGTCTCTTCCGACAAGGTTTATAAACTACATCATGTTTGGCAGCATAAGCACAATTTAAGTAGCGTCCTCTCTGTGAGAGGGAGCGGGCTATTAATCTACCACGCAGAGCCCAGTTGGATCTATCAGATATGTTCATAATCATCTATTTTTGGATCTATCAGGAAAGGGAGGCAGTCTAAGATAGCGAATTATTATGGAGACTAACCCTGCAAATCTCGCACAACAAATGACAAAGTTTCTCGAAACAAAGATAGCCAAGTTTTTAAGTTTCTATTAGAATCCCAACTCCGCCAAAGTGTCAGCACATGCCTGTATCGCTGCGAGGCTAATTAGGGAACTTATGACAGATATCGATCTTCAATACTTTGGCGACACGCTCCCGTGTCACACGCCTACTTGTAACATATTACATTACATTGTTGACGAGATTGGTATTACTTAACATCAAACAGTAATGATAATAACAAGAGGGATTCATGTAACGGAACCGCCGACATGTGAGTGTGCTGGTAATATTGCGTCTTCAAAGATTATAATAACCTGATATTAGTCGACGTACGATACCATCACGCTTTCATTTCCTGAAATTGGCAGTGGTGGAAAGAAAGGAGACTTAAGGAGACCACGCCCCAAGCAGCAACCGCAGAAGACACCCTGGGCATCGGGGGTCGCAAGGCGATCTCCGGCCACCGTAGGCGCAGGCTTGCGGACGGTGAGTAGTACGTGGCTCACCGTCCGATAAAGACCAGGCCCGGGAGTCGACGGCGCGTAGTGTTCCACGCACACTTCAAAGAGATGTCAGCAGTACCTGACGGGGCCTGTCAGGGCCAATGCCTGCCCAGGGGTCGCGGATAAATTCGAAATAGAGTTACCGCGGCCCATGACATAGAGGCAACTGAAGGAACGAGGGTGGGTTTTAGTTAGTAAAAGTCTGACACGCCCTCCGGCTCCACCTAGAGCGGGTGAAGTCATTGGATGATTCCCACCTACCAAAAAAAAAATAAACGGTAGGAAAAACAGCTTCAGTCGTCAGTTTTGTTTAAGCCCCATACACCAACTTTCTGCTAACCGAGCAAAAATCTTGAGTTTAACTCAGGCTCAGGGTGACCTGCCGCCATACGACCCATGCTATGTCTACCACTCCGCCGTGCACAGGATGTTGGAAAAATTAGAAAGCAGATGATTCTGACGTAATTTGTGATCCATTTTTGTAATTGCTTCAAGAAATAATTTCACTCGCTCTGGGTTTAGCAGGAGGGCGTGTCAGTCTTTTACTGACTAAAACCCATCCGTGATCCTTCAGTTGTCTGTGTCACCTTGCCCTGAGGCAAGTTGTTCAGATCGATGGCAGATGCAGTTAGTCATTGACTGCCATGGGGGACACACGGTGACCCCCAAACAATAGATTTTCAATTGTGTCTGTTGTCGGGCAGTCAATGTGTTATGACCCAAACCTTTCCGTTACACACTGCATACTAAGAACCATTGTATTCAGCAGTCGTTTCAACTTCAGAAATTTAATATTAACAGATTGTTAGTATGGTAATGATAGCGCACTCATTGGCAAGGAATCCTGAGTGTAATGCGGTAATTAGGACTCTCTTAATGAGGCGTACAGACATTACACAGAAAGTGGTCTTGTCGTGTATACTAATTGTGGTACTACTTTGCTACAAGCAAATATTAAATGTGAGAAGGATGCAAATAAGCACAGCTACAATAAAATAGAGCAACCTTAAAGTGGCTTTAGAGCAGAATATTTCATTATAATAATAACTAGCTCGAGCCAGCGGTTTTGCACGTATTGAATTGGTACTTCCCCCGTTATAAACTTTCAACCCCTTTTTCACCCCCTTAAGGGTTGAATTTCAAAAATCCTTTCTTAGTGGATACCTACTCTTCAATAAAAATACACGCTCCAAATTTCATGATTTTAGGACCAGCAGTATAGGCTGTGCGTTGATATTCAGCCAGTGAGTCAGTCAGGACTTTGAATTTTATATATACAGATAAAATTTACTTGTGAAAGCCGACAAAAGATAAACAAATCAAGCATCTTGACTTGGCTCGCGAAATTGTCGACATGTGGGATGTGGACTCAACGATCATTGTACCGACAGTCGTGTCAACCAATGGCTGAACAGCCACGAGCCTCGACCAACACATATGGAGGATTTCGTTGGGCAGCTGCTCGCCTCTCATACAGAGAAGGCACGAGCGCTTGTCACTACGCTTACTGATGGTGGGTGGGCGATTTTGAACTTATTTTAAGTTTCTTTCATCGATTTCAGTGATGTCTGCGATAAACATGAAAAGCTCAAAATGATTATGTAACAAGATACCAATTAAATAAAAAAAAAACAAAAATCCCAACGCTTAAAAGAAAAGTGAATATTTTAAAAAAAAACAAAAGATCTGATGAACTTGAAACGGCTGAACCAATAAAGCATATCTAAGAACCATTGCTAGAAAACCTGCTTTCAAATAAAAAAGCCGCATTCAAATTGGTTCACCCGTTTAAGAGTTACGGTGCTACAGACAGACACACACACACACATAAGCGGTCAAACTCTCATCACCCCTCTTTTTGCGTCGGGAGTTAAAAAGTCACATTGGTACTTGCTCTGGATTAATTAGAACCTTCGACCTAGTGCATGACAAGTGAGACCAGAACCAGTGAGCCATCACAACAGTATACTCGTACTTCCTACATATTATAAAAGTTTAGACGGGTGTTTGTTACTCAATCACTCCAGAATGGCTGGACGGATCTGGATGAAATTAGGCACAGCGATAGATTATAGTCTGGAACTCATGTCACATTTTGCCTGACCCGGGCATCGAACTCAGGACCTCACGTTCACAACCACTAGACCAACGAGGCGTCACTTAATAAGATGTCTATGACACGTAGTATGTACTTACCAGCTAATATTTTCAACTATATTTTTGTGTTTTATTTTTTGATTAATTTCGTTGCAGGACCCAAGACAGTTTAATCGTTTCTCTGGGACTCGTCGAGCTTTATTGCCTCGGCGTTTTTCTGGTGTTCGCCACTGTTGATTCTGGGTTTCAGGAGTTACAGTGGATGGGATAGTGTGGCAGGGTTATCAAATATATTTTTAAAGGGTCTTTTATGTATAAACGAAATTCACAAACGGAATTTGCTAAGGGTGTTACACCAATCGATCATCGTTAAGCCGTTAAACCCGGCTGTCAATCGTGGATCTTTGACAGTCGTTACGGGTCGTCAGAAGGCTGAAAGTCTGACAACCAGTCTTACCAAGCGGAATTGTATTACCCATTACCTGGGCTGTGGAGCTTAGTTAAGTTGTCGCTTCATGTAAAATACTGGTATTCAGCTTCATCCGGTTAGACTGGAAGTCAACCCCAAGATAGTTTGAAAAAAGCTAGGCAGATTGATTAATATTTACTTTTCACGTGAGTGAAGCCAAAGGCAGAAGTTAGTTAATATTAACGACCCGCCCTAGCTTCTTACGGGTACTAATTATACACCTTTACTTACTCCATGAATCGGTCTGTCTATTAATAAAAAGCCGCATAAAAACCTGTTCAGTAGTTTTTGAGTTTATCATAAACAGACAGACAGACAAATGCTGCGGGGGACTGTTTTCTAATATGCAGTAATTTTTGTTTTTATATTTGTTTTATTGCGTTTGCAAGAATCTGTTAATGGGTACGATTTATAACAAAGCTACAGAGACTACAGTTTATATTTTAAAGTTTTTCTTTGAAGATCAAACAATACCACAATTTCATGATATTACAGATATAGGTATACCATCAGTAACAGCGGTCCAAACACGAATTTTATTTTCATTTCAATCCTCGAACCAATAAATAGTAAATCAAGAAAGATAAGTGAAGACTGAACGCACGGGATCAACGGAAAAGATAAAAGATAAACGATCTATCAGTGTGATGTGAAAAAAAATACTCGTAAAACTGTGTGCAAATGAAAACAGAAAAAAGTGAAGTGAAATAAAACTGAAAAAAAAAACAATTAAATTCAAACAGGATATAATTTTAAACTGAAAAAAATATAAAGTGAAGTGAAAAACCCCTTAAATTTAAACTAAAATAATTATACATATTCAAAAGACAATAATAATTTCTAGCCATATCATTCAATATATAAAAAAAAAAAACGTCAATTTTATAATTTCAATTTTAGAAAAATAAATACAGAAAACACAATTACATTTTAAAAACACTCAGTTTAATTGAATAAAGCAATAAAATTCATTTCACTTTTAGTTATATTAAAAGTGAAAAATTAAACATTATTTTTCAATTGAAAGAGAAACGGACGCTGAAGTGAAATTAATTCAGACATGATTCTAAATGAGTGGTGCGTTTTATTGTGATAACGTCGGAAAGTGTACTGTGTGTCGTAAACATAAGGTTCTAATTACAATGATCAAGCAATCGTGATCTCAACTTAGTTTCCTTGAGAGGTCATGTGTTCAAAACAGTTCCTGTGAATAAACTGTTGTTCCTGTAAATAGTGTTGAAAGATTTTGTGTCTTAGTGCGAAGGAAATAAGGTTTAAAATGAACGTGCCGATGAAGGGTGGTCCCGCGCCCACGGTGGCCGTGGTACCAGTTCCGGAGAGTGAGATGGATGCTCTGCTCCTCGGGAGGACAGCGGTGAGGACGTTTGATCAGTACGTCAGAAATGTATGTATTTTGATGTTCTAACAATTTACTAATCTATCTAAGGATGTCGATCATTGTGACTGCTTGTGTTTAACTCATGCATACGATCAATTAAACAGATTTCAAAATCAGCTGTTCCTATCATTTAGTCAATTTATGGCAAAATAAATGTACGGAACAGATAATTATTTGATGAATTATTTTTCGGGGTAAAAGTTGTTGATATTCATGAGTGCTGTAATTAAAAATAACCCGTGTAGTAAAATAAAATGGTTAGTTCAGAATGTCGTAAAAAATGTGTTAACGTGCTACGAGATGCTACAATATGCTACGGCGTAGCAACGTACTACGGTTGTAGTAAGCAATACAATACTACGACTCATCTCATAAAAGACTGAATTACAGCTGAGTAACAGCATTTTGTGTAATAAAAGTCATTAAATGGGGCACCTTAAATAAGTTAAAAATAAATTCTTTATTCCTGCTCGTAATAAACGAGAAAGACTATCCTATTTCCAAACAAAAGGCTTTTATTCGGCATTTGCATTGCAGGACAAAATTTATAACTTTGACTAAACATTGCCTTCTACTTGCTGATTGATTTTTATTTCTCTTAAAATAGGAAAAAACGATCCCTATCTCGAATTACATCACTTACTAAGATTTAAGCTCTCAATAACTCAGTCAAAGTTAATAGCCGTCACAGGACCGACTTGCCAAACGCTTTCGAATGTTTCCGAATGCACACGAATTTAGCCGATTTGTGCCGAACGAAGTTTTATCCGAGGGATAAGTGGACGTGTTGGTAATCCTTGTGTTGGGGAAAATAAAGGGATTTTTGGGGATATTTATGTTGATTAGGCTGTATTTTCGAAATAAAGTAACTTTAGTAAAATGGTTTAAAGTGCCTACGATATGTTTTTAAGAATGTTGTCTACCATGCCATCTTTAACAAAAGCGCACATAATGGAAAATAGTTCAATATGTCTAAGAGAGTCTGAGGTTTAAAACTTAGGTGTTGCTTTTTTTTGGGGAGGGAAATCATCCAATGACATCTCCCGCTCTAGGTGGAGCGGGAGGGCGTGTCAGACTCATACTGACTAAAACCCACCCCTGTTCCTTCCCTGCCCTGAGTGCCCAGGGGCGAGGTAACTCTGTTTCAAATTTATCCTCAAGCCCTGGGTAGGCATCGGCCATGACGGGCCCCGTCGTTATTGCTGACAACTTTTTAAGGCGCGCGTGGAACACTACGCGCTGTCGACTCTCGGACCTGGTGCTGATCGGACGGAGAGCTATCCATTACTCGCCGTTCACAGGCCCGGGTCTACGGTGGCTGGAGATCATCTTGCGGTGCCGGAAGCCCCAGGCGTCTCCTGAGGCGGCCGCTGCTGAGGGAGTGAGGGCGACTCTGTTGTTGAGTCTCCCTCACCCATGCCGCCTCCCTCTTCGCGAGCATTACTGCTTCGCAGAAGGAGGAAACTGCTTCCCATTCCCTCTCGCTCCGTACCATGTACACAAGCGGGGCAGACCTTCACCGTATGCTCCACTGTGTCCTCTGGACGATCCACGCAGTGGAAACACCCGGGCGTTTCCTGCCGCCCTATCCGACACAGGAACCTCTCGAAACAACCGTGTCCGGTGACGACCTGCGTCAAGCGGAAGGTGAGGACGCCGTGGCGCCTCTCCTGCCACTCCTCAAAGAGGGGCACTACCACCACAATGGTGGCGTGCCCAGGGCTGGGTTGCGACAGTCGCTCTCTACACGTCGCCATGAGATCCTGCTGGAGCTCTGTCCGCCGAGCAGCGAGGTGTCGCGACAGCGAACTTTCGCCCCGGCGTTTCGCCTCCTCGCGCCACTCATAGAGGTGCGCGAGGATCTTTGACCCCAGATCCCATGGCGACAGTCCGGCAAGGAGGCTCGCTGCCTCACAGGGGATTGTGCAGTATCCTCGAATCATGCGAATGGCCATGAGATAAACTTAGGTGTAGCCTATTAATTCACGGTTAGAACTAGGTACAACCGATTACATTCGGCGTATTATTGTAATCGAACCTCAAAACACTTTAAAATTGTTTAACCCGTCGCACGCCCAATTAGTAGACACAATAGATTTTAATTGTTATCTGCACACGTGCTGGTGTGCAATCAACATCTGAAGTGTTAAAAGTCGTAGTCTTTCTTAGAAAAGGCGTAGTCTTTCTCAGAAAAAGCGTAGTCTTTTTCTTCGTGAGGCTCAAAAGTATGGATAAAATTAACAAAAAAAAAAAAATGACGACGAAGGGGATGGCGGGGTCAAAATTAACTCGCTTCGCTCGTTCACTAGACTCCGCTATCCCTTTCGAACCTATCTTCGGGGTGCCCCAAGTCCAAAGCTCGCATCACTCGCTTTTTATCTGATTTGAATTTTGAAACTTTTTTTTATTAATTTCTTGAAAAGTATGCATTAGCTTTAAAAAGTATGCATTAGCTTTAAAAAGTATGCATTAGCTTTGAAAAGTATGCATTAACTTTAAATAAAAGTGGTAGCGTTATAATCGGGAACCCTATCCCTACCAGATTTAGCCCCTTTTACCCCAAACTATTGCCAAAAGATACAAGATCCAACCTCACCTAAGTTTAACCAACTGTCTACTACCTAACTAGTCGCATTTCGGGCTTTAGCCGTGACATAAACATTTTAAGGAAGGCACATAAAAAAGTTAAGTTAACCAGTGTTCATTTTGGAGTTTGTGTATTTTTTTATTTTCATTTTGTTTTTGTTGTTTGTTTTTTTGAGGTACGTACCAAAAGGGTCTAAATGGAGCCTTATTGGTGTCACATACATGTCCATCTGTCCGTCTGTCTGTCTGTCCGTCATCTGTCACACAGGTTTTACAGTCAAACGGTTGGAGCTACAGTCTTTAAATTTTCACAATATAAGCATCTCGTAGACTCAAAGCCATACAAATAGTCAAAAATACATTTGGAATGTAATCCTATATGTGCGATGTCCGATACGCACGTAACTATCTATCTGTAGTAGTATCCCTTCTCAAAGAATACCCATAAATATTCTAGTTGATTGCAAATCTCCAGACCAGATATCGCTTTAAAAAATAATGATTCAAATTTGTATCTACCTACTTCCAAGCGTGGAAAAAGCTTTCCCTATTCGTCCACGAGTAAAGTAACCTTGATCATTATAGAGTACTTGAAGCTTGAACACTGAACAAGTGAACAAGTGAGATGAAAGGAAAATAAATAAACGGTGCTTGTACAGACTCCGCCAGAGGGCATTCACCTTACAACTTTATATAGATAGAAGATGTTTCGGGATTTTTTCACATAAATTCTGTTTCCACTTGATATCATTTCCAAAATATTATACATAACAGCAGCTGTGCCAATTGGTAACGGCTCTGACTTACGTGTAGGCCGTCGGTTTGAACCGAGATAGACACTTCACTTTGTGTAAATTATTTCATCATTACTGCACTCAAAAACGGTGAAGGAAATCATCGTGCAGAAACCGGCATGAATCAAAAATTCGAACATTCACCAACCCGCACTGGGCCTGCATGGTGTATTAATCCGTCAGGTACTGGAATAACAGACACACATATTAAAAGCCTATTGTTGCGTCCCCGATGTGGGACGCACGGGAGCTGACGGGCCCATTCCCTCTCACAGATAGGAGGCCTATGTCCCAGCAGTGATGGGAACGTTAAAAATCTGGTTTTGCTATGCTATGCTAATTATGCTATTAATGGAACATAAAAATACGCTTAAATTCCACGAAGTAAGCTGTGTTGTATAAGTGCTAGGTAGTGTTTTTCAAAGCTATTGAAGCTTAGGTACAGTCAACCGCACGTCATAGCTTCAGTGGTTACAAAACCAGTATACCACAGCCTCGTATTCTATTAAAACTCCGTTCTATGCTAATTCAGGTTAAGATCAAATTGTAACGATTGACATTCGGTCGACTGTACATGTGTTTTATCACTAAATCACAGACAAAAACTATAACTACGATTGTTAAATATAATAAAGTTTTTCTATTGTATTTTCCAAACTATTGATAAAAGAAATCACTAAAAGAAATTCTATTTCATACGAATGCAACAATACGAAAGCTTTTAGAGATTGCCGACGTCAAATAACTGTGATATTATTCAAATTGAAAAATGAATAATGAAAATTCCGGATTTGTAGAAAATACTTTTTAGATTTGTAATTTTTAGTTTTTTTTATCAAACATCATTGTACCTTGTGATCACGAAATTAATAAATGAATGAATGAATGAATGAATAATATAATATACATACTTATACAGGTGTAACGGAAAGGTGTGGGCATATTTTAAGAACTGCATCAGCCTATCGATATGAACCACTTTCTTCAATAAAACCTGAGCAAATTCTCAAAAAAAATTTTTACCTCCCATACAAATATGGATCAGCTAATGATAATTTTGTATCCAAGGACCAATTTTTTTTTTGGGAATTTTCAATTTTTTCTTAGAGATAGTTGTTCATTTCCATGGGCAGAACCGTTTCTTTAAATATGACCACACCTTTCTGTTACACCCTGAATAGGGTCACTGGTAATTAGTGACCGATACTTAAACACGTGATTGTACTCATGATAACAAACAACTTTCCGAAAGATACTAATGAGACAGAACGGCGTCACGCGGCTAACAGCTGATAGGGCTCAGGCGTGAGCGTGAATTTCATACTGCTGTGGTGTTATTGTGATAAAAGTAAATGAGTATTAAAAAAATCTTTCATTGGGAAAGTGGTTTGTTATCATGAGTATAATCACGTGTTTAAGTATCGGTTACTAATTACCAGTCACCCTATACACATAGATGTGGGCCTCCAAACACAAAGGGTAGTGAGTTAAGATTAGATTCGATATCTAGAATAGTCAATTGATAATAAGGTTTAAAAATATAATATATACGGTCGAATTGAGAACCTCCTCCTTTTTTTTCGTCGGTTTAAAACATTAAAAAAACTTGTACATTTTTTTATCAGACATGTGTGATACTTTAAGAATGCTTGACTTGAGAAAAAGAATTAAAAATTAAGCAAAAAAGAAATTTCTGGTAATTAACATCAAGTCATATTATTACAAACTTGTAAAAAATTGAGCATTAAATAATAATCATTTAAAATCACGAAGTGCAATTTTTTCACCCAACTCTACATAACTGCGTATATCTCGGCAACTAAATGCCGAAAACTGGATCCATTTGCTTAAACACCCACATATACTTTTGATTCATTATTGTACATACTATTGCTATAAATATAAATAACTAGCGACCCGCCCCAGCTTTGCACGGGTACAAATTATACACCTATATCTTCCTCATAAACCACTCAGTCTATTGGTGAAAACCGCATGATAATTCGTTTAGTAGTTTTTGAGTTCATCGCAAACAAACAACCAGACACACACGGCGGCGAACTTTGTTTTATGTTATTATGTAGTTATGGTGACGGTGGCATTCTGTCGTGTTTACCAACCCCAAGGGAAAAAACCTTACGTTAATGTAGGTAAACCTTACATAAAACAATAAAGAAAAAATTCAATAAACCCCAACGCTTAAAAGAAAATCGAACATTTAAAAAACACAAAAGAACTGATGACCTTGGAACCGAATTTGATAAAACTTGTGTAAGAACCATCGCTAGATAACCAACTTTCAAATAATAAAAACCGCATTCCAATCGGTTCACCCGTTGAAGAGCTATGGTGGTGGTCATAACGGTCAAATTTATAACATCCCTCTTTTTGCGTCGGGGTTAAATTGATCTTAACACGAATATTTAATTGCTGGTGCCTACTATATAATATTCTGGTGTATATTTTGAACTTTTGTGTAGCCTACCCTCGGTACCGTTTTGCATTACAGAGTAATATAAGATGCTGAGCAGTGTGTAATTTATGCAGGGTAATATGTTGATTTACCTAGTCTGCAGCATCCGCATAAAGAACCTTTGATACTGAAAAATGATTTTAAAAAAAGCTTAATAACTTTCCTACCTCATAAAAATCCTATATCCCATACAAAAACTAGCTGGTTTAACAGTTTGCGAAGAAATAAAATCTTTCTGCCGGGTAAAATCACGTCTAAGCGGGTGTTGCTGAGTAAATCAACGTGTAGGCAAGTTAGCGGATACGTTTGTGCTAGCAATCAAAATATGGCTTAAGGATTAAGGGCCAATATCACCAATTAAACTAATCGAGATTAGTTCTCTAGTAGAACTAACCTCAGTTCTTGCTTGCTTGTTAAATCGAGATTAGAGGTTCATTTTGCGTTTCACCGAAAACTGGGCGTTTAGAATTTAAACTAAGTTAAGCTTAAACTAGTTTAGTTTGTAGTGGTGAAATGCAAAATGAAGCTCTAATCTTGATTAAACGCATAAACTGAGTTTAGTTTAACTTATTGCGATTAGTTTCATTGGTGAAATCAGCCCTAAGTGCTTTACAAATTTTTGTTTATGTAACTCATGAGTAGGTTTGAAGGTATTCTATTTCTATGAGCCCTACCTACATACATACTAACTATAATATATTAGCAGGTCTCCCAAAAGGTGAACCAATGACCTGGTGAGGGTGGCGAGTAGCCGATGGATGTGAGACGCACAAGACAGTCGTTGTGGTGACACTTGTGGGAGGCCTATGTCCAGCAGTGGACGTCTTTCGGCTCAAATGATGGTATATTAGCATGAAAACTGGTCAAACTTTCACTTTAAATAAAATTCAAATTTATTTATTGTCTGTTACAGTTGGAAAGTCTGATCGTATAATAATTATATAAAGATCGCTGTAACATCATAAGGCGTACAATATTTAATAGTCATTTAAATGCTATTTTATCAACTCATGTCAAAATTAAGTAGACTTTTAAAAGTTCTCAATTCAGATACCTGCCTGGGGTCGTGGATAAATTAGAAATAGAGTTACCGCGACCCTTGGCACTCAGGCAACTGAAAGATTAGGGGTGGGTTTTAGTCAGTAAAAGTTTATCACGCCCTCCCGCTCCCAGAGCGGGAGAAGTCATAGGATGATTTCCCACCCCTATAAAAAAGCGGGTTACAGTTTGGCGTTGATTCAATTTACTTCATTGTACTATGCTCTGTGCTACGTTTTACGGTTTAAGAAAATTTACTTGGCTCATAACGAACACAATTTTTCACTCTTATGAGGAAAAACATAATAATTAAGATAATCAACGGTTTCGCTTGATAATAAACTAAAATTGTGTTATAAAAATGGTAAAAACTTACAGTTCATACATTATTCAGGTGGTGCTATAACAGCTTTTTAAAAGTTGGAAGTGATTTCGATTCCTTAATTACTTTACGTATAGAGTTCAGCCCCTCATATAGGATAGTCTTTCTATCGTAATTTGTCCTCGTTGTTCTTAAAATTATACGGTTAGCCTGCCTCGTCATGCGCTTTTGAATTTGCATTCTTTTTGTAAATGTTATTTGTGTATAAGTCTCTCTTAATTATTCTACGTACAAGTATGCAGGTGTTATATTTATAAATTTGATCAATATTCATTAATTTTGTTTCGTTTAAAACTTTTTGAGAAAATGTTAATAGTCATAATTGAATAAGACTTTAATGATTAATTTTGAGATGTTTGTAGTTTTTTAAGGTGAGTTTTGGCAGCACATCCCCATATTTCGATTAAATCATCGAGATGTGGTTTAACCATCGAGATATAATTAATATATGAGACATCGAACAATTCATCTTTTAATTTTAGGACTATAATTTTTCAAACTGACGACTTCCCTATAGTTTGGAGTTCAACATGATAAAGTAATGACAGTTACACTTACACAGTGTAATATGGGTTTCATCTGAAGTAATTTTTTTTTATAGATATGAAATAAAAGACCATACAATCCACACGTCTATGTGCGATCATGTTATGTGCAGGAATCGCCCACTCTTTTTTTTAGAAGATACATAATATCCATTTCGACTGAAGATAACAATCAAATTTTCTTTTAAAACAATTCATATGATACCTACAGAAATCAGTCCTTCTTTTATATGGAACAAATCAAGTTTTAGCAAAGTACCGATTTAGCATGGTTGAAAATTACACGACTACAAATCACCAAGACGTATTTAAAACGCCCTGTACAGCTTTGTTAATATTAAACAAGCAAGTATTGCTAAATTTTCTCGGTTATTATCAACAAACTACTTGTTCATTTCCAAATAAATATCTTAGTAACTGCCGCAATAATGGGATTTGGTCAATCATGGATAAGTTTACAAGTTTACTAGCTGACTAACATGCTTATTAATTTTAGACCATTCATGTCTTGATTAATGTAAGAACTCTGCCCACTTTTGTAAATAAACTCGCCTCCAGCTCGCCTCACCCGGCAACAACACACCTCACACATCCACACAGCTAGCGTGTTATTATTAATTTATATATTTTCGTTCCCGTTTTTTTTTTTTATTATTTCTACTTATTATTACTTTGTTTGTTTTTTTTGTATGCACCTGAAATATTATCTCTCCACCACCCTTGGTTGACTGGTAGAGAATGCTTAAGGCATTAAGTCCGCCTTTGTACTTTTGTTGCATGAAGTGTAAATAAATAAATAAATAAACGGTCGTGCCTGCACATGCCGCACATTTGCGACTGTCGCGCACAACGACGGAACTGTTTATCATGACAATGGACAATCGTGGCACCACTATTTCATCATACAGCCTGTACGAAGGTACTGTTTGATATCAAAACGTAATAAATGCACAATGGGTATCGATAATCGATACGTAGGGACCTAGGGGCTTGTATTCAGGCAGCATTTAAATATGCGTGCTTTTATGTAAATTGGATCGAATGGTAATAATCGCGTGGTTCGTGTTAACATGGCTGCAAAAATTCCAACTTGTAAAAATGTACCTAATAAAATTGAAAAAATATTTAGGTGTGAAACGAAAATGCATCTATTTCAATACATACATAAATATTTTAAAGCTTCTGCTTTTCTGATCATCATAAACCCAGTTACTGATTGTCCTGATAACCATTGGCAAGAATGGTTGTCAAACTTTCGTGCTTCTGACTATTTGCAATGGCTGTTACGAATCTTCAAATGACTACCAAGACCAACGACTTAACATGTTTTTCGTCGCACAGAGAGATCGGAATATACAATGTTTGGTCACCCATCCACAAATCGACCTTGGCAATCGCTGCTTAACCTGGAAAATCGACTCATGTGGATGATATTCTGTAAAGGACAAGTCCCTTTAAGTTATAATAAAGTCTTAACATGCTTACAAGTTAACTCTACAACTCTGTTGTCACTAAATATTCAACAAGGTATCAGTTTTTCAGCACCTGCTTCCACCAAATGACTCCAAGCACTTAGCTCTAATATTAACAGCAACATTTTTATTAATTTTCTTTCTAAACTGAAGGCAACAGAAGCCGTAACATTAAATTAAGGACTTTAGCAAGCAATCCTATGGCTTATTTAATAAATTTTCATAATCTTTCTTTATTACAATACTTATCGGAATTCATTTTTATGGCTTACTTTTTTTTTTTTTTTTTTTTGGGGGGTGGGAAATCATCCAATGACTTCTTCCGCTCTAGGGTGGAGCGGAAGGGTGTGTCAGACTCTTACTGACTAAAACCCACCCCTGTTCCTCCCTGCCTCGAGTGCCCGGGGGCGAGGTAACTCTTTCGAATTTATCCTCCACCCCCGGGCAAATTTATCCTCCACCCCCGAAGGTTTTGTCTGCGGCTTCGCCCGCGTTAGTCAAAAATTACCCCAAAGCAACGTCAACGTATGGAACGTAGTTAAGTTCGTTCAGCCATTGATTTATGATTGATTTCATAACATCAATACATACAGACTTTCAAATTTATAATGAGCGATACGAAAGACAAGTAGCGCCACCTAGCTAAAAGCCGAAAGTAATTGTTACCGACGAAAGTTATTGATTTTTCCTTCGGGAAAAGTAATAATAAAATAATAATAATAATAATGTTTTATTGACATAAAGGATACATAAATATACCCATATTATTTAGTATGTTTATGTATCACATATTTGTTTAGTTTATTTAAGTAACAGATTTATTTTAAGTTTTTGTTGTGAACTTAAGATGTACCTACCTACTTATGCAAATGTATTTTTCACCCTGAGGTTTGCTGTAAGAAAACCCAAATGTTAATTTGTGTTTTATTCATATGTTATATGTGTACAATAAAGATTAATAGAATAAAGGTGTTACATTTTCACTTGAAGCCCTGACTCCTGTGCTAGGTAGTACCTGTGTTACAGGAGTCAAAAAAAAAATGAACCGGCTACCTTGTCCATTTTTGTAACCCTTTTTTTGGAAGGTGGTAAATCGTCAAATAACTTCTCCCGCTCTTCGTGTCAAACTTTACTGAATAAAACCCAACCTTGTTCATTTAGTTGCCTCTGCCAAGTGCCGCGGTGAATCTCTTTCGAATTTATCCGCGACCCCAGGCGGCATCGGCCCTATTTCTGTGCCCCTGACAACGTATAATTATGAAAAATTTCATGATGATCAATAATTGGTAGTTTAGGCGTACAGAGATAACAAAAAAAACAACTTATTTTCTTTTTTTTTTGTGGGAGATAAAAATAAAAAACCAAAAAGTCGGTTATTTTGATTTTTTGCAGATATTTATATGTTATGTGATAAAAGTGAAAATACAGACAAAATACGAAAGTCGACCTACAACTTTGCCATTTATTTTTTTTCGATTGGGGTTGTTGTTTTCCCGGAAATCGCTATAGTCGTTTTTCGGCCTTAAAAAGTTCACCCTTTCCGACCTCAAATTGCCCGTAAATTATTTTTCTCTTTTTTTAAATATTTTCTTCCTTTTGCAAAGGGTGTCATCCTGTCCTAAATTTTTGTCACTTTTTACCATTTTCAAAGGCTTTGGCCCTGGCCTAAAATGAGTTCACTGACGTTGCTGCATTTTAGCGAGCTAGAAAGTAAAATTTACAGAATAACAAAGCCAAAATATGTTTTCAACCATGTAAAACATCCTATAAAATTTTCTAATCTCTTCAAAAAGTTCACCTTTGTCTCAAAAAGCCAAAAACCTAATTATATTAAAAGTAGAAGCGTTGTCAGCACGTAGAACGAGATGAACATCAAATACATCGGTGTGCTGGCTGAGATTATCGCGGTTCATTTGCTACATATTTTCCAGCTCGCTTGCACCGCTTAGCTCAAAAATTGCCGAAGAAACTACGCTTAATTCTTTCTGTCTGTACCTCGCTGCTTACGTATGAGCAATTCGATTAAAGTAACAGTGTTTTGTTAACTCAGTTATAAAATGCAATATTTTTTTATTCTGCACAAATAAAACGCAAATTACAGTAAAATGGATTAATAATATAAACATACAACAATGCTAAAAGCCTCGTATTCAACCAATGTAAGTCTTCTGTTAATTGCCTAATGTCAGGGTCCCAACCAAAGACAATACACATTGCGTAATACTATGTAATCTGTGCTGCGACATTGGCAAATCACAACACACAAACCATCCAAATGAATAAAAAAGTGAAAAAGCTGGTGAAAATAAAAAAACAACTAAACTAATCTTTTAACAAACACGAAAATTAAAGCTATGCGTCGCATCTGTGCAAGAACAGGTCGTTGCTCAGCATAATACTGTGACTTCAGGCGAACTTATCGTCAACAGCGCTGATCTTCAGCAACTACCTCGCGAATGAAGTAGTGATAGACAGGGGGGCGCCCTGTGACGTATTTTAATTCTGACTGAATTCAAAACTAACTTAGTTCACACGGAAATCAAAACCTAACAACATTAAAGTACTTAGTTCTGAATTCACATTAATGATGAAGGAAATGCGATGATTGCTGAGGAACATTAAGAAAATAGTTTTACTGTACGTGTATTGTAAAAGTACTAGCTTGTGCCAGTGGCTCCGCTTGCGTGGAATTAATACTTCCCTCATTAGAAATTTTATTTCAGACTCTATATATATCTATCTCTGTGCCAAATTCCATCCAGATCCGTTTAGACGTTCTGGCATGATTGAGTAACAAATATTCATCCAATATTAGTAGGATTAGTTGGAAGCAGGATAGGATGGGACCCAAACCCTATAACATATTTGCAAATGATGCCAGACTGTCGCCTGAAATAGACTGCAAATTATGGTCGTTTTTTTTTGTTTTGTGGGGTGGGAAATCATGACTTAATTGACATCTCCCGCTCTAGGGTGGAGCGAGAGGGCGTGTCAGACTCTTACTGACTAAAACCAACCCCTGTTCCTTTCCTGCCCTGAATGCCCAGGGGCGATGTTACTCTGTTTCGAATTTATCCTCAACCCCTGGGTCAAGGTCTTGAGTGCTATGTGAAGCGGCGATACGCGGCGAGAGAGAGTTTTGACAAGTCTGGGAGACAAGTACCTACATTTCCTTTTTGAAATATTGTTTCAAGCGATAACTTTTTCACCCCCCTTAAACTTTACGATATGAGACATTTTTTTTAGTAATTCTGATTAATTTAGTAAAACAAAAAAAAAAATCTCGAGGAAGTTTTTAAGTCAAAAATGTAGATATTTACATGGTACTTAAGTCGTACTATATAATAAAAACTTACGGACCTAGTTTTTTAATAAATCTACAACATTTCAAAAAATTATGAAAATTGGAGTATGTTTACTGGGGTAAAAACGATATCGGTTTTTGTATGAAAATTTACCGCTTCACAATCCTCTTAACTCTTGCGCTAATTTAGCTAAGGGGGTCGAAATTTATTGTACTTTCCCTCGGAGACAGAACTTTTTCCTAGGTGAAAGGTATCTGTCTTTTTCTGTACCCCGTCAACGTAAATACAAAATTTCATGATAATTGGTTCTGTGGTTTAGGCGTGTACATATAACAAACAAATTTACTTTCGCATTTGTATCAAGATATCCGCGTTGTAAATATAACAAACAAAACCTATATATCGCTCATTATTAACATCATTCAATAATCTACCCATTATTCTATTATACACCAATCCAGATCAAGCAAACAGTATTCACGCCACGCCAATAAAATGTTCAGCAGTGAATATAAAAACAATAACTCATAATGTAGTATTTGTACAAAACATACAACACAAGTATTACAGTACGTCTGAGGTTAAATATATGTACTACGAAAACAGCCTGTGTGTGTATGTACGTGTACGTATGTGTGTCTAATGTGACTGTACATTATAAGCTGGAAATACAGAGTGTATTTGTTTTGCAAACAACGCGGGTTCGACTCAGCTCTGATGAAAGGCATGCGTCATGGCTGGCGATCATTTTGTGACGAAATAAGTTGTTTTATGAAGAAATTAATTACTTTAAGGCCCTTCTCGCGGTCCAGTGGCGCCCTCATTGAATAAAAAATCGTAGCATAGCACAGAAAATAAATATTAAAAAATCCAACTTCACGTTTGTTACAAAGAGGATAAAGAATTTTTACGTTGTTTTTTGGATACGAAACATTTTGAGACCTGTTTTAACAACATAAAAATTCTTTATCCTCTTTGTAACAAACGTGAAGTTGGATTTTTTAATATTTATTTTCTGTGCTATGCTACGATTCTTTATTCAATGAGGGCGCCACTGGACCGCTAGAAGGGCCTTAAGATAACGCTTCTGATGAAAATATTTTTAATGAACCGAAATAAAATGTCCATTAACAAAGTAGCTGCACTTTAAGTTAATATTTACATTCAAAAGTGCCATTAAATGGTTGAAATATTTTAACTTTGACTCAACCTCTTTGTTTGTGCGTTTAGCCAGTATCAAGTGCGTATATAAAATATTATGTAGTTTTGAGATACAGAGTACAGTTACTTTGTTTTCCATTAGAATGCGAATGTAACACATACTAATATTTTTGCAGTATTTGGCAGCAAATGCAGAGTCAGCCTTATGGCCAAGCTTCGCAGAGGTAAGGTAGGTCAATGCTACAATAAGATTCTCAGCTTCATTTTATCGAGATCGCGTCTGTTTTTCACAAATTAAGTCCAGTTGCGTAGACACTTGAGAGACAAAACTACACCAATTTTACATCACATCACTATCCACTAGGAATAAATTTGAGAATATAAAACAGCCAACCTCACTTTTAATCTTTATGGCAAATCTTGCTAATAAAGTTGAAACCGAATGCGATCTGTCCAACTAAACCGCGTTCAAGAGCTGAATAACATATAATATAACATATAACTGTCATTATTCAACATAATGGTGACACCGACTGTTTGTAATAAACCTATTGCAAAACAGTAACTAATTATGGTGTTTTTTTGGCAAGTTATCAGGTGTATTGACTAGGGCTCGTGTCAGCTTCATTTTTATTGATGAAAGGGGAAAGCCAAAAATATGCCTCAAATGGACATCAACTATTAAAAGTTCTTAATTATGTTTAGAATAAAATGTGTAAAATTAAATAATTATTAAGTTTGTTTATATAAATATAACAATCTCTAAATTATTTAGTTTGATATCCGCTTTATATTTTTTTTAGAGGTCAGTGTTTATTTTTGACATGAGTAAGTGACATTCAGCCAAAGAGGAATCGTCAAATAATCCTTATCGAACTATTTTATAGAATCAGTGTGCAGTTACCATTAATTTAATATCATCATCATCATCAGCCTTTTAATGTCCCCACTGCTGGGACACAGGCCTCTTCTCTGTTTTCCTTCACCGTTTTGAGAGCAGTGGTGATGAAATAATTTATACAAAGTATAGCGCCTGCCTGGGTTTGAACTCACGACCTACAACTTGTAAGTCGCGGCCAATACCACTGGGCCAGCACTGGTGGTCGAATTTAATATAGTTCGACCTATATGTACCGTAAATCTAAATAAATAATTATGGATGTCATTTTTATCATTAATTTGATCAATTATTTGTAAAATTTATTTTATTATTCGTATTTATTAATTTATTTTATTGTTTGTAATTTTTTTTAAATTATTTGTAAAATTTTAATCAATTATTTGTAAAATAGAAAACGTAACGTAGGTTGTGTGAATCTTATTATGTCCTTTGGTTTACTGACAGTTTGACATTACTGCATTACATTTTTTTGATTGTTTACTTTGTTACTGGTTTCGCGTTTGCAACTTTAGTTACAGATTGTTTTTCAAGATATTTAACGACGACTGTGTCCATTTTATAAGGATTTTTGACTTGATTTTTTTTTTATTAATTTGAAAGCTTACAGCTAATACATTTCAATATCTTGTAACAGTATGTAGAAGATGGCCAATTACCAGCTTCCACTGATAAATATTGTGAGTAATATAAACAAATACTCGAAAACAGCGACGCATACATTACACAAATGCTGCAACAAAACAAGCTAAAAAAAAAAACAATAATAGAAAAAGAAAGAAAGAAAATATGTTTATTTACGGTAAACATGACGCCAAAATCAGAGAAACACAACAAAAAAAGAAAAGCTGGGGGAAAATATGCGTCACATCCACGCAAAACGGCCATCGCTCAGCTGAGTGCTATGACACTATAATGCAAGACAGAGCCCCAGCGATAGCCGGGGCCGACGTCATGAAGTCGACCGGTGCAGCAAACAATGAGTAAAACTAAATATTAGACAGCGTTTTTTTTTTTTTTTCTTGGGGGGTGGGAAATCATCTTATGACTTCTTCCGCTCTAGGGTGGAGCGGAAGGGCGTGCTCTTACTGACTAAAACCCACCCCTGTTCCTCCCTGCATAACGCGCCCAGGGGCGAGGTAACTCTTTCGAATTTATCATCCACCCCCGGGCAGAAATATTAGACAGCGTAATAAGTATTAATGTTTAAGTGACAACATTCCGTTTCCTGCAACATAACGCACGCGCCGCCGGCTTTGATTTTAATTTGTGCCACTCAGCTGTCAGTAAACTATCTTTGACAATGTTAGTATAGGTTATATAATGAAAAATACGCAATATCATGGCGGCACTTAGCAGGCATTACGCAATGACATTATTTAATGAATGTTAAGGATGATTCACAATAAACAGTTACGTTAATTTATATGTTTAGTGTTCTATGGACCCATTTAGTGACACGGAACAGTTGCCTCGTCATACGTGCACTGTTACTACGACAACGAGCTAATTGCAACAGAACCACTTTTTGGTAACTGCAGCGATTTTAACTGAACACGTTTCGATGCTCTATATAAATGTCTTAAACAACTCTAAGACAGAGATACTGCGAAGTCCTACTGCCGTTTAGGAAGACAAGTTTAGGTTTTAGGTGACTGAATAAACCTCTTACGACCGCCTATCTCTTTACTAAGATTACACAAAATTTGAGCAAGCACTTCGCGGACTCAGTCGGTAGCAGAATTCATTGCGACGTCCTTGGTGCACGCCGAAGCGGTTTCAATCGCCACTTCACATTTGCCGCCCATTTCGTGGATATATGGTAGAGCTAGGAGCTGATGCCATCCAAATCTCGTGTTTCGCTAAATAGTGTCGATTCAGAAATAGCCACAACGGCGGGGGGGTTTGGTTTTAATGAAACACGGTTACCTAGCATTCTTAGAGTGATTAGCTGTGGTGTTTTGTGGAGGCTACCATGTGAATCCTACCCCTTTCCCGGATAACTGCATACCACCAAGCTCAACGCAAAGCATTCCGAGCTAGACCATAATTAATATAGGAAGTAGTACCTAACCATCATCAGCGTTTGGTTAATCCTACAAACCCACTCACGAGTTGGTCATGAACCCTGAATGTCAATTATACACCCTCCAGCTTCTCTATTGCCAACGCTAGTGATGAATATCTGCCAGAGTGTGGATTTAGAAATATGTAGGTACATATTAAAACATGATGCACATATTTCATGATTCATGTTTCATATTGAAACTTGGAAGAATAAGTCATGTTGCGCCGACCCCAAATAGGTAAATTGGGATAAGGGCAGGAGAATGATGATGATATTAAGACATGATAAAATAGCAGTAACTGTAAATATGGTAGAACAGATAAATAGTAGTTTCCGTATGCTGGAAAAAATGTTTATTAATAAATTGATGCTCCGCCAATACTACCAACCAGCTACCTACTATACTACTACCATTGTTATTATTAAAAAATCACTCAGTTACACAACACATAATTTCACAAACACACGTTTAATACTAAATTAGTCTAAACTAGACTTAAGTACCTATTATAATAGCTTAAAAGTAAAGGACAGATAGTCACACCCTTTTAATTTTTTCTCCACTCCGGCAATAACTAATACTCCGAATAGGCTACATACAGATCGACATACTGAATTAACTGAAAATGAACTATTTGACAATTACATATGGATCTACTAAGCATATTCATATAGAAATACGGGTTTATCCTAATAACTCCTCAGATGAGCGTACATAAGACCAGCGCTGATGTCATTGAGTATTGGCGAGACGTATGTCATTCGTGTACATCCACGGATCGCTATATATTTAGCTACCACTTATCTTTTCATAAAATTATTAAGACAATGTGTAAACAAGAGATATAAATATGTGGGATTTCATAGAGCTCTAATTTAGGAAATTATGCTTTAATTTGGTAAGTGATATTTGCGTTCCATTATGTGAAAGCCGCTAATAACACATTCAAATATTATAAAATGAATACGAGAGTGCAAGTATTAAAGTAATTTTTCATCTGCCTCGATATAGAACTGTTACCAGACTACGGCGAAGCCAAAAGGAGGTATATGACTTTGACTAATATGTATGTTCAACTGTTCCCTCTTTTTTATTAGCAGTACACCACAGACTACCCCTTTTAGATTTTGAGTTCTTTCAGTCCATCCCAACGTTGTCTGGTAGATATCGCTGGTCAGCGACAAGACCGCCGTTGTACCCATAGATTTAAGCTCCTGTAAAACAATTGTGTGACTGTTTTGGTGTACAATAAATTTTAATCTATTCTATTCTTCTATACTACTTTTCATAATAAGTAAAAACGTTTAGGTCATGGGGTCCGAGTGCGAGTCTATTTTTTAAGGATGCTTCTCGCCGACTGATTGACACTTTACGTGACCAGAGGGCGTGCTCGTTCTTTGCCCTAAGAATTAGCATTGCCATTCAACGTGGCAATGCTGCCAGTCCTCTGGGCACGTTTCCTGATGACAGCGATTTGGAGTAGTACTTCCACGCCTAAACGTATTTTGTTTTTGTACAGGCTGTAAGGAACAAAATACCGCAAACTTCGCGAAAAGTTTACACCTAATGCCACTAACAAAATTATGATAGTCATTAATCTCGGTAATGATCGGTTACAGAAATTGACATTTTTGAGCGCGCAATGTATTGTAAACTATGCAATTTCAACACTCCACACTACTTACCTACACTCGCGCCGGCTGAGCGTGCCGCGTGCCGTAGGTATTATGTCGGTGACGTGAATGAACTCTAGCAAAACAGCTGTACGTATTATATTTTACATTGCTGTTTTTATTTATTTATTTATTTAACAATTTATGTACACACAGAGACAAGCGATAAATAAACAACATAATAAATATGAGTACAAAGGTACTGCTTATTTCTAAAGAAATTTCTGCCAGCAGACCTGCGAAAGGAGAAGTGAAAAAGAAATGTGTGGTTGTTGTTGTGTTTATGTGTTTTTGATAAATGATAAATGATTTTATTTTTGTAAGTAGATTTTAACAACACTTTTACACGTCAACATTTTTTTTTGCTAGATGAGGCCGGTATTTCCTATCTGACTACCCTGCGAAGAAACATCGAAACCAACTCAGAGGTCAAAGTCTCTTTTAAAGTGTTCAAATCCATAGAATATGTGCTAGTCAAATCATATGAGATCCATGTACGTTTATGTCTATGAGCTTTTGAGGAAAGCAACACACAAGTTCGAGTGGACCTATCCAGACAGTGGAAGCATTTTTCAGTTATCGTGAAGCTCAACTCAGAACTTTGAGAAGCTCAACGAACCGACGAACAATACCAAAGTAAGGACATTTGAGTAGGCCGCAAAAATACTCAAACGGCCTTACAATCATAAAATCTACATGAATATAACGACATACATAGTTATCGCATTCACATTATGCTATATGAGGACCATGCAGCTTAGTGTCTGTAATGGTCTTTTGAAGAAATAAAGATCCACACATAAAGTTTTACATAAATTTTAGTGTTACCACCGATTTAATTACTTTTTAATTAAAACTCTCATTGGGTTGGATAGGAATAAAGATTTTGAAAAGTCTAAAGTAAAAAAAAATCTGCAGAAAAATGAAAAAAATTGAGGAAAACGCCGCCGAAAAATTCCAACGCTAAAAAAGAAAACAAAAAAAAGGGGGTCCAGAAACATGTACTGAATCACTGGTACACGTATGTGCGTTTATGTGCCTCACTCAGTGTATATGTACGTAGCTAGGTTAATATTTTTGGTTTTAGAGTAGATATAGTTAGTTAAGAATTTTATAAATATGTAAATTAATGATTAGCTAAGTAAAATAGTATGTTCAATTTTTCTTTTCGTAATGTGACTTATGGGGTGTGGGAATATTGTAAAAATAGTAAACAATCTTTATGGCAAGTTGGGATGCGCCTGCGGATATTCTCTATACATTACTAGGCATATCTAAGAATATTTTCTTACTTTATAACTTTCAAAGCGTGTTTGTCTGTAGTCGGCTTTTAGTTTTGTTCCACTATACTATCCGACCACCTAACAATATTGAGATTGCACTTCCGTTCAGCAGCTTAGTCCGCTGGAGCGTGCACTGCAGATAACTGCCCCTATCATTACGTAAGTACGGTGCCATAGTTTAGCACATCGTTTAGCTAGGCTTAGAGATCTTGAGCTTTGTCTGTTATATCTATTGTTTTACTTTCGCCATAAGAAGTTGAATGTCAACTAGGTTTTATTTAACTTTGAATGTTCTTGTGTAAATTTTCTGCTTCATAATTTGCAAACCATTTTTCGACCACTTGTTGGTTTCCGATAAAGCTGAAGTCTGGCATACTTATGAAATGTGAAAATGTACTAAGTTCGGGGTGCAATTATGATACCATCGAGCTGATCTGATGATGGTGCCGGGATGTAGTGACTAGAACTTACTTATGGCCAATGGTAGAACAGTTTTTGAACTAGTAAGTTTTATTATCATGAATAATTTCCATTACACATGATGACGAGGGTCCAACGATTGTTTTGATGTAAAACATCTATTGGCACGGCTTGGCAGTAATATCGACTCGAATGCCGTTACGGAAAACATCATGACACTGTCGTGCTACGATGCCCCCACTACGCCGCCGCACTCGACTCCCTTCTCCCAAGAAACATCTATGCGAAAAAAAGTAGCACAACACAAAACTGCAACAACAAAATCAACACAACATCACCACCAACAACAATAAGAACCAACAACAACAACACCACCACCAACAAAAACAACAACCAACAACAACAACCAACCACAACAACCAACAACAACAACTAACAACAATTTTGAATTCTAATATTAAAATAGATGTTTCACATCTGCCGGGCGTCCCATATCAGCCAACTTTTTTTTTTATACATAATTTTAATTTATTAAGTTGGTAGTGGTAACCTATATCTGGGTTGTGGCGATCAGATAGGCAGTGGCTCAAAATAATTCGGCTAAAATAGCAGCCAACTCTAGCAAAGTTTGGAAAGGTTAGGGAGATGATGAGTAGTATTCAAACAGCTGTAAAATAAATAGGAACGTAAATCAAAGAAGTTTCTCACAAGTAGGTAATAACTCAGTACAAAAACGATCAGACAGAGATACACTAACACAAAGCTAAAACAAACTTTTAAAATACTATTCGAGATCTCTCAAAGTCGACACACTATCATGGAATCAACACATTATTTGTAAACAACGATAAACATAGACTTTGTAGACCTTTACGATCAGAACGCAGTCAGTTTGCCAGCGATGTGTGACGGAGCGTTAACTGCAGATAACTTTAACGATACCAATCTATATTATAGTCAGAGCGATACATTCTGTATACATACTATAGAATATAGTTTCACCTACAATGTGGATAGTTCGACAGTTTAGCGTTATTGCTGCAGCTCTGAGCGCAGGATGATACGTAACTATTGTATCGGAATGTGGCTGTATTGACACGCTTTAGATCAAGAGATAGTTCGGTCCATAGGATTTACTAAGCACAAGCGGTGAGTTTGCTCGTTAGTAAAAATGATAAACTTTCTTGCAAACATTTATTTATTTATTTGTTCGTTTATCCTCGCATCGAAACACCTTGCAGTTATTACAGCAATGGAGCACAAAATACTTCAGAATCATCTGCTTTCCAAAGATGGCCGACATACCGTGTGCGGCGGGGTGGAGGACATCGTATGGCGTGGGTCACGCACACTTGCTTTCGAAGCATCAGGCCACCTCTTCTCCATGGTTCCACATGTAATCCATAATCGCTTATATTCTCTAAGAAATGTTTGAAACTCGAATGAGTTCATTGAAATAAAGTACTAGAAATTGTAAAAACTAAAAATTTTGAAATGTTGTCCTGACAGTTAACCATAGAATTATTATTCACCCGTTTTGTAGTATATATATTTTTTTTGATTATTGCCCTAATGGGTTTAACATGAGGGTAATAATTTTCAAAAAAAATATATTTTCCTTAAACTCTTGTGCAAAGTTTTGTGCTGCCAGACTAGTGGTCTGTCAATGAATAAGCATTTTAGATAAATAAAAAATTTAAACATCAACTTAGTAAATATCCACAATATCTTTATTCTGGAAATGTATTAAGTTTATATTTTATTTTGGCAATTGATTCGATTCGGTTATAATTTCAGTCAATCAATAGCTGACACGAGATTTGATAGCACTTGCAGGTTAATAATCCTGCCGACCGAATTTCGATTACGGTGGCCAATCTCAACGGAGAGTAGCCAAGTAGGCAGGAAATAGTAGTGCATGTGCACTATCTATTCCTTTTCTCCTGACATTAGGCTGTGAACAAAAACATGATAAAATACTTTCATTGGTTGAGTACGAAGCTTTCGGCTTCGTTGTATGTTTTATTATTTTTAATAATATGTATAATTATATAATTATTATATATTTAATCTGAAAGTGGTATCAAATCTCGTGTCGGCTATTAATATTTATGTTTAGGTTAAGGTATTTTTCTATGGGCCTGTTTCGCCAGAGACTAAAAATAATAAACCATTTAGTTTATTATTTTTAGTCTCTGCCAGCGTTCTGGGCACTTTTCCCATTGATAGCGAACTGGACGAATTTTTTGATGGCCAATGAACTATACTCCTATCGGATCTTTTATGCCGCGTGTACATATTTTATTTATTAGTTTAGTATAATATGTATTGTAGTTATTGTCTGTTGAAAATAAAAAACTTTATTTTTCTCTAATGTGTGTTTTGTTTGTGCAGAATAAACAATTTATCTCTCTTTACGATGGGTCCGACTTAATACATAATTATATGTAAGCCAAGATGATGAACTTCAGCAAAAATAACTTCTATAAAGTTTAGGTTAGGTTAGGTTAGAAGCAGAAAGCCTCCGCAAAACTAGTCAGCAGAGTACATAACCTAATATTATAGAGTAGCAGAGTATCATCAATCAATTATTGTGACCACCGCCGCCGCGCCCGACGTCGGTCGATACCATTACATGTGCTTTTACGAGTATCACGTAAACGGTCAGCTACATGTAATGTACAGTTGTACAGCTTTTTTTCTGTGGGGTGGGAAATCATCCCATTGGACCCACCCTAGTGCGGGAGATGTCATTACATCTCCCGCACTAGGGTGGAGCGAGACGGCGTGTCAGACTCTTACTGACTAAAACCCACCCCTGTTCCTTCCCTGCCCTGAATTCCCAGGGGCGCGGTGACTCTGTTTCAAATTTATCCACAACCCCTGGGCAGATATCGGCCATGACGGCCCCGTCATATTTTGCTCACAACTCTTTGCGCGTGTGGAACACTACGCGCCGTCGACTCTCAGGCCTGGTGCTGATCGGACGGCGAGCTACCCATTACTCGCCGTCCGTAGGCCCGGGTATACTTGTACAGCTTAAATTAAGTGTTTTACGATAATAATTTATTAACGCAATCAACAGGGTTTACAAGTATTATGTAGAGGGATTCTTTTAAGTATTGAGATACCTGTAACAGAAGACCTCACTCTTCAATAACTATAAAATGTAACTATGAAAAACAAATCACAAATATAAATTAGACTAAAGTTCTAAATTAAAATTAGATAAAATTACATTAAAATGCACTTATAATTTAATAATACATACTTGAATTGATTTTTGATTGAAATTAATTGAATTGATACAATAGATTTTACGAATTAATAAGTCTAATTAATGTCAGATTACATTTTCAAAGATAAATGAGTGTGGAGTGTTACTCGTAATATAGAGTGTTAGTGTCGAGTGTGTGTGTGTATGTGTGTGTGTGTGTGTGTGTGTGTGTCCTCTCCCGTGTTCCTTCAGTTGCCTATACGTTCCAGCGCCGCGATCACTCTTTCAAACAAGCCCGAAACCTTGAAATACTCCCGCGACCCTTAAAAAAACAAGCGTAGTCACACACTCTGGTGTTGATGCTACGTTGTTGGTCTCCCTTGAAACAAACCCAATCTGTATATACGAGTATTAAATTTAAAGTACTGACTGACTGACGGATATATCAAAAGCCTGAACCGCTGCTCCTAGAGACATGCTATTTTGAGGGTGTGTTCTTTGTGAAGAGCAGTAGGTATCCACTAAGAAAGGGTTTTCGAAATTCAACCCTTATGGGACCGAAAAAGGGTTTGAAAGTTCATAACTAGTAAATGTATAATCACTTAGGTATTTAGCCAAAAATCTCACCCACCTACACAAATAATTAACTTCATATTACAATTTATGATATCATACGATTAACGTGAGATAACATACAATATGCTTACTAGATCCGGCGCGCCCTAGCCTTGTCAGTCATCGCTCTCATCGATACTGACTCAGCAATATTTTCGCATGGTTTTTGCTAATACAATCAAAAGATAGATAGATACATATACTCTTTATTATAATAACACATTGTATGGATTAGAACACTCTAAAAGAGACTTTGACCTCTGAGTTTGTTTCTGTGTTTCTTCTCAGGGTAGTCAGCTAGGAAACACTGGCCTCATCTAGCTTATACTGACAAAAAAATTGACGTGTAAAAGTGTTCCTTGTAACCTATTTACTAAATAAACATCATTTAATATTCCACGACCTACGTCACGTAAGTCGGAGCTGTTACTACTGCGCCACCACTGCTCCTCTCTTCGAGGTCTTACCGCTTAAAGTAATCTTTATACAGACAAACTTTGGATGTATGGATTTGACAGAGAAGGAGAAAAGATACGCAGGCAGTCCGTAGGTCCGCAGGTGGTCGATAGTCGGCTTCCAGTCTAACCAGATGCAGCTGAGTACCAGGATTTTACACGGAGTGACTGCCTATCGGACCTCTACAACCCAGTAACTGCGTACAATGTTTCCTTCTTATCTAATATATAATAATCTCGTGTCACGCTGTATGTGTTTGCAGTCCTCCAAACGGCTCGAACATTTTTTTTTTTGTATAGTTGGTACTATTTGAATAAGTCGTAAAGTATTTTTTTAATAGCAGAACAATATTTGCTGGGACAGCTAGTCTATACTAATATTATAAAGAGGAAAGATTCGATTGTTTGTTTGGTTGTATTGTCTCTGAAACTACTTTACCGATTTCAACCATTTCTTCACTAACAGAAAGCTAAATTATCAGCAAGTAACATAAGCTACTTTTTATCCCGAAAAAAATAACAGTTCCCGCGGGATAGGTCACGGGAGCGAAGCCACGGGCAAAGTGTTAATAATATTATTAATGCGAAAATATAGATGGAATGTTTGTTAGTCAATCACGACAGAACGGATAAATGGATTTGTAAAGTATGAAATAGCACATGGGCATTCATAATTGGGAAAGCACTAATACCACGCGGATGAAGCCGCTGGCAGAAGCTAGTTAACTAATATGCTACTGCAATAATTTATTAATAACCTAGGTTATGGTGAAATCAAGGCTATAAATCAATTGTGTGGTGACACAAGCCTAATTCGAGTGTTCAAAGTACTGAAAATGCCATTTCCATACATTTATAGTCCTGCCCTAATTACCTATAGCTCTCAATAAGTACTGACGGGTTGTCGACCGGTGGGTGAACAGGCGAGTCAATTTACTCGCGCCAGTGGCTGTTACGCGTTACTGGCGTGGATTACTGGCTAATGGATATTCCTGCTAAACGGTACCTTCATTATGGCACGCTGACAGGGAGCGTATTTGTTTTTATTGAGGGACAAGAGAAATACGTTCAACCCAATCTGGGTTGAACTCTTGTTTGGTTGTTGATCTCGTTTGATTTTTAATCTGATCTGTCACAGGATCTCACATACCTGTGACAGGTTCGTCCATGTTAAAAATGAGATGGAAACATGAAATCAGATACAAATATAAAACCGGTCACAATCATCATTTCAGCCGAAAAACGTCCACTGCTGGACATAGACCTCCCCCAAGTGTCGCCTCAACGACCGGTTCTATGCGTCTCGCATACATTTGATTCCCGTGAGTCTCACTAGGCCATCGGTGACTCTCACCAGGTCATCGGACTTCCTTGTGAGAGCATTTCCAATGCTGAATCCTCCGGTACGCGGTCGCCACTTTTCAGCCCATCGACTGGAACCGGTCCACCCGGTCTAGGACTGGTAAACAATCGATCTTTAAAGATGTAAAAAAGGTGTTACTTTTCTCTAGTTTTACTCTGCCAATTCACAAAATGCATTATAATAAATTTCAGGCTACAATTTTCCTTACCAACCTAAAACTAGGTAGATTTCTATTGTGTATAGCTATGTATGGATAGGCAAAGGGTCTACTTACCCTGCAAAGGATTATGACCCCTAACAGGCTTAGCAGAAGACCTTCTTGACCCTTATTAATACTTTATAACGAGTGTGGTACTGAAAGATGAAGAGGAGATAAAGGGCGGGTGTAACAGATTTTTATTATGTGGAATCGTAATAGACAGAACTTAAGCGCAATTTACCATCAAAGAACTACTGACCAAAGCCTTATAAACAGTGTGCAATCAGTCAATCTGTCTAAGCGCTTTTCAAATATGTTGGGATTGGCTTCCAGTCTATACACATTTAGCTAAATATTTTATAGAATAGAATAGAAAAAAAAGTGAAAAAATGTATGCAACCAAACCTAGGCAAAGGATCCGACTTGAGGAGACAAGAGTTGTGGAAGCGTGCCTGCCGGAACCCGGCCTCCAACGGGTCGCACACTGTCCGGTCAGAGCTAATCGAATAATCTACAAATGTTTTACAAGACTTACCCAAGACTACTCTGACGGGGCCCATCGTGGCCGGTGCCTGCATGCCTAGGGGTAGCGGATAAATTCTGAAAATGAGTTACCGCACCCCTGGGCACTCAGGCAGGGAAGCAACAGGGGTCGGCGGACATACATATTTTTTTTTTTTTTAAATCATACACTCGGTTAAAAATGTGATCTAATGTGTAACCAAGCCTATGGCTCCGTCTCCTGCGGTACCTGACGCGGACCAAGACGACGACAACGATGCTCCCGGGGTGACCGAGGTAGAACTGAGAGCGGCGGTGCGTAGGCTGAATGCCAAAAACACCGCCCCAGGACCCGATGGCTTTCATGGGAAAGCCTGGGTCCTGGCCTTGCAAGAGGCTCTCGGGCCTCGACTCAGAGGGCTTTTAAGCGCATGCTTGGAGAGGGGCCAGTTTCCACGTCGGTGGAAGACGTAGAAGCTGGTCCTGATCAAGAAGGTGGGGCGCCCTGCGGACTCTCCGTCCGCTTACCGGCCCATTGTGCTGCTCGACGAGGTGGGCAAGCTCTTTGAAAGAGTAATTGCAGACCGCCTCGTCGGGCAGATGGTGCGGGTGGGGCCGGACCTGGCGGAGAGCCAGTACGGCTTCCGCAGGGGGTTCTCCACGGTGGACGCAGTCATGCGCGTAAGAGCCCTCACGACGGGGGATGCAGTGGCCCAGGGTAGGGTCGTCTTGGCGGTGTCCCTGGACATCGCCAATGCCTTTAACACCCTGCCCTGGAGTTGCATAGTGGAGGCACTCCGGTATCACCGGGTGCCGCCCTACCTCCGTCGCGTAGTCGAGGTGTATTTGACGGACAGAGCCGTCATCTACCCTGGTCATCAGGGAGTATGGAACCGGCGAGAGATGTCGTGCGGTGTTCCACAGGGATCGGACCTGGGGACGCCTTTGTGGAACATCGGATACGACTGGGTGCTGCGCGCCGACCTCCCCATTGGCGTCAGCGTAGTGTGCTACGCTGACGACACGCTGGTCTTAGCGCAGGGGAGGTCGCACGAGGCGGCGGCCGACCATATGACACGCGGGGTTGCCACAGTCATAGAGAGGATCCGGCAACTGGGACTCGAGGTGGCATTGCACAAGTCCGAGGCCATGTGTTTTCATGGTCCTCGGAACGCGCCACCGGCGGGTTCCCAGATCACGGTAGGAGGGGTTCGCATCGGCGTCGAGGGTACGATGAAGTACCTGGGACTCGTCCTCGACAGCCGGTGGAACTTCGTCGAGCACTTTCGACGTTTGGCTCCCAGATTGGACAGGGCCGGGGCTGCCTTGAAGCGGCTCCTACCCAATCTGAGGGGGCCAAACGCCTCCTGCCGGACGCTCTACGCGGGGATCGCGCGGTCCATGGCCCTCCACGGGGCACCGGTGTGGGTGCGTTCATTGAGGCAGCGATCAGCTCGCCAGATGAACGCGTCCCAAAGGGTCATGGCGATCCGCATGATCCGAGGATACCGCACGGTATCCCGTGAGGCTGCGAGCCTCCTTGCCGGACTGTCACCGTGGGATCTGGAGGCAAAAATCCTCGCGCGCCGGGGCGAAACTCCACTGCCGCGACAACTTGCGGCTCGGCGGACGGAGCTCCGGCAGGATCTCATGGTTACATGGAGAGAGCGACTGTCGCAACCCAGCGCTGGGCACGCTACCATCGCGGCGGTAGTGCCCCTCTTTAAGGAGTGGCTGGAGAGGCGTCACGGCGCCCTCACCTTCCGCCTGACGCAGGTGCTCACCGGACATGGCTGTTTCGGTAGGTACCTGTGTCGGATCAAGGCGGAGGTGACCCCCGGGTGTTTCCACTGCGAGGATCGCCCAGAGGACACGGTGGAGCATACGGTGGAGGTTTGCCCCGCTTGGGCAGAGCACCGCCGTGTCTTCGTGGATGCGATAGGCGGCAGCGACCTCTCGCGCCGTCCCCTGGTTCAGGCCATGGTACGGAGCGAGAGGGAATGGGAAGTCGTCTCCTCCTTCTGCGAAGCAGTAATGCTCGCGAGGAGGGAGGCGGCATACGTTAGGGAGACTCAACAACAGCCGAGTCGCCCTAGCGCCCTCAGCCGCAGCCGCCGCAGGAGACGCCAGGGGCCGCGAGACGATTTCCGGCCACCGTAGAGCCGGGCCTGCGGACGGCGAGTAGTGGGTAACTCGCCGCCCGATCAGCACCAGGCCCGAGAGACGACGGCGCGTAGTGTTCCACGCGCGCCTCAAAGAGTTGTCAGCAAAGGATGGGGCCTGCCACGGCCAATGCCTGCCCGGGGGTTGAGGATAAATTCGAAAGAGTTACCTCGCCCCTGGGCATGTAGGGCAGGGAGGAACAGGGGTGGGTTTTAGTCAGTAAGAGTCTGACACGCCCTTCCGCTTCACCCTAGAGCGGAAGAAGTCATAAAATGATTTCCCACCCCCCCAAAAAAAAATAAAAAAAATAAAATGTGTAACCAAGAACATTTTTCACAAAAAACCTACTAATATATTATAATCTTTGCATCGTATGCGATTTAAACTTACCTAAAACTAACAAACTACAACAGTTCAGAATTTTAAACACATTGTTTAAGCTGCTTTTAGGTTGTTGTGTAGAAAAACATTAGTGGAAAATTGGAAAAGTAGGAAGTACGCACATTTAGGGTTTCGTACCAAAATTTTCAAAGAGAAAAATCTGATTTATCAATGTTTTTTTTTAATTTGTTGGTAAAAATTATACATAACAACAAACATTATCAATAAATTTGAAGTTCATAGGTCATGGGTTTCAAAAATTCTTCGGAATAAAATGTTGTGACAGATGAAGGACAGAGAGATGGACAGACAACCAGACGGACAGACGGACAGATGGACAGACGTACAGACGAACAGACGTACAGACGGAAAGACGGACACGTGAGTGACAGAAATAGGCCTCGGTTTGGACCCTTCGGGTACAGAACCCGGAACTCTAAAAAGATGTTTCAACTGAAGGCCACAAACTGGAACTTCATTTGATAGCATATTTATATAATTAAATTAGAGCCTGACAAGATTAATGCTGAAAAAATATTACGAGAGTAACATAAGAAGTAGTGCCTAATTATTTTCGCTTTGCCGAAAGTTTTTCAACTATACATTTAATACTGAAAACATCAACTTCGGTCCATTGCAATCAATTTTTGCTTCTAAACTGTTCTGTTCTACACAAACACGTATAAACTCATGCATAAAACGACCGATTCAACTTTTTAATCGCCGAGCAATCAATGCGTTCCATCCAAATAAAACAAAACTATTCCAACATACACTTTACCTCTACGAAATAGGGTTCGGTTTTCACTGTGGTGGCATGAAAAGTGTTTGATCGTTTGAAGAGTGGTAAGCATGACATGAATGTGAGTGAAGTGCGGAAGCGAGGCTTGTATGCAATACAATGCTTTGCGATACTATTCCTATGACTGACGCGACATGTTCCCATTGAGGCGGGCAGCAATCGTGGGGTACCCTAGCGACAATGTGAGGGTCTGTATTGAATTGAAGGAAAAAAGTTTTAGCGCAATTAATTTGCAATTTTCAAGCAAACTTAGCAAAATGATGCTTTGAGGTGACTAGGGGGTTGAGACGTAGCAAAACATTGTGATTGGGTGAAGCTAGTTTCTTGCCTAGTTGCTAAGTGCTAAATCAATCTGCCAATCTACCTAGCCTTTTCCCAACTATCTTGGGGTCGGCTTCCAGTTTAACTGGATGTAGCTGACTATCAGTATTTTTGATGGAGCGATTGCCTATCTGACCTTCACAACCCAGTTACTGGGTAATACGATACCTCTTGGTAAGACTGGTTGTCATACTTTCGGGCTTCTGACGACCCGTAACGACTGTCAAAGATCAACGATTGACAGCCGGGACCAACGGCTTAACGTGCTTTCCGAGGCACGGAGGAGTCTCAGTATGTAAAGATGGTCACCCATCCATGGGCCAATCCCGGCAAGCGTAGCTTAACCTGATGGATCGACCCGTGCGGCTGTTATTACTTTAGCCATGAGCTCCTCGTTATCCTTGCTAAGTTCTAAATGTCAGACTAAATACAAAACTTTTCTAAAAAATTGACAAAAAGTGACTCCCCAAAAAACTAACTTTATCTATCTAAATAAAGTAAATATTTAAAAATATAAAAAAAATGTTAGCCCACCAGAGTTAACGGTGGTCTCCGGAGAGAGGAATCTCCTAACAATACGCGGCGTGTCCAGGAGTACCTACTTCCTTCTGGATCAAGCCTTTGATCCAATTGCACAACGAGAGCCTCCTCAGATGTTGGTCGAGGCTCTTGGCTTTTAAGACATTATTAAAAGTATTGTTTATAGCGTTCTGTACATGAAGGGTAACCAACGGGACCCTATTTCGAAGCTTCCGGTAACCGTCCGTCCGTCCATCTGTCTGTAAGCGGGCTGTGTCTCATGATCCGTGATAGGTAGACAGTTGAAATTTTCTCAGAGTGTGTGAGTGTACGTGTGTGTGTGTGTTTCTGTTGCCGCTATAACAACAAATAATAAAAATAAATTAATAATCAAAGTGGTTTTTATCATTTTATCGTTCGAGAAATGCTTATTAATTTCGTAAAAGGCTTTTTAGTTTCCACAGCAGTCATGAAAACTGGAATAAACTCATACACGTAAGCACAAAAGTTAACTCAATTAAATTGAAACCCAAACTCTTAACTGGGTCGAGCATTTGCAAAGTTGTCATTCAACATACGTACTAACTTCCGCACAGTCGGTTAATTCTAATCGCAGAAAATTTATGACCGACCATACGTCGGTTTTATTCTGAAAGTTATCGCGAGCGAGTCAATCAGCTCGCGAATGAATTCCATTATTCGTTCAGTCGTTCGGTCCCATTCATCGTTCCTTTGAATGGAATTGAAAGCAATCTTTTTCTGAATCTCATCTGATAGAGCTGTGATCTATAATGGTTTGTTTATCTTTTTTGTCTTTTTGTGTGACTTGCTTTGTATTTAAAAAGAGGCTAAAGTAAAAGAAGGCAAGAATAATATGAGGGAACTACGTAGAAAAATTCTGTGTCAATTTGTTAGATTTTTCTTAGTTGGAATCCAATCCATAGAGAGCTCAGATATAGGGTCGCGGACAAATTTGAAATAAAGTTACCGTGGCCCTTGGCACAAGCAACTGAAGTAACAAGGGTGGGTTTTAGTCAGTAAAAGTCTGACACGCTCTCTCGCCCCTCCCCGAACGGTAGAAGTCATTGGATGAGTTCTCAACCTCCGAAAAAAAAGGGGTTACAAATACGTTCAAGCAGTTCAGACATGATGTCTTCATCTAGGTAATGCAAAATAAATTCAGATAACACATGTAAATTATTATAATATGTAGGCTCGACGGGTGTGTGGAAATTTAGCTACCAATAAAAGTCTGCAACTATTAGTTAACTAAGTATATGATAACCTCTTTTAACACGCTCTTATTGAGGATAAATTCGAAATAGAGTTACCTCGCCCCCGGGCACTAAGGGCAGGAAGGAACAGGGGTGGGTTTTAGTCAGTAACAGTTGACACGCCCTCCCGCTCCACCCAGAGCGGGAGAAGTCATTGGATGATTTCGCACCCCACAAAAAAAAAAAAAGAAAAAAAAAAAGCTTCATTTGTAAGAAACTAACAAACTATGTTAAAAAAGCTTGGAAGTTAAAGACCCACTTAACGGTTTTCGAATGAGCTAAACTCTTGCAATACATGTTTAGTTTGGATAACAATGCATGGTTAACCAAGTGACGTCATTCTAAATCCAATATGGCGGACTCCCAGAGAGGGCGGACTAGTTATTTTTTTATGCATGCCCGTGATACGGGTATCAAATGATACGGGTATCAAATGATACGGGTATCAAATGATACGGGTATCAAATGATACGGGTATCAAATGAAAGGTTTTGCTGCGAAGAATACAAAAAAACCGGCTACGTGTGTGTCGGACCTCGCACATATAAGGTTCCGTACCAAATATGTTTTTGACTATTTGTATGGCTTTAGGTCAACAAGATACTTATATTGTGAAAATTTGAAGACTGTAGCTCCAACCGTTTGACTGTAACAGAACAGAACCTGTGTGACAGACGACGGACAGACAGACAGACACGTGAGTAACAGCAATAGGATCCTTCGGGTACGGAACCCTAATAAAGCGTGTTTTTTAGTTTTTATAACTATAATCTTTTAATATTATAAAGAGGTAAAGTTTGTGAGTTAAAGCGCGCACTAAGTCGTGGGCGAAGTGCTAGTAATAATTTTATAAAGACAAAGTAAGAGGTAAGTTTATGCGCTCATTTGTTTCGAGATTATTCTTGAGTTGCTCAGTTCACAATGTAACGCAATAGTTAATGCCAGCCAAAAATGTCTGAAACCCACTCTAGAGCCTTTTCAAAAGCAGTTTACGTTTCATTATAATATAAATTGGAGTACGTAGGTAGGTAATTAGGCTTGTATAATGTTATGACTTTATCCCACGTTACAACTCCCAGCACAATCATAAAAATATCTAGAATTCTAAACAACGTTCGTAATTAAGTAAGCGCTATGTTTTGAATGCCAAGCGAGTGGAAGGAGCATACATGAATGTTGGAACAGGGAGAGCAAATAATGATATACGATGAAACGAACATCGCCGGTGAATTTATTCAGAATATTTTCATAAAGAATAGACGCTTATGAGATGAAAGAGGTCTGTGTTTGCGAGATTTAAACGATACTTTTCAAGATATGAAGCTGGCGTGGCCTGGATACACTTGTTTTTCAAGCGACTGGCTTAAAACTTATTTTCGTTAAAAAAACTCGATGTATTTCAGCCTATGGCTTGTCAGATGCCAGCGTTATTTTAAATTTATTGGAAGTGCACCTACTTTGGCGTCGATTTCCAGTTTTAATAATGTAAACTTAATAAATTATGAAACGAAGTTTCTTACAGAAAAAATACAACCGATTTCCAAAAAAAATGCAAAATAACCTTAATTTTGGAAGTCGGTGTTTCTGGATTCGTTTCTTCGGTATTTGACTTTTTGAAAGTTTTTTGTTGTTTTTCCGGCTGTGTTAGAACCACATGGCCTGGCACGCGACGATGGCAACAGACCAGACGGCATGTCTTTGTTTCCTTGGAAGGTGGGTAGGCCTTTAGTATGGGACGCGACTTGTGTCGATACTCTTGCGCCATCTTATCTTCTGAGCTCATCGTGCTGTGCTGGCTCTGTCGCTGCGGCTGCTGAAAACCTTAAGCGGCGGAAATATAATAACCTTGTTGGTAATTATATTTTCGAGCCGTTTAGGGTTGAAACTCTCGGATCGTGGGGTCCGAGTGCTCACAAATTATTTAAAGATATATCTAAACGCCTTGTTGACACTTCGCGTGACCCAAGGGCTGGCTTTTTCCTTGGACAGAGAATAAGCATTGCCATACAACGTAGCAATGCCGCCAGCCTTTTGGGCTCATTAGCAGCCGACAGCGATGTGGAGGAATTTTTCGACGCCATATTTTAATTTTTTTTTTTTTTTGTGTTTATATAGTTAAGTTAGATAGGTATATTTTTGTGTTTATATAGTTAAGTTAGATAGGTATATTTTTTGTGTTTATATAGTTAAGTTAGATAGGTATATTTTTTGTGTTTATATAGTTAAGTTAGATAGGTATATATTTTGTGTTTATATAGTTAAGTCAGATAGGTATATTTTTTTTGTGTTTATATAGTTAAGTTAAATAGGTATTTTTTTTTTTTTGTATCCCATAACTACCAAATAACAACAACAATGCGCAAGAGATGCGCGTCGCTGGTGAGGCGAGTGCGGGGGAGTAGGCTTGCTCCATCATTGCGCACTGTTGTGGGCGGCACAATAAACGTGTATTTCGCTGTGTATTTAGCGTTCTGTTTCGTTTTACGTTTTAATAATTTGCTCACGCCGACATGTATAATTAATATAATAGTGTTAATTTTGTAATATTATCTATTTTATTATGATATCAGAAATAAACTTAATTGTTTGACATTGGTGTTGATTCTGTTGTGCACAAACTAAACTTCATTTAGGCTATTGCTATCTTTTTCTCTCTAATAAAACAAGAAAGAGACGGACGTGAATTAGAGCTGTCAAATTTAGTTTGAACTAATATTTCCATACAAATTTAGGGTACACGTAAAAACATGTCGTCTAAAAACACGGCGAAGCGCAAGGCGTAAACTAGTTTAACATCTCTAACTTAGTTCATAGCTATAGCCGTCCTTTTCTCGCACTGCCTTTTAGTAAAAGATAGCAATTCTCTAATTTTAATTTAGTTCTAATTCTAATTTTATTGTAATTGATATGAGTCTTAGATAATTGAAATAAATTGATTATTATTATTTCGTATATTTATTTTTACACATATTATTTACATTTCTAAATATTTTTTAAAAGAAAACATATAAAAATAAAACATTTAAAAATATAAAAAAATAGTTGTCCACCGGTATCGGGAGCAGGGTCCAAGCTACCGGTGGTTAGGGCTCCAGAGACAGGAACCTCCTCACAATGCGAGCCGTCTCAAGGAGTACTGCCTTGTGAATCAGGCCCTTGATCCAACCGCGCAACGACAGTTCGACAGGTGGTCGTCGAGGCTTTTGGCCATCAGGCCATTGGCGGTAACGATTATCGGCGCAATGACAGCCGAGCCACATTCCACATATCGACGACCTCGTGTGCCAAGTCAAGATATTTAATTTGTTTTTCTTTCTCAGCTTTCACGAGGTTCTCGTGATGTGGGATGGTGACATCGATTATCATTGTGCGGCGCGCTAATTGGTCTATCACCACTATATCCGGCTTATTGGCAACAATAGTCCTGTCAGTGATGATAGGCCGATCCCAGTACAACGTGACATAGTCATTTTCGAGAACTGGGTCGGGCACATACTTTTAATACGGCACCTCAGAATCCACAAGTTTGTATTTTAAAGCAAGCTGCTGATGAATAATCCTGGCCACTTGGTTATGCCTGTGCAAATACTCGCTGTTAGCAAGACGAGAAAAACCAGAGATAATATGTCTGATGGACGCACCCGGACGGTGGCATGCCCGACACACGTCAACCGTCCCATCCTTCATGATATGCCTTCGGTAGTTATTCGTCAAGATAACTTCGTCCATAATCGCACAGACAAAACCTTCAGTTTCCCCGAAGAGGTCACTGAAACGTAGCCAGGCCACGGACGCCAAGAAATCTACATCAGGCCCATGAAGGGCCCGATAAAAGCGCCATCACCATTAATCCATCAGATGTAGCCAAAGCGGTTCGTCCGTTACCGAACTGGAAATCTCCGGGACCGGACGGACTGCACAACTTTTGGCTGAAATGGTATAGCAGCTCACACGCGCTCCTGGCATCTCAATTCCAGTCATCCTTAGAGTCTGGGTCGCTGCCTCAGTATCTAACAACCGGTGTCACCCACCTGCTCCATAAGACAGGTAGTCCCGTGGAACCCAAGATTTATAGGCCGATTACGTGTTTGTCAACGGTCTATAAACTTCTTACATCCATCCTGAGAGCAAAAATTAATCTGCACATTGAGAATAATTCAATTATGTCTGCCTCTCAGAATGGATGTACTCTCCACTGTCTTCTTATTATTATTATTATTATAAATAAAACTAAATAGTAAAAGTTATACCCGAATTGATGGCCCCAAAAACATGGATTTTGAACATAATTGGTGAAATTAGGGAGTATCAGGGTGAACAATACAAATCTGTGTAAGGGTTTTAAGTGGTACCCCTTTTTTTCCGCTCTAGGTAGAGGGTCGAGCGGAAGGGCGTGTCAGACTCTTACTGACTAAAACTAACCCCTGTTCCTTCCTGCCCTGAATGCCCAGGGGCGACTCTTTCGAATTTATCCTCAACCCCCGGGCAGAAGTGGTATCCCTTCAGAGCGTATCAGCCTGATGTTATGTTATAATTCCGGAAAGTGTTCTATCGTCTATTGAAGACTTCCATTACAACTGTCTCTGAAGTTGTTCATCAGATATTCACAACAAATAAAATTGGGACCACATGAGTAGTACCAACTTTCAAATTAAAAAAAGAATCATTGTAATCGGTTCACCTAGAAAAAGTTCTGATGTAACACACATTAAAAAAAATACATTTGAATCGAGAACCTCCTCCCTTGTTTTGACTACGGTTAAAAATATAATTGTTTTTTTGTTTTATACGTAAGCTTCCAAAAATTACATATTATCACAAATATATCTCGGGCAACGGAGTATTTGACTATTTTAGCTTATCATGGCATGCTACCGGCACACACCCTTTCTACACGTCATCTCAACTCTTGCTTGGACCACCTAATCCTAAAATCGCGGCATTCTGCTTTTTGTTTCGTCGCTAATACCTCAATTACGGATCATGACACAGTTCTGTTGTTTTTGGAGAATTATAACACATCCAGTTTTTCTCGGCAAAAAGCAGAACCACTCGCGTATTGGACTATGAAAAAATTAAATTGGACCTTCTCGAGGCAGATTTTAGGCCCTTGTATTCCTCCCCAGATGTTAATGAAGCCACCGAATTCTTTATCTCTACTCTCAAACAAATTGTACTTCAAAATTCTACACTTAAAGTGGTTTCCAACCGTAAAAGATTGAGCAAACCTTGGATGACCCCGGGGCTTCTTAGATGCTTGCGGAACCGCGACAATCTACATCTGAAATCTATAAAAAATCCCGAGAACGAAATTTTACAAACCACTTTTAAAAGGTACAGAAATTACTGTTCGATGATACTTAAAACTTCCAAATCTAACTATAATAAAGCAAAAATAAGTAATGCACAAAATAACAATAAAAAGCTCTGGGAGGCTATTAAATCAGTTACTCACACTGCAAAAGTCAAGAAACACGCCGACGCTCTTTTGTCATCCTCCGATCCAGAGAACTCCGTAAATGAGGCGAACGCTTACTTTGCTAATATTGGTCGTACCTTAGCTGAAAACATACCTGCGGTTGCAACCATACCTCCTCAATCCGATGTTCTCCAAGCTTACAAAAATTCCTTTGTCCTTCTGGATACAGATGAAGCTGAATTGGATAGTTTAATTATGTCTCTAAGGAGCGATTGTGCGATAGGTTCCGATGATATATCAGCCGCTCTTCTTAGAAATAACAAAAATATACTCATTCCTCACTTAAACTACATATGTACCCTTGCTTTTAGTTCAGGCACTTTTCCAAACGCTTTCAAGCTGGCAGTAGTGCACCCAATTCATAAAGGAGGGGACAGAGATCGTTTGAACAATTACAGACCTATCTCAATTTTGCCTACTCCATCGAAATTACTTGAGAGGCTTATGAATAATAGAATAGCCAAATACTTAAATCAAAAAACTTTTTTACAAAAAAATCAAACCGACTTCCAAAAAAAGTGCAAAATAACTTTAATTTCGGAAGTCGGTGTTCCTGTTTTGTGTCTTTGTTTATTGACACCGACTTCCGAAATTAAAGTTATTTTGCACTTTTTTTAGGAAGTCGATTCTATTTTTTTGTAAAATAGTTTTTATTTTTCACTTTTTAGTTGTGGTTCCCCATGAAACTGTGTTAACAGTTCATAGACATACGATAGCAGCAATCGCGGATGATTTGCTGTCAATTTTTGAAGAGTTCCGTTGTCTGTCTCCGAAACCCATCATCAGATCTTTTTGAAATTTAAATGAGACCATTTCGGCATAAATCCCTTTCGAACAAAAAAAGAATTTTGCAAATCCGTCAACATATGACGGAGTTATGCCCGAACATACATAAAAAAAAAAAAATACGAACATCCGAATTGATAACCTCCTCCTTTTTCGAAGTCGGTTAAAAATCAAATACTCTCATCTTCTCAATATGGTTTTCGCTCCGGAATTTCTACTAATAATGCTGTATTAGACCTAACTAATACTATTGTCACCAAACTTGATGAAAAACAGAAGGTCATAGGCGTTTTCCTAGATTTGGCGAAAGCCTTCGACACTATTTCTGTCCCCACCCTCATTGCCAAGCTGGAAAAAATTGGTATAAGAGGCACTCAACTATCCCTCCTCAGTAGTTACCTCACTGGCAGAAGACAATGTCTCAATATAGGAGATTGGACCAGTGATGAACTCCCAATAACATACGGAGTTCCCCAGGGCAGTATTACCGGTCCCACTCTTTTTCTCATTTATATAAATGACCTTTGCCAGCTAAAGCTTCCAAATGCTTACATCTTTACATATGCCGATGATACTGCTCTAATTTTCTCCGGGGATAGATGGGATCTGGTGTTTCAATATGCACAGTCTGGACTTGGCACTGTGACCAGCTGGTTGGCACAGAACCTGCTCACTCTGAACGTTGATAAAACAAATTACCTCACCTTCTCACTTTCAGCCGCTGGAAAGCTTCCTTCTTCTTCTTTTGCTTTAATCGCTCACTCCTGTAGTTCAACTCACCATATGGGTTGCGTTTGCGCCCACCTAAATCGGGTAAGTTACATTAAGTATCTAGGAGTGCAGATCGACGACTGTTTAACCTTTAGTTCTCACATTGAAACACTTACTTCACGGTTGCGCAGGTTAATCTATGTTTTTAAGAACCTCCGTTACGTTGCTGACTCAAAGGTAATTAAACTTGTATATTTAGCACTCTGCCAATCCCTCATCCAATACTGTATAGTTGCTTGGGGTGGTTCAGGAAGGTCCCACATGTTGAAAGTAGAACGCGCCCAAAGGGCACTGTTGAAAGTTGGTTGGCTGTTACCCTATCGCTTTCCTACCACAGACCTTTACAAAACTTGTGAGGTTCTAAATGTTCGTAAATTATATATATTAAATCTTTTAATGACAACTCATGGCCACACTCCCTACGATCCTTCTTTGATCTCCCAACGACGTAAGCATTCGGTCTGTCCCTCGATTCGTACAAATTGTGCTTCGACCCAACGCTTCTTCCGCTTCCTTAGCAGTCATGTGTACAATAAGACTAACAAAATTTTAAACATATACCCCTTGTGCAAATCCAAATGTAAAGCTAAAATAACAAATTCGACTTGGATTACTCTGAGACAGAAAATATTTTAGCTGTTTTACAATAAAATAGATAGTAAATTTGTAGACCTCATTTTAACACACACCCCTACACTCACTCTTACAAATATACTTTCACTCACACACACACAACACGCACAATACATTACACACTCACAGACACACCATTTTTAGTTTTAACATTTTTCCTATTTTAGTTTTTAAATATTCCTCTCTGTACGTGAAGGCTTGGATGTTTACAAATTAGTGCTTAATAGTATTGTTTAAAGAGGGTGAGAGCCTGGAGATCTGTCATACAGGTCCCGAACCCACTGCAGACTCCAGCTCTCACAAAGGTTACAAATTTGATTGAAATAATATGTCACGAACCAATGTCGGTACCTTTTAAGAGAAATAAATCATTATTTAATTTAATTTAATTTAATTTAATTAATATATTTTTCTTAAAGCTTTGATCCAATTTATAAAATTCACTGGAAGAAAGCTACAATATCACTTAGAAGCATTAGCAGTAGTCCAAAATAAAAGGTAGATATTTACTAGTTTTCATTCCGGACTAAGGGTGCGTTTCCACTAAAGCGGAGCTAAGCGGCAGACGTGTAGGAATCGTTCAGTAACAGACGAGACGAGGATTGGTAACCACCAACACAGGTGAAGCTCCGCTTCAGTGGAAGCGCACCCTAATGCTCCAGTGAAAAAGGCCATAGGAGCGAAACCGCTGATATCCTATCTAGTACGTCACAACTAAGCTGTTGCAATTGTAATGTACCATTCTTAGCCAACACAAGAATTCACGCTGCAGATCATTCTACCATATAATTCTTTGACAGCAGCTTATATAACATTTTACAAACCCAATACACACAGCAACGGAATTACCTCAAGGAATCGCGACTCACAACAATCTCATTACGTCGTCCTCCACGTTTTGCACTCGCCCCGCCAGCCAATTAGATGCCACCGTCGGATTACACCCCGCGCTGATTGGCTGCTAAGAAATAAGAATAAATTTACTGCACTTTTTTTAGGTCGACTTGTTAAGGAAACTGTGTTTTATTAAATTTTTGTTGGTTTTGGAGGAAGAGTTTTTCTTTGAATTGAAGTGAATTGGAAAGTCCAAACAAGATGCTTACAATAAATCGAAGACAAGAGTCTACTTCAACATATATTAGGCACTGATATCTGGTAGGTACTGTATATTATAATGAGTTTAGGGTTCCGTAGTCCTAACAAGGACAAGGAGCCCTTATAGTTTCGGTCTGTCCGTCCAAGGCATAACTTAGAGACTGTTACTACTAGACAAAACTGCAATTTTGAATGGGTATCCATAATAAATAAATATTATTACGCCAAGATAACGAATTTTTTTAAGGTAATACGGGAGCTTCCGTACATGTAAAGTAGGGATGGTTATTACTTTCTCGCCTATCGTGTAGTGTGGGGTATCGCTGAATAGGTCTTTAAAAATAATTTTGCATATAGTTTATAAAAAAAAACATTAAAAAATTCATGAAAAGGTTGTAAAGACTATTTTTCAATTTAGTGATTCATATGCAAAATATACCACCAAAAACTAAACTGTTGCCTTGAAAAATGTGAAAAAAATCATGATATACCTACCTAGTATATATAACAAACTTTGAAGGAAAACTATGACGGCTAAGTTAGATCTGTTAGTTTAAGAGTAATAGTCCCCCAACTTATAAAATGTACATATTTGGAAAATTTCGTACAAAAAAAAAATCCTTACTTAACACATTGCATGTTATAACGGGTGTCAACGGAATCCTACATTGTGGGTGGCCAGACATGCACTTGGCCGTTTTTTTAATGAGTTACTTCAGCGGTTAAATGGATTTAAATGTTTGACTAGACGATAACTAGCCTTTTTTTTTTTGGGTGGGTGGGAAATCATCCAATGACTTCTCCCGCTCTGGGTGGAGCGGAAGGGCGTGTCAGACTCTTACTGACTAAAACCCACCCCTGTTCCTTCCCTGCCTGAGTGCCCAGGGGTGCGGTAACTCATTTTCAGAATTTATCCGCTATCCCTAGGCATGCAGGCACCGGCCACGATGGGCCCCGTCAGTGCTGGCTTACACTTATCTCTTTGAGGCGCACCTGGAACACTACGCGCCGTCGACTCACGGGAACTAGCCTGGATTAAAACTTAGAATATTATTTTTTCTGGTTCATAACTTCCACTCCTGAAGCATAGTTTCGGCACGGTTGGCGCAGTGGTTGAGCGATGAGTAGTTATACTATGTGTCGCGGGTTCGATTCCCGCACCGTATGTGAAGTTAAATGTGTCCAAATGCGCCCACGATATTGGAGTAATTCCTAGTTCGGGACAAGATTAAAAAAAAATACTTCTTTGACGGACGAAGCTTCTACGAGGATAACATCTATTTCATTTTCAAACACCTCTAGTGACCAAACTGACCAGGTTTTTTTTCGATTTGTCAAAGCCTGCTCTGAGATGCATCTCTCATATAATTTCAATATACCACAATGCCCTTCAATGAAGGGAATCGACCCGAGTGCATCCTATCAAGCAAATAATTTAACAAAAACTAGTGCTACAGTACTACGATTTTGCCACCACGTGAATTACATTCATTTCAATGTTTCAATTAGCTCAGTCAATTAGTCAATTACCTCAACTAATAAAATTTTACATTCGATTTCTTGATTCTCAGGCGGTACGATGTTCGCCGGGTCAGCGAGTATAGATATATAATTAATACAATTCTCCAAAACAGGAAGGTTGTATTAATTCTGTGACTGAATATGTGTGTGTAGTACCATCCTCACTACCTACATGTGAGGCTCTGTATTCCCAGAAGAGACAGACGTGTATTGTAATGTAATACTGCTTCCACATTTCACCGGCGCCGCTATCAAGTGTCCTGAAATAGGGGCTAAGCCTATTGACATACATCGGGCATAGTGCTAAACTCCGGACTGAAACTGGGAATTTTCTGACTAATGGCATTTCAACTTGGTACTCAAACCTGAGAGTTTAACTAAGTACATTTCGCTCAGCAGTTTGTGCTTGATATAAGATATCAGCGAAAAATACTGCGCCTCACACATATCTCGCTCCTTGACCTGCTCCTCTGGGCTATCTGAGAGCTCCTCCATCTCACTCTGCAAAGTGTCAAAATCGTCAAACAAAGATTCAATTCTTTTAAGACGCAAATCCAGTTCTATCCTGCTTTCTAGTTTGCTAAGTTGATCACTTTCCTTAACACTAGATAAATATGTGCTGAAATTTGTCATTTTGCCTTTGAATACTCCACGTTTCTTGACTAATTCTTTAACTTTACTCATTGGGGCAGACATATTTTGGGATATCATAGGCACAAATCGCATCCAGTTAGGAAAAAATCAACCAACGTTAGTTGAATCGACGCTTGGTTGGTTGGTCTCAGGGTCAATCTACGATGGCAAAGCATCTACTGTTATGAGTCATCTTTGTCAGGACACTCCAGTAGAACTATCTAAGTTCTGGGAACTAGATACAATCCCACCAGAACATGATTTTACAGCCGATGAAAAGGCATGTGAACTGCATTTCACTAAAACAACAAAACGCAATTCACAAGGTCGGTTCATAGTTTCCATGCCTTTAAAGGAGTCACCTAGCGCTTTAGGCGATAGCTTTCAAGTAGCTAAGCGTAGGTTTCTTTCCATCGAGCGAAGGTTGGAAAGAGATATGAGACTAAAAAATTTGTACACAGAATTCATCACAGAATATATCAACTTAGGTCACATGAGTGAAACAACATTTAATTCAGAGAAAAAGATTTCATGTTTTCTACCCCACCACGGGGTACTTAGGGAGAGTAGTATTACAACCAAGTTACGGGTTGTATTCGACGCTTCCGCTGTGACGTCATCAGGAAAATCATTGAATGACATACAGCGCGTTGGGCCAACAGTACAAGACAATCTATTGTCAATATTAATTAGATTTAGACAACACAAGTTCGTCATAACCGCTGACATCGAGAAGATGTATAGACAGATAGAAGTTGACCCAACACAACGTTCTCTTCAGCAAATATTATGGCGTTCAGACCCGTCGCATCCGTTGAAGGTTTACACCTTAAACACCATCACCTATGGTACGGCGTCAGCCCCATTCTTAGCCACTAGATGTTTAAGACAGCTAGGCTTGGAAGCAACAAATGAAGAAGTCAAACGAGCCATTTGTCACGACTTCTACGTGGATGATCTTCTGACTGGCCATGAGTCTTATCAAGATGCAGTTGATTTATGCCAGGGAATCATAAACTCGTTAGAATCTGCCAAATTATGTTTGCGAAAGTGGAACTCAAATTGCACAGAAATTCTAAACGCAATCAGCAAAGGAGACAGTACACATCATCTTGTGGATTTAAGTGAAAACGAGCTTTCTAAGACGTTAGGCCTCAATTGGAACAGTGCAGCCGATTGCTTGACATTCTCCATCCACATAGAAGGTAGTGACAAAATTAGCAAACGTCATATCCTATCTACAATAGCTCAAGTATTTGATCCTCTTGGCATCGTGGCCCCTTGCATAATATCAGCAAAAATAATTATGCAACAATTATGGAAGGATCAATGCTCATGGGACGAAGATGTTCCACAGCACATAAAAAAGGAATGGCTTAGTTTCGTGCATACTTTATCACATTTAAACAAATTAAACATTCCACGTTGCATCATAGTTAATAGTCCTATTAACGTGCAATTGCACACCTTTACAGATGCCTCGGAGAGTGCATATGGTGCATGCGTGTATGTGAGGTGTGTTGGTGGTGATGGGGCAGTCACTGTCCGGCTGTTGGTATCCAAGAGCAAAGTAGCGCCCATTAAACCCACTACCATTCCACGCCTGGAGCTTTGTGCAGCTTTGCTTGGGACAAGGCTATGGAAACGGGTAATCGCTTCAGTTACTTTTAAGTACGACGATTGCTTCTTTTGGTCGGATTCGACCATTACATTAGGCTGGCTCGCCCATAAGTCAGAGCAGTGTAAACCTTTTGTTAGGCATCGTGTTAGTGAGATACAGGAGGATTCTAGTGGTTTTACGTGGCGATACGTAACTTCCAAGGAAAACCCCGCAGACCTAGTATCTCGCGGTGTGAGTGCCGATCAATTAGGCAGTAATTCCATTTGGTGGTCGGGACCTAACTATTTAAAAGGTGACATGTCTCAGTGGCCGAGTGTTCCTGGTAGAAATTGCAATTCAGAACTACCTGAACTAATCTCACTCCACACAACATGTAACACAAAACCTGCCGAAATTAATTTAGTCTCGACATTAATTTCAACATTTTCCAATTTTACTTCTCTACAGAGAGTAATTGCCTACTTGTTTAGATTTATAAACAACTGTCGACAGAGCAAACGGTACGGCTGTCTTACTACGTCAGAATTAAATAAGTCAGTGACGTTTTTATTGGGCATAGCTCAACAAGAGTCATTCCCAACTGAAAAACAATGTCTTCTCTCGAACGTGAAGTTGCCACATAAAAACCGATTGTTATCAGTATCTCCGTTCATGGATGCTAACAATATAATTCGTATCGGTGGTAGACTTGGAAATTCTAATTACGAGTATAATGTAAGACATCCAATTTTATTATGCAGTAGACACCCCTTAACAAAACTATTATTTGAGATGTTACACAAAACCCATATACATCCGGGTCCCCGTTTACTATTAGCTTTGGTAAGAACCAATTACTGGGTGATTGGAGGCACTGCGTTAGCCAAGCGCACAGTTCGAACCTGCGTCAAATGTTGCAGGTTTAAGGCCCAAACAATTCAGCCTGTGATGGGAAACTTACCGGGACAACGGGTTGAACTGGAATTTCCGTTCCTAAACACCGGTGTCGACTATGCCGGGCCGGTGATGATAAGTGACCGTAAAGGAAGGGGCTCACGATTAGTCAAATCTTATATATGTATTTTTGTTTGCCTAGCGTCAAAGGCTGTGCATTTGGAGCTTGTCTCAGATTTGACAAAAGAAGCATTTATAGCAGCTCTAAATAGATTTATCGGTCGCAGAGGTAAGCCGCAGCATATCTTCTCTGACAACGGTACTACGTTCGTGGGCACGTTCAATGAACTGTCGAAACTTCTCCATCTCACTTTGCCGTCACAGGTGGCCGAACAAGGTATACAATTTTCATTTATTCCAGCGTACACTCCGCACTTTGGCGGGTTGTGGGAATCAGCTGTTAAATCAGTCAAACATCACCTAAGGCGAATATTAAGTTTAGCACACCTAACATTTGAAGAAATGTCCACACTCTTGATACAGATTGAGGCTATATTGAATTCCAGACCTCTTACTCCTATGTCCGATGATCCTTCTGACCTTTACCCGCTCACCCCTTCTCATTTCCTCATTGGGCGATCGCTAATCTTTGTGCCTCATCCACAGATTACAGAAGCTAAAATAACATCACTACAGCGATTCCAACGAGTCGAGTATTTGAAGCAGCATTTTTGGAACCGGTTTTCTAATGAATACATTACGTTACTTTAGCAGAAAACTAAATGGCACACCTCGTACGGTGATCTCAAGCCCGGTGATTTGGTGGTCCTGAAGGAGAAGGCGCTGCCACCCCTCATGTGGCTACTGGGCCGCATAGAACGGGTTCTTCCAGGCAAGGACGGCGTCGCTCGGGTTGCCGACATCAAGACAAAGAAGGGGATCATCCGCCGAGCCTACAACGCAATCTGCCCTCTGCCAGTTCAAGGAGTTGAAGGGACTTCAACCGGGGGAGTATGATGAAGCACGGCGCGGGACGCGGGGCCGGGCCGCCGGCGACGGCGCTCGCGCTCCCATTCGGCCATCATCGGGCAGACTCGTCTACGACTCACGGACGAACGCACGCGTACCTACTTACTGTCGCGCCGGTTCAAATATTGTAACCGTCATTTTATTTCTATTATAATCAATTTAGACAATCCATTTGTTATTATTTAACGAGGCCTAGGTATCCAACTATTACTATAGCGGACCGGGCCCAACAGCTACTAATCTAATTATACAGTTTTAAAGGGATTTCAGAAGTGTTAAACTGTTAGATACTGTAAGGGTTTGGGTGGTTTATAGAGTTCACTCTCTAGCGAGAGGTACCTACGTTACATGCTGAACAGCTGGACCTTTGCAGTGTAATAATTTAAAAGCAGACACCGCACTGGAAAACTTATATTTTGAGCTAACACAAACAGTGGAACAGTACGCACCGCCCTCTGGGGTCCTGATAGCTGGGGCAACGGATGTCCCGAATTCATTGGCCGTAGACTCTTTTAGGGAGGCCAGAAGAGGGCGTTATCGGCCCTTCTCTGACACCTAGTGCGTCTGGTGTGGGACACTGCTAGTCATGGAACGAACCATTGCCGGCAGGAACTGGTCGCTTCCGACTTCCAAAACGAGGGCACGGTGCGGCTTCCCACGTTCCTGTGCTAACCTCACCCAGGTTCTACCCGCGCTGACAATCATGTCGACTGCCCATCACCAGCCGGTCGACTTATTTTACATTATTAGCACTATTACAGAACCTAGACTGGAAAAACTTTTTTACAAAAAAAAAACAGCCGACTTCCAAAAAAAAAACACACTAAAAATAACTTTAATTTCGGAAGTCGGTATTTGTATTTTATTTCTTCGATATTTGACACCGACTTCCGAAATTAAAGTTATTTTTAAATTTTTAGTGTACTTTTTTTTTTGGAAGTTGGTTGTTTTTTTTTTTTGGAATTTTTATTTTTATTTTTCGCTTTTTAGTTATTATACCCCAGAACTAAAAACCCCAATAACATGGAACGTGGAATTTAAACATTTGGAGAACACAAAAACGTCATCAAGATATGCGTATTTTTCGTTTTTGTTCAGTTTCTCAAAAACCGCTAAAGCAATTTCGATTAAATTTATATGGGACCGCTTCGGGAGTATATTTTTACGAATAAAAAAAGTATTTTGAAAATCGGTCCATAACTGACGGAGAAATGCGCGGACATACATAAAAAAATAAAATAAACGTACAAACAGTCGAACATAGAACCTCCTCCTTTTTCGAAAGTCGGTTAAAAAGAGTCCTACTGTGACACGTTCGTCCCTGAGGACGTTTGAGACGTAATTGGGTCGCAGATCGGGTGCAAGTCATTCGAAATTGGAACCCTTCTTATTAGCTGCGAAAGAAGTTGTAACCAATCAGGACACTGCGATATAACTCTGTTCTGCAGTTTTAAACGAATGAAAGAAAATTATTAAATGATGTTGGTAAATAGAATGTAGGTATATTGTATAATACAATGTGTGTGTATAATATAATGGAGAAGCTGAAGTTGAGCTACGCTTGCCGGGGTTGGTCCATGGATGGGTGACCATCTTTACATACCGAGACTCCTCCGTGCCTCGGAAAGCACATTAAGTCGTTGGTCCCGGCTGTCAATCGTGGATCTTTGACAGTCGTTACGGGTCGTCAGAAGCCCGAAAGTCTGAAAACCAGTCTTACCAAGGGGTATCGTATTGCCCAGTAACTGGGTTGTGGAGGTCAGACAGGCGGTCGCTCCATGTAAAATACTGGTATTCATTTGCATCCGGTTAGACTGGGAGCCGACCCCGACAGTTGGGAAAAGGCGCGGGCAGATTGTTTTTTTTTTTTTTTGTATAATATAGGTATAGGTATGTAGAGCAGTGGTGGCCTAGTGGTAGATTACGGCTTCGACTTACAAGTTCTAGGTCATGAGTTCAAACCCAGGCAGGCGCTTTTCTTTGTGTAAATTATTTCATCACCACTGCTCTCAATACGGTGAAGGAAAACATCGTGACGAAACCGGCATGTCCTTCGAAGATATGTGACATCCACCAACCCGCATTGGGCCCGCGTGGTGGATTACGGCCTACACTCTCTCACAGAGAGGAGGCCTGTGCCCCAGTAGTGGGGACATTAAAAGGCTGATGATGATGATGATGATACCTATGTTTAATCCAAATGGAATATAAGAAGAGAATAGAAGAAACTGCGGGACCAGAGATAAAGTGACATTTTAAAAGCGATAACGTCTGTCCAAATAGTAATAGCATATATAATAATACGTTTACTGCTTCGTTGGAGTTGTGGTCGCCAGCGTGACTGCTGTGAGAATGTGCTTTTTTTTTTGGGGGTGGGAAATCATCCTATGACTTCTGGGTGGAGCGGGAGAGCGTGTCAGACTGTTACTGAGTACAATACACTCCTGTTCCTTCCTTGCCTGAGTGCCCAGGGGCGCGGTAACTCTGTTACGAATTTATCAGCGACCCCTTAGCATGCAGGCATCGGCCGTGATGGGCCCCATCAGTGGTGGCTGACATCTCTTTGAGGCGCGCGTGGAAAACTACGCGCCGTCGACTCTCGGGCCTAGTGCTGATCGGATAGCGAGCTACCCATTACTCTCCGTCGCAGGCCCACGTCTACGGTGGCTGGAGATCGTCCCGTGACCCCCGACGCTGGGCATCTCATACGGCGGCTGCAGCGCTGTGAGTGGTCCTGGGTTCGATTCCTATGTCGGGCAAAAAGTGTTATGAGGTTTTTTCCATTAGGAATGACCTAGTAGCAGCCCGGAATTTGGAAGTTGGTGGCGTGACACCTCCGTGCCTCGGAAAACACGTAAAGCCGTTGACCCTGCGCCTGATGTCTCCCCGGTTATGTTGGATTGCCGTCCCATCGGACTATGAGAGTGAAGGAACAGAGGGTGCGCCTGTATCTGCGCAGACGCTTGTACACTAATATAATATCTCCTGCGTAATTGGTTAATCTTCGTTGAAATAGGCCTCCGTGGTCTGTCGTAAATATTTTTACAGCTGATAAAATATCTCTTTCAGCGCAAAGGCAGGAAACTGATGAGAGACTATGATCATCAAGAAGCAAGAATTTTCTTTATTTGTACATTTATCTTTCTTCCGAACTAAGTTTTTTTTGCACGACACACACAGCCACGAAATAAGTGCCTTTGATAACTGTACTCGTATTTTAAATATCCTTTGACGTCTGATTTCGATATTATGAAGATTCATTTTCCTTCCGACGTAGATCACTCTGTTTTATTCCCTTGACAAACGTAATTTAAAAGAAACTGAGCACTTTATTTTTCTTTAGATCATTAATGCTTTTATCAATTATTTTAGTAACATCAGTCTTTAGCTTTGAGAGTTAAGGACGTGATTTATAAGGAGTGCTTACTTATAAAGATTCAAGTTCATTTGTTGTAAGAATTTGTAGAACATTATTTTGAAGCAGTGGTGGCCCGGTGGAAATGACCCCGACTTACGTCGTGAGTTCGACCCTAGGCAGGCGCTTTACTTTGTGTTATTTTTATCAGCACTGTTCTCAAAACGGTGAAGGAAAACATCCTGAGGAAACCGGCATGTCCTAGAACCAAAAATTCGAAGACATGTGACATCAATCAAGCCGAATTGGGCCCGCGTTGTGGATTACAGCTACACCCTCTCACAGAGAGGAGGCTTGTGCCCCAGCAGTGGGGACATAAGACTGATGATGAAGATGTGAGTAAATAACCGTGACATGCCTCAAACACCACAGCATAATGTGCTTTTCGAGGCATGTCTCGGTTATTTAGGATATAAATTCTTACATTATTCTTCACGAGGAATATTTCTTTATAGGAATGGGTATTTTTTTATAGGAACATAACAGTTTTTCTTTTGGGGGTGGAAAATAATCAAATAACTTCTCCCGTTTTGGTTGGAGCAGGAGGACGTGTCAGACTCTTACTGACTCAAACCTACCCGTGTTCCTTCAGGTGCCTGTGGCAGGGCAAAGTGACTCTTTTGAACACTGGCGCGACCCTTGCCTAATACAAAAGCAAATGTTAAGTTTACCCAAAACTTTACATTTCATAGGCTTTTCGCACAGAGCCTTTCGATACAAAAGTAGCAAGACCTGAGAATCCAAAGTTATTTTAAATTAGAGCTAATAAAGTTACTGTTCGTTTAACACGTTTAAAGCTTCACCTAAGTTATAAAGTGCGTGATTAAAATGAAATCCCACATCACACAAGGGGAATTCACATTCGTACATACGAGGCCGCTTGCGCCTCGGTGAGCAATTTTATAATTAACAATAAAATTAATGGCCAATTTTATTGCTCGTCTGTTTCCACTGTTTCAGAGGCTGTAAAAATGGATCAGGTTCTTAATTTATATTGTGTGTAATTTGTGATCACAGTAGGACATCCTTAATTTCAGAATTAAATAACGTGCTGCCTTAAATAACGTGGGTCGTGGGCGTGTTCGAAAAATTCACCGCAGTCCTAAAAACGGAAGGGGTAACTAAAGGAATACGGTGAGAGGTCTGTCACGCCCTCGAAAGTCATCTGATGATATCCCTTCTAGAAAAAAAACCGGCCAAGAGCAAGTCGGACTCGCGCGCAAAGAGCAAGTCGGACTCGCGCGCAAAGAGCAAGTCGGACTTGCGCGCAAAGAGCAAGTCGGACTCGCGCGCAAAGAGCAAGTCGGACTTGCGCGCAAAGAGCAAGTCGGACTTGCGCGCAAAGAGCAAGTCGGACTCGCGCGCAAAGAGCAAGTCGGACTCGCGCGCAAAGAGCAAGTCGGACTCGCGCGCAAATAGCAAGTCGGACTCGCGCGCAAAGAGCAAGTCGGACTCGCGCGCAAAGAGCAAGTCGGACTCGCGCGCAAAGCGTTCCGAACAAATCATATTTTTTTAGGTTTAAACTACATATAAGTACTTCTTATAGGTTTTTCTGTAATCTCATCATTCATCATTCTCTTGCCCTTATCCCAATTTATTTGGGGTCGGCGCAACATGTCATTTTCTTCCATACTCCTCTATTAGTCTTCATCTCTGTAGTCACCCCCTTTTTACTCATATCCTCTTTCACACAGTCCAACCATCGTTTCTTTGGCCTTTCCCTACTCTTATAGTCATACGCATGCCTACGCTTATAGCATTTTTTCTGTAATCTATAAGTAAATAACTATGAATGGGGGGAATGCGGAATGATCAATTTTCGTTTATTTTCTTAAATAACTTTAAAATATTTCATTTGAAAATTATGAAAAAAAAAATTGAGACCCTCACAATGCGCTTTTTCATTTGATATGTCGCAAGGTACAGTGAGGCTGCAAAAGCCCATAAGAAAACTAAAGATTACATTGCTACGAACAAAGCGAGCACGATACTTCCGTGCGTATGTGTGCGCGTGTATGAGTATCTACATTCCACAGATAACACACACTAAGGAACTGTCGTCGCACTGAGCTTAAAAACATCATTATTATTTTACTGTGCCATTGAATATGCATCACACAGTCACAGAGGCGACTGGTTCTTACCATTGCATTGATAAAATTCGCGCAAATATGTCATGTGCTGGTAGCCGTATGAACTAAGAGTTGGATTCGCAAATAACGTAGCCCGAGTTCAAATCATGGTTGGTCCGTTGCGGTTATTTCTTACTTTGAAAATTCCCAATCTATATTTAATATAGTTGTTTTTTTATATTTCTATGAAAAATACTATTGCATTTTCTGCACTAAATAGTTGCAAATTACGAATATGATCTATTATCCACAAGAAGAATCACATTCGTAATTTGCAATTATTTTGGTGTCACATCTTTTCGATGTTGTAAGGTGGAAATAAAAAGACGTGTTTAATTTATGATTAAACGAACTTACCTGTACGTGAAGTTCGATCATAATTATACGATGGCTTCGTCCGAAGAGATTAGCATAAACACAATATAGTAACACGTACGGTGTTGCCTTTGCGCACTGAAAGTAAAAAGCCCTATAGGTAAACCTAAAAAAAAAAACGATTATTTTGCACTTTTTTAGGTGAGGGTAGACATATTTCCTTTGCTGGATACCGTCTTCTATTGCTCATTTAGTTCAGAGCCTAGATTTTCAATCCTCTTTCTGATATTTCAGGTAATGCCAGGGTATATTTCGTTTTCGGGGAAAAATAAATATGGGAGGGTGGGTTGCTAATCTCTTCGGACGAAGCCATCGTATAATTATGATCGAACTTCACGTACAGGTAAGTTCGTTTAATCATAAATTATACTCAGCTTCGTCCTCAAGATTAGCATAAACACAATGTAGAATTTGAGAGCTACTGAAATATCAATGAAAACACTTTTTTGTAAAAAGGCAATCAATTTTAATCAGTATATGAGTTTAAAATCATAATTAATGATGATTATTTAAATAAAGTAATAAACATTAGTAGATAGTAATTAATTAAATTTATAGTTCTGCTTACAATAGAAATTTTATAAACTCAGTTGAAATTAAACTTAACTAACTTAAAAGCCTATGACCAGCAGTGGACATCTTGTGGCTGAATTGATGATTAACATAATACTATAATTATCATGAAACTTAATAATAATTACTTAATTGTTGTCACAATTGTTTAATATTGATTTTGCAAATAAATCATCTTGTTCTGTAATTTGTACCTCTCTATTATAGAATTTCATAAAAACCTGAGACGAACCGCTCCATCCCGCGGTTTTTCTTATGGTTTCTAAGTTAATTCCTAATTTGTGGGCTTTAGATGTAGCAGCATGTCGGGTGCTGTGAGCTGTAAAGATAGATATATCTATGCCACATTCTCCTAGCGTAATCTTAACCCACCGACTCAATGTTTGAGCCGAAACTAATTTATGTGGTTTCCTCACAGCAATAAATAGGCTATTTACACTACCACGAAGTGAACTAGTGAAATCTAGATACGCTAAAAGTGTGGTGACTGGACAGATTTCCGGTTTTTCGCGGAAAAATGGTAAAGTGAGATTTGGTTGTACGGTTCCTATCTTCGATGTTTTTATAATATCGGGTATTTTAATAGTTATTCTATCTGCATGAATTTGTATGTTATTTATATAAATTTTTGTTAAAGTTTGCATTCGGTGTGCAGTAACCAAGGATAATAAAGTGACTAATTTACGTGAAAGTTTATCTAAACCCAAGCTATCGTTAGGATACCAAGAAGACAAAATATTTAGGACTTTAGACGTATCCCAAGTTGTGTTATACTTGGGTAAGGGTGGTCGAAGTCTAAAGATACCTTTAAAAAAACGTTTTACAACTTCACTATCACTAACTTTTTCAATCAGAATTAAGGCTAATGCCGATCTACAACTGTTTAAAGTCCCATATTGGGCACCTGAATCAAACAATGTCGTTAAAAATAAAATCATATCATTGATTGACGCCCCGAAAATGTCGATATTATTAGATAAACAAAAATTATACCATTTTTTAAGACAGGTGTCGTATTGTTTTATCGATGTCCCGGAGAGGGAAGCCAACATTATGCCAATTGCAGGTGATGGAACTTTTCTTCTCAACAACGAGTCCCGGACAAGAGACCGGCAGCCAGGGTAAACCGAGGGTGTGCGTTGTTGTAGCTGGAAGGTGATAAAATTGTTTGTTTATTTGGGTCAAAATACAAAACAGATGATGCCAGAAGTTTCCTGAATAGAGGGTACCAAGGTTGGGTAGGCCATAAGGGGACCACTACAATACCAGTAGCTTTGTCTTTAACAATTTTTCGTAACGTTTTTAGGACCATTGAAAAAGGAGGGAATGCGTAGAAGTTAATTTGTGACCATGATAATGTAAATGCATTTATGGCCATAGCGTCAGGATCTCTGAACCAAGATACATAGTTACAACATTTTTTATTAACACGACTTGCAAAAATGTCTACATCCGGAAGACCAAACGTGTTTGTTATATGGTAAAAAACTGAGTCGCTCAATTCCCACTCAACATCTGGATGAATTCTACGTGATTCCGCGTCGGCTATTTTATTATCTGCCGAACGAATGTATGACGCATACACAATAATATGCCTAGATTGACACCATTCCCATAATTCTTTTGTTATGCTTGTTAGATGTGGATATTGTATGCCTCCCATGCGATTTATATAGGATATGGCTGTAGTGTTGTCAATGCGAAGTAGAATTTGACAATTCTTCATTGTTACTGCAAATACTTTTAAACCAAAAAAGGCAGCCACGATTTCTAAATAATTAATATGATGTGATCGCTCTTCAACTGTCCATGCCCCACTAGCCGTCTCCTTTCCGCACGCCGCGCCCCACCCCGTAGTCGAAGCATCACTAAAAATTTCTAGGCAGTATTCATCATATTTAATTTTACTAATAGGTTTATTTAATGCTTTAAGCCACCAATCAATATCTGACGATAAGTATGACGGTATGTTCATATAATTATCGTAGTTTAATGGATCATTTTTTAAATTTAAAAATTTGCATCTTTCAAATTCTTTTGTGTATAGCCATCCGTATTCGACGGCAGGGCAGGCAGAACACAATAAACCCACTAAACTTGCAAAATCTCTTATTTTACAGCGTGACATGTTTTTAAAGGATTGTAATTTATTTTTAATTTTAATAGATTTTTCTGTAGGTAGACTGATTTGAAATTTTTTAGTATCAATAATGTAACCAAGATATTTACATGATGTCGTAGGCAATAAGTTGCATTTATCCATATTTATAATAAACCCTAATGCTGACAATAGCTGCTGAGTTACCGCTATATTTTCCAAACAATCGTCGTAAGAATTGCCAATAAGCAATAAATCATCTAAATATATACTAGACATATAACCGCATGACCTGAGCAGTCCGACAACTGGTTTCATTATCTTCGTAAATACAAAAGGTGCCGTGTTTAGGCCGAACGGTAACACATTAAATTCATACAAAACATTGTCAAATTGGAATCTAAGATATTTTTTATAGTCATCATGAATTTTAATTAAAAAATATGCGTCTTTTAAATCTACCGTTCCCATAAGATTATTTTCCGATACAAGTTTAATTGCTGTGCGTAAATCTTCGAGCTTAAAATGTTCTGTTTCTATAAATTGATTAAGATTTTTTAAATTAAGTATGAATCTATGCTTACCGTTGGTCTTAGATATCAAGAATATGTTTGATAGAAACTGCCCTTCACAGGGGCTGCAATGAGTGATAGCACCAGCGCATATCAATTCGTCAATACATTTTTTGAAATTTTGTTTTTCTGATGTTGAGTAGATTCTTTTACTAGGGATAGTATACTGTATAACACGAGCTGAAAAAGGTATTTTATATCCAGAAATCCATGAAAGAACCGTCGGATCAGAAGTTAGTTCTGACCAGGTGTCATAAAAAAATGCTAGTCTACCACCATAATTGCTTACCCCGGTAACCTCTAGCGGTGACTGCGGTAGCTGGCCCGTGCTGCGGGCATTGTCTGCTGCCGACCTCGATATGACCCGCGCGAGGTGCTCGCGGGCGGATTTCTCTGTGCAGGCTCCCTCGTCCTCTGAGTCCCCGTTTGCCTGCGACTCGGGGGAGGAGCTCGCCAGTTTAAATGGTTCCGTTGTTGGAACGTCGATTGAGGTGGAGTCGTCGCTGTCTTCGTTCTGTTGATAGGTGGCCGAGATATGGTTGACTTTAATTCGGCTCCTGTCTTTGTTATTGTCTTTGCAATTTTCAGCGTTTCAGCTAAGTCAGATCCGAAAAGGTGTTTGTCAATTGTTGTTTTTTGTAGTTGTTCTTTCATCTCTTTTTTTAAATTGTGTAAAACAAAGTTCCGGCGGAGTGTTGAGTCCGCGTGTTGATTGTCACAAAGAAGGCGTACAGTGTCCATCATCATTTGTATTAATTCCGTGTCTTTGTTTTCTTTAGCAATCATAACAGTAATAGCATTACTTAGACATGAAATGGCACATCCTAACTGTTTCTGTTTTATCTGAATACCCTTATCTCTCTTTAAGATAACATCTGATATGGCTGCTTTTATTTCTAAATTTAGTTCCGGCGAGTCAATTAACTTGCAATTACTAGGAGGTAAGTATTTTCCTATCAATTCCTTGCGAAGATCGCTGGACAAGCCCTTAGTAGCTATATGCTGTAACCGAATAGCCAGGTCGGTCTGAATTTCTTTGCTATATATCTTTTCCACAGAAGGATCCTCTCCAAATATTTCTAAAATATCCGAGTCCAGCTCGCAGCTCGGATGTGTATCAGTTGCCATAAGAACTTCAGTATCTGGGAAAGGGGCCTGTGGCTGTGAAGTACTTGTGGATGGAATTGGGTCTGCAGCGCTAGTTGAGGGAACTGGGTCCAAGGCACTGATCGCAGGAGTGGGAGCCCCAGCGCTCATGGATTGCTCATCATGATAATCTGGTTCCAATTCCACAACTTCCTCAAAAGGTTCTTCGTCGTAGTATCGACATTGGGGAGAAGGTGTGTCCTCTGTAAAGTGTAGATTTATTTTGTTACGAATCATCATTGTTATTGGAATGTAACGGACTAATGGGTAATTAATTTACAACAATAAGATAAGCACGCGCAGGTAGGTCGGTGTGTCTATGAATATAGGCATGTACCTACCACGTGCGGCATAGTATCTACGGTGAAGTGACAATCCCAGAGACTGCCCGCATCATCCGTATAGCTTCACGTCTACTAACAAAGTAACAGTTCGTATAACTGATCGCAATATTAGCCTTGCACGTGATATAAAACAATGAAGTTCTTAGATATAACGTTTATAAGTCCGAAGTGTTAACCCCCAAAAATTAACCGCAACGACTTTTGACAACGTTAAAACAGATGTGAATAAGAAACATTATTATTATTTTACGCTAGGTATGTCTGACACTTGACTAACCTCTGGAATCCGACGACGATCTTGTCTCACGCTGAAGTTTCTTCTCCCATTTCTTTAACTTTTTTGTGATGTATTCATAATCGTGTTTTCGTTTTCTTTTCCCCATGACACTTATAAATTTTAACAATACTCAGTCACAACTAACACACGGAGAATAATTATTTGAGAAAATTATGTGCGCTCCGGCAGAGCACTGAACTGTGAATGAGCAATAGAAGACGGTATCCAGCAAAGGAAATATGTCTACCCTCACCTAAAAAAGTGCAAAATAATCGTTTTTTTTTTTAGGTTTACCTATAGGGCTTTTTACTTTCAGTGCGCAAAGGCAACACCGTACGTGTTACTACATTGTGTTTATGCTAATCTTGAGGACGAAGCTGAGTATAATAAAAATGTTTATTCTTTATATTTACAAATTAAACATTTATGAGAATTGTGACGTCGAATTGTAACCTAGACAAAAAAGTTATCTTGTAACCGTTATCTATGTTACGTGTAAGATTGTTTGTTGGAAGTATACCCACTTAGACCATTCATAATATGAATAACGTAACAATGAAAGGATATTAAAATTTTAATAAAATAAAATGTAATTGTTTATACCCAGTTATTTATTGAAAAGTGAAATATGATTTAGACTTTGTAAACATTTTATTTTTATGTAACGTCACAATGAATGTATTGAGGTCATAGCTTAATTGTTCATTTTCTTGACAAAAAGAAGATTGAAACTAAACCTCAATTTCTGTTAAAAGAACTTTAGTTCTCACAAGATAATTGTCAGTTAGATGAGAAAAATAAATTGAACTATTGTGTTAGAACAGTGCGGGTAGAAGAATGAAAAACAAAATAGAATCATGATTATTGTCAACAAAATTGATAGCGAGTTCACTGCATTCTTAAGATAAGGCGATGGCACAAGTTAAAAGATATAGCTGTGTTAAACGAAAGTAAACACAATATAATACAGTGTTTGTTAACGAATAATCATGGATATGTTAAAATAAAATGGCTTACTAAACATTTAGTTACACCGACTGATTTTACTAAAACTTAATATTTTGTATAACCCCCATATTTTCGATACAGTCATGTAGACGTTTGCGCATGGACCCAACAATATTACCGCATATTTCGCTCCCTCTTAAACTTTCCCACACCTCCATGCAATTTTGTGGTTTTTAATTGTTCCGTAGACCTCTCATTCCGCGAGTCCCACCTTTGATAAATGATAAATGATAAATGATGTTTATTCAGTAAATAGGTTACAAGGAACACTTTTACACGTCAATGTTTTTTTGTCAGTTTAAGCTAGATGAGGCCGGTGTTTCCTAGCTGACTACCCTGAGAAGAAACACCGAAACAAACTCAGAGGTCAAAGTCTCTTTTAGTGTTCAAATCCATACAATGTGGACTGGTTAGATCCTATGAGAACCATGTACGTTTATGTCTGGGATGAGCTTTATGAAGAAAGCAACACACGAATTCGAGTGGACCTGTCCAGACAGTGCAAGCATTTGTCAGTCATCGCGAAGCTCAACTCAGAACTCTGAGGTGCTCAACGAACCGACGAACAATACCAAAGTAAGGACATTTGAGTAGGCCGCAAAAAATACTCAAACTGCCAGACAATCATAAAATCTACATGAATATAACGACATACATAGTTCTCGCATTCACATTATTCTATATGAGGACCATGCAGCTTAGTGTCTGTAGTGGTCTTTTGAAGAAAGAACCAAACATATTTGAGTGGACCTGTCCAGTCAGTGCAAGCATTTGTCAATAGTCGAATAGCTCAACTTAAAAACCACTAAGGAGCTCAATGACATGACGAACAATACCAAAGAAAAGACATTTGGGTAGGCCGCAAAAGTACTCAAACTGTCAGACAACGTTGAAAATTACTGTAAAAAGGAGGAGAAAATAATAATAATAACCCACATAGTCCTCACATTTACAATAATTAAGTAATCAAAAAAAAATAAAAATATAATACTTTACAAAGTAAATATTTGTGTCAAACAATAGTAATCATAATATGTCAATCAAAAAATAAAAATAAATATAATACTTAACAAAGTATTCAAGTCAAAAAAAATAATAATAATAATAAAATGTCAATAAAAAAATAAAATAAAAAATATAATGCAATACTATACAAGTATTCATGTCAAAAACGAATATTAAAAAAAATATATATATAAAAAATTTTTCATCAGTAAGTAGTACATATGAAAACAATGGCTCATGTATATCATTGAAGCAGCTCAATCCCACGCGTTTTTGTCCTCAAGAAAGTCATTAATTGTGTAAAAAGCTTTCTGGCATAGCTTACGTTTAATAAATGATTTAAATTTATTTATGCTTAGTTCTTGAATTTGGCTAGGAAGTTTATTATAGAAACGTATACATTGACATCTAAACGAACCACCTATTTTTTTCTTGAGCCTGGTTTTTGGTACAATAAATTTGTGTTTGTTCCTAGTATTTATGCTATGGATATCACTGTATCTTTTAAACAGATTAATATTTTTATGTGCATACATGAGATTCTCATAAATATATTGAGAGGGAACAGTCATAATATTAATCTCTTTAAATTTGTCTCTGAGGGAGTGTCTGGGACTTAATTTATAAATTGCACGAATAGCCCTTTTCTGTAAAACAAAAATTGTCTGAATATCGGCGGCATTTCCCCACAACAGAATGCCGTACGACATCACACTATGAAAATAACTAAAGTATACTAAACGAGCTGTCTCTAAATCAGTTAAACCACGAATTTTTCTTACGGCGTATGCTGCAGAGCTAAGTTTTTTGGACAGTTTATCTATATGGGGGCTCCACTGAAGCTGCGCATCCAAAGTTAAACCTAAGAACACTGTGGAATCCTCGGGTTTCAACTCTTCACCCTTTATTGACACACTAGTGTTCACTTGTATTACATTGGGTAATGTGAACTTTATGCATTTTGTTTTTTTCTCGTTAAGGAGAAGATTATTGACATTAAACCAGTTAACTACAGTTGAAAGAGCATTATTTACATTATCAACAACCACCTGCTGACGTTTGAGTTTAAATAAAAGTGAAGTGTCATCTGCAAACAGCACTATATCATGTTTATCCTTTATGAGGTAAGGCAAGTCGTTGATATAGATTAGAAACAAAAAAGGACCCAGAATTGAGCCTTGAGGAACCCCCATTCTGACTACAGACCCGGAAGACCTTTTGCCGTTCACATCAACTCTCTGAATCCTATTACCCAAGTATGAAGTAAGAAGATCCAGAGAGGCGCCCCGGACTCCGTAGTAGTGCAGCTTCCTGATCAATGTATCATGGAGAACGCAATCGAAAGCCTTAGACAAATCGCAAAAAATGCCCAACGCATCGCATTTATCTTCCCATGCATTATAAATGTGTCCCAAAAGTTCAACACCAGCATCAGTTGTTGAACGACCCTTTGTGAAACCAAACTGTTTGTTGTGTAATAATTTGTGTTTATTAAAATATCTTTGAATTTGATCTAAAATAATTTTCTCAAAAATTTTACTAAAAGTAGGTAGCACTGATATAGGTCTATAATTAGTAGGGTCTGATGTACTACCCGATTTAAACAATGGTATAATTTTACTATATTTCATTAGATCAGGAAACTCACCACAATCTATACAATTATTAAAGATTACTGCTAAAGTAGGTGCTACAATGTCTATAATAGACCTAGCAACGTCAACAGAATTACCCCATAGATCTGCAGTCTTTTTAACATTTAAAGTATTAAAAGTTTTGATTACATCATTACAAGTGACATATTGGAAATAAAATTGGGATTCACAAACTGGAACGTTTTCTTTAAGTAAAATTTCTGCAGCAGTTGGTGATGAATTTAGAGATTTTGTAGTCGATACGGGAATCTCTGCAAAGAAATTTTCAAATGCCGCGGCGACTTGCGAATCTGATTTAATGATACTGTCATCAATAGCAAGGCTGTAATCACTACTTCGGTTGCAAGACCTTCCCGTTTCGCTATTAATAATATCCCAAGTCATTTTAATTACATTACTACTATTTTTAATTTTTGAACTTAAGTAGCGAGATTTCGCCAAATAACATACTTTTTTAAATAATTTAGAATAATTCTTAACATATAAATTAAATTCTACAGTGTTAATTTGCACCATCAAACCCCATAGATTTACTATAGGGTTGAGGTCGGGTGATCGCGCTGGCCATGGAATAACAATTACTTCCGGGTGATTGTGAAACCACTCACGCACAGTACTCACTCGGTGAATAGGACAATTGTCCTGGACAAACGGAAATTCTGCTAACTCATCAGCTGGGTAAATGTTGCGCACAGTAGGTAGCATAATTGAGTCTTACACTTCCACATAAGTTGAACTGTTTGCGCGTGGAGGAATGAAAGCCAGTTCTCCTGGTCCTGCTGCACTCATCCATCCCCACATATTAATTGTGATTCGACCTGATTCGGTGTTAGGAATAACGTTGTTATCACACCAGCGAGTGTTATTCTTGCGCCATAAGTGAAGCCTGCCCTTTTGACTGGATTTAAACGTTTTTTCATCTGAAAATACCGTAGTATTCCAGTCAAAATCTAAATAATCACGTGCGAAACGTAATCGTTCTTGTTTGTGCCTCTCTGTCAAGTACGGCTTTTTATCAGGTTTTCTGTGATGCACGCCTTCAGCGTGAAGTGCACACGACGTCGAACAGTATCCATCGAGGTGTCATGACATAAAATTCCGCAAAATGTTTCGTTGGTGCGAAACCATTCGTTTCGTATACGTCCACCATAATTGTCGTCACTGCGCCTCGCTAATAAGCTTCGGTCTCCCACTTCTCTTTTGACTAGCAAGGCTACCTTCTTCCTCATATCTTTTTACCAAAAGACTTGCAGTATTTTTCTAAAACAAAAAAAAATATATTAGGCAGCTATACCTACTTGACTTCATTTTCATTAGATAAAATGTTAATAATAATAATTATTGAATATAATTTTAAAATAAAACTGCATTTATAAATCCAATAACCAATCCAATAGACCCAACGATTTATGTATTTCTCTTTTAAGCCTCATAAAGATACGATGGATGGATTCATAAATGGCATACATTTTAATTAGAAGATTAATTTATAATAAAGTTACAATTCCTTAATAGCTATTATACTCACATTCAGTCCGGTTTCTTCAGATATTTGTGTTTTATTAAGACCACTTTTATGCAGCCCAATGATAGTCGCCCTCACTTCAATACTAATATTAGCCTGCATTTTGCGAATATTACAATACTGTTAACCACACGTCACTAACCAACAACTACAACCAAACGACAGTTCATTTCGGTCAAGTTAAAACTCATGTCTACCTCGCAGAAATCTAATTCTTTATTTAGTTTTTTTGTGATCTACCTTTCTAACTCTAAGAAATGTGTGAACAATTTAAAGAATAATTTAATATATGTAATGCTAATCCATAACTTCCAATCGGGTAAGAAGTTACAAAAAATCAACAATTGCGTGGGATTTGAACTTGCGGCACACTGATTTGCGCTTCAATCTGTGTGCTCTATACCACTGGGCCATCTTGACTTATGCTAAGTTGATGAAATTGTAAATTTCAATCATTTGTTGGCAAAAACTTGAAAATAGGTCGTAAGTCAAACTAAACGTCAAACTAATACGTTGTGAGAATTCTTATCGACTTTTGCTGGCGTCTGTACTTACAGTTTAAAAAACATTCTTTTAAAATTTTGAGATTTTCCCCCAAAAAGTGACCCCCATATTCCAAATTAATTTATTTACGTTACGTGTTTGAGTCATAGAAATAAACCTTTGTACTACATAATCGGACCAGTAGATTCGGGATAAATTGGCTGTGACAGACGGACAGACGGACAGACAACCGGACGAGTTATCCTATAAGGGTTCCGTTTTACATTCGGATATTTGGAACCCTAAAAAATGCCTTAACGTTTACTGATGAATATAGGACATTCATTGTTCGACACAATACACTATTATAATTTGTATTTACTTTTCAGCTCTTGTCGCACCTCCATGTCGCCTGATAGAGAACGATGGATGTGTTTTACGATAAATCGAGCAAGCCCAGAAGACACAATTATTGTTTTGATAGTGTTTCCCGATAGCTACAACCTGGGCGTCTTTAATTCAAGAGTGTATAGGTTACTTCTAGACAAGCGTGCTTTATCGTCGATCACAGTATTGCTTACCATCAATATGGTGTGAGATAGTGGTCAAGCGCAGTGAACAAGTGAGTATTTTAATGCAAGTTGCTGATGGATAATCCTGGCTACAAGGTTGTGCCTATTCAGTACTCTCCGTTAGCTAAACGAGATCAACTAGAGACTAATTATAGCTAAAAAGTACTCTGTGATTGTAGCGAATTGAATGTCTCGGACGGTGACATGCTCGACAGTTGTCAATCGTACCTTTTTTTGCTTCGCACGGTTTGGGCAAATAGCCAGAGTCAAGTTATAAGTATATAGTACGTATTTAGTTTTTTGATACAGAATACAGTCACTTGGTTTCCATTATATACATTATATTCCTGCATTTATCAGCAAATGCATCGAGTCAGCCTTTTCGGTAAGCTTCGCTGAGGTAGACAATACTATAAGAAAATTCTCAGCTTTTTACCGTGATCGCGTCTGTCTAAATGATTCCACATATCGTCCAGTTGCGTAGACACTTGGAACACAAAATTACACTAATTTGACATCACAATATCCACTAGGAATCTATTTGCGAATAATTAAAACAACCACTGAACGTCACTCATAAAAATCCCGCCAAAAACTCCTCTCCGGTAGTTAGTCGTTATGATAACTCCGTCCATAATTGCATTGACAAAACCTTTGGTTTCCCCAAAGACAACGTTGAAATGTAGTCAGGCTACGCATGCCGAGAAATCTACATCGAGCAATGAAGAGAAGCTTCTTTTTTTTTGCTTTTCCATATCTCCTTGTGGTTTTCTGCGGTAAGTTCTACAGGTATGTGCCAGTTCTCTTTAGCAATGGGCATTGGAGTGGTTCCCTTTTCCATTGCGACCACATTTCGGTGCATAACCAGATCGGTTTTATAAAGTATTCACTGAGACTACATCCCGCGAAATTGTAGGGGTCGAGGCATTTTAAATGTCAAGACTCTCTACAACCGCGAGAAGTGCCTACCTACTGACCACACATTAACCACATAGTTTTACTCGTATTATTATAAATACTAACGACCCGCCCCAGCTTTGCACGGGTACAAATTATACACCCAAACCTTCCTCATGAATCACTCTGCCTATTGGTAAAAACCGCTTGAAAATCTGTTCAGTAGTTTTGGAGTTTATCGCGAACAGACAGACAGTCGCGGTCCCCGGGATTTCGTTATATAATAGTGGTTAAGGCGCTATTAACTGCCAATGACCTTGAGTGGTTAGCTTGCGTGTTCTGTGCTGAGCTCACGTAACGCGTCGTACGTTCGTCCAGTAATAGAACTCTCCCATCGAAGAGCGTTGTTCGAAATTAGATGCATTATTAATTTATTACACATAAAACAACAGATATTAAATTAAAACACTGAGAATAAATTATAAATAATTAAATGATCTTGAAAATGGTGAAAGTTTCATAATAATTTTTTTTATAGTTTTTGCATGATTATCAATGTTTTATCCGCGTTAGACATGACTTAACAAATAAATTACACTATGTTATAAAAATATAATTTCAAATATTCACTTATCAAATTACGAAAAAAATTATCTATTCTTAGCAGAACAGAAGTAAATAAAATAAAAAAAAGACAACGACACTCGAAAATAACGGTTTATTTCTTATGATTTAAATTCACAAATTCAAAAATTAAACGGACTCTTTGTCACAAAACAAAATTAATAAAGGCAGAATTGGCTACCCAAATGGGCAGAGGTTTCCCTTATTCAAGCTCACTTCACAAAAAAGTTGCTCCTAATGAGCGTGCAGCGACTTATATAGGCACGCCGCGTCAAATGTCTGCCATCCCCTCCTGTCGATGGATGTGACGTCACTTTTCTACTAGAACTGCTAACACGGCCTCTCCTGACTGGAGGACGTCCACGTGCTCCTGTGTCTGAGGCTATGCTGCGCTGGAAGTGCTTGGTACAGGTTCTGGTGTCATCACATCAGAAGGCACATTGTTGCGTCTGACAGCTTGCTCAGGCGTGGACCCCATGTCGTCATCATTACAGTCTGCACCTGAGAACATAGTAGAAACAGCATGTTTACCTTTAGAGTTCTCAAAAACGACACGCAATTTCCGGAAATGGATTTTCTAGAAATTACGTCCATTGTAATAATACAACTGAACCGCTGCAGTCACTTCAGCTGCATTATCACTGTTACTTATCTAATTTTACAGTAAGGTCGGGTCTCCGGCTCCACCAGAGACACGTCGACCCACTGTGAATCACATTCACGCAAAACAACCAGTAAGAAACATAGGCACGACGTTAGCATATTTCTTATAAATACATGGCATAGGCACGACGTTAGCATACCACCTTTACACAAAACAACCGTAAGAAACATAGGCACGACGTTAGCGTGTTTCTTACAACTACATGGCATAGGCACGACGTTAGCATACCACATAGTCTCTACACTTGCATGACATAGGCACGACGTTCGCATATCAGCAAGTGTAGCACAAGTTACCTTCGCAAAAAGTACAAACGTCTCAGGAGTCCATTCCGCTCGCCACGGCACCGTAAACTCTGCCGCAGCCTGGGTCGCTTTCCCATAAGAGCCTGCCAGCAGTTGCAGCTCGTATCGACCATGGGGAGGCGCCTGGACCACTAGGTACGGCCCGCACAAGCCCGAGTCGAGCTTGCCATGCAGTCACTTGTGCCTGTTTTTTAACAAAAACAAATGGAATTACTTCAAATAACCGAGAAGTTCTGCTATCAGCTATAGCAGTTGCATCTTGCTGATTAGCATTTATTGTATTACAGTCAATGGTTACTGTGAAATGAACACCAACCAGACAGTGTCTATAATGTTAAAAGGCCTCAACGACGGCCAAGGTCTCGAGCTCCTAGGAAGTATACCTCGGCGCTGCACCTTTAATTCGCTTACTGAAGAAGCACAGCACCATGACAAATCGAACTTGCATCTGTGTGAACCTCGATGGGCAAATCAGGGTCGTAAATGGCTAACATAGGTTAATCGTAAGCTGTGAAATTTAATCACCTCAGAAAAAAGTTGCAGTAGGTGTTGTTCGTTAATTTTGAAATAGCAGCAGATTTAGTTGCTAAACTTGGAATGACGAAATTATTTGACGGTTTTTAGAATAGGTGCCTCAACAAAAGCTTGGACCTTCCCTTCGCTCGGCTGTACCTGACCTTGACTTATGGTACGTCCCAAGTATTCTATCTTAGTCGATAGGAAAGAACATTTCTTAGGTTGAGAGAAAAACCTGAATTTGTCAGAGTCTGGACTGGAGAACCCCCTCATCTACAAGAACCGCTGGTAATAAGGATATCAACAGGAACCGCCCGTATAACCGCTACTATGATATCTTTGTTCTTAGTTACAATTAGGGCTTTCCTAGCAAAAATTAACAGTATTGGTACTGCGAGAACTGGATTTTAGCTTACCAAAACAAGTTTAGATTTTATGACCAGGTTTCTTAAAAAAACTACACGGTTCAGATTTATGCGAAGTATGGATAGGTCGATATTTTTGGTCATTGTCGTCACTATTAGCGTTACTCGAATTAGGTTTAGGCTTCTTAGTGCAACTAGATTGTGCCCCCCTTTGGCCACACGTAAAACATTTACCATCATCAAATTGACGCTTGCGGGTACTTGTAAGATTTGATTTTGATAAATTATAATCGTTAGGTGAGGTATCGTTAGATTTTTTACTTTCAATTGGCGTATTTGATTTAACATAAATCGAAAAGAATTCTACTAATTGATTTGGCATTAATTTCGCGTTAGTAGCTGAAGCACGGATTTACGGGTCGGTAACACCTCGTATTACTATTGATGAAATTAGCTCATCGCTCAACCCTTTGACTATGCGCAATCTTAGCAGCGACCGGCGAGCATAATCAGCGTATATGGGGTATTTGTCAGAATTAATATTCACGACTTCATATAAAATGTTTGCAATGTCCGGCTTCCTAGGGTACAAAGGTTTAAACTCCTTAAAATTGCTCCAACTACGGTCATTAGTGACCCACTCATTGAGCCAAGTCCTAGCATCACCTTTCAGACAATTCCCAATACGAGATAGACACTCGTTATCATTCCAGTAATTTAACACCTTAGCACGGTCTACTTCCTCGCATCAGTTATCTATATCATTGATGCTTGGATCGAAATTCGAAATATAATAAGATTGGTTAGATCTCACCGTCGTGTTGATTGACTGAATATCCTCAATTATGCGATCGGCCGCGCCAATATCACGATCAGCTGCAGCGCTTACAGAAGGACCCGGTGGGGATGGAGCCGCAGTTTCTCGACGCTCTGCCGTGGTCACAGCTGATTCCAGCAGCTGCGGCGTAGTCCTTGGAGGTGCACCAGTACTCTGTGCACGTGGTCGTGAACTCGTGACGAAGAAGGCATGCGGCTCCGCTCCTCCAATGATATCAATCGATTCAGTATTTGTTGCATCTGTGCGGTTAATGCATTATTAGAAGACCTACGTCGTTTGTGGGTATGTCTAGAACGCGAGATGCGTCGGCTGGGGCTCGCATCATCAATACCAGAATGTGAATCGTGGTTCTTAGAACGACTTCTACTTTTATGGCTATTGTTAGGCATATTTATACTTTCACCAATGTACAAGGGTAATAAGAAGTACTTTAATAGCTCACTGAACTAAACAATGGGGATAGCCAAATAACTTTAAGGTAGGTAAAAATAAAAATAAAGCAAGTTGCAAAGCTAGATTAGAAATGCGTAGAAACACACGACTGTCTTCAACAGTAAACAAATTGGAACGTACTCACCAGATTTTACCGATGTATACTTTACCACATAAAATTACCACTTACACACCCGTAGTACTTATAACTAGAGGCTTTTAACGTTTCGTAAGCCAAATAAGAAACAGTTTTAGTTTTCAAATTTGAATAGCCAACCGCCTTAATTCGGAGAGCAGAACGGGTCAGGCACATGAAAGCCGTATCCCACTTCTGATCTTAGCAGAACAGAAGTAAATAAAATAAAAAAAGACAACGACACTCGAAAATAACGGTTTATTTCTTATGATTTAAATTCACAAATTCAAAAATTAAACGGACTCTTTGTTACAAAACAAAATTAATAAAGGCAGAATTGGCTACCCAAATGGGCAGAGGTTTCCCTTATTCAAGCTCACTTCACAAAAAAGTTGCTCCTAATGAGCGTGCAGCGACTTATATAGGCACGCCGCGTCAAATGTCTGCCATCCCCTCCTGTCGATGGATGTGACGTCACTTTTCTACTAGAACTGCTAACACTATAGTAACATATTATATTTTTTTCAAAGAAATAAGACTAGTCCTTTAGACGTGATGTTCAATTTAAAATCATTAATAGTCATAATATAATTGCGCCTTATTCACGAAATTTTGAATAAATAAATAATAACGGCAATCGACATAGAGGGCAATCGACATTCACACCGATGCCAATTATTTAGATAACGTAACTTGTCTAACTAGTGGTGAACTAACGTAATTGTTAAACTTAGCTCGCTCTATATCAAGCCGCGCGAGCTCTCGTTTATACAAATTATGTGAGCGGAGCAAGTCGGGATTAATATGAATAGATGACTTTCATAATTACTGCTTTCGTTTTATTACACGCTTTCAAAATGCAGTTTGAATGTAATTTTATTAGCATTATGGTATTATTTATAGAATTAAAAATGAAAATAAAAAAATATGAAAAGAGTAAGCAGAGCTATGCTGTTGTAACTACGGTTAAAATAGTACTCAAAGGATAGCGCAGGACCGGCTTTTCATGCTCGGCGAGGCGCAGGGAGAGGGCCACTCAACCAACTTAAAAACTCCTAACTGAACTGTGGGTCTATTCGCTAACTCAGTTGACATCAATTTGCTAGGCACTATGCAGTACATTGCAGCTTTGACGTATAGGAAAACAAAAATGTACTACGTAGTGCCTGAATTGATGTCCACCGAGCAAAGCTGCAATGTACTGCAAAGCCTATCAAAAGGATGTCAACTGAGTCAGCGAATACACAATCCATTTCCTGTAACTAACAAATAACAACACGTCACCTCTACTTATCCAAATATACGCAAGAAACGCTTCGCACTCGTTCACATGGTTATAGTATTCGTCAATCGCTGCGAGTGCAACTGCGCGCAGGTACAATCAATTTAACAATAATTTAGCCCATTTAATGATTTTTATAACAATGTGGAATCTGTGTGAATATTTTTAGGGGTGTATGGTACCTACTTATTTGTCAGTTTGGAAGTTGTTGGTATTCACACACGCCATTACAGTTGACGAATACTATACGGCGACTACTACAGTAAACACGTCTGGTGTAAACCGTCCATAAGGCCCTACTACCGGCCAAGTGGCGCCCTCAGTAGGCAAAAGTACCAAAAATGGCCGTTTCTGACACTTTTGCCTGCTACTTTGGATACGAAACATTCTGAGACCTGTTTTAACAACGTGAAAATTCTTAATCCTCTTTGTAACAAACGTGACGTTGGATCCTTTAATATTATTTGACTGTAATAAGCAAACATTCAAAAAACGAATTGTTAAGACTATAAGCGAAGGCAAATGACATGCAATTGATTTCGATTCATCTTTCAATTAAAATTATCAAATTTTGTTCCAAATTTAATTTTAAATAATACTGTTCTGAACTGTGTAATTTAATTTTCTCACTTTTCGTTCGCATTATGTTTATCCCAGATAAAAAGGGAAACCTATTATTGGCCATTATACTGTTACACATTTATTCTGTAATATATTATATGTATCGCTGTTGGTTGCCTAAATATAGAAAAAAAAAATGTTTTTTATAAATATATATATATTTTTTTAAGAAGTATTTAAAAATGTAAGAAAGATTTATAAGAAAGATAAGTAAACGAAGTAAAAATGATAAAAAACGGGAACGAAAATATATATATACTAATTTAAACCTACATATTATGTATTAAATATAATAACGAGGTTCATAAAAATATATATAATTATTATTAAAAAGTAACAGAAAAGGTTTTTGAGTCGACTCTACTACATAAGGGTGTAGAAAATAATGCCACAACTTCCGCTTAAATGCATACTGACTGGTGGCCGTCCTCATATCGAGAGGAAAAGCATTCCACAGAAGGATGGACTGAATAATTATGAAAGAAAGAATGAACAAAATCAGAAGTATGAGAAGAGCAAAGCAGTAGGAGATTATTAGAATAACGCAAATTCCTGTCATGTGTAGAGCAAAGATATTGAAAGTAAGATATAAGATACGAAGGAGGAGTGGGAGAGTTTAGCAGAAAGAAAAGTGTAGTCAGAGCCCGCAAACTTCTTCTCTGGCAAATGGGCATCCATTTGTCTAGTCACAAAAGTCTTTTGTCCGCTATCTCTATCTTAAACTATATGGTTACTATCCTTATTTATGTACCCAACACCATTCGGTACTAGGTATGGTGGCTTACCAAAGTTTGGAAGTAAGGAGGAATCTGTCTCTTGTCAAATATTTCATGTGCCATATTCGTGGTGCCCACTTCAATTCCTAATTATTACAGTTCATCTCCTTTAATACTCCCCTACCCGTCAGGCACTCTCTCAAATAAAGGCACTAGAGAGTGCCTTTATTTGACAAAAAAGAGACGTGTGGAAGAATTTAAACCTATTTGCAAAATGAAAATAATTCACCATGTACAACAGAAAAGGGACTTAACATGAAATGCGTCTCTCTTTCTCGTGTTTTGTAATGCAATTCATGAGTAATTTTTAGATTTTTAGACAGACTTGTAGAAGGTTTATGGTTGGAAGGAGTATCGAAGTTGCGTTTAAGGGTAAAACTTTTATAATTTACTAGCTGACTCGACAGACGTTGTCCTATCTTAGCTATACGCGCGAAGTTTAAATAGTCGTAAAGTTTTATGAAATTTTCTTATTTTCCGTGCAACTTTCTTAATATTTTCTTTCATAAGAACCTTTTCCTGACAATAACAAACGCAACAAAAAAAGAATTAGCGATATCGGTCCAGCCGTTCACGCGTGATGCCGTGACCAAGGTGACCAAGGAAATAGGGATTAATTTTTGTATTATTTAAATAGATTAGCGATCCGTCCCTGCTTCGCAAGGGCAGCACTTATATCTATAGCCTGATGACTTGTGTTGGGTGGCTGTGAGGGTGTTCATGTGACGAAATTTCAGTAGATATCTATAAATGTAGCTTTTGCGAGAGAGCGCAAAGCACTAAGCGCGCAGTGTGGCCGGTGAGTGTTGGTTCAACTTCGCTGTTTAAATTGCTTACTACTGCTGTAATAGGGATGGTGACAGGGTGAAAAAATAATACTTAATTCTATTTAATCCGTAAGTTAGATTATCAAAAAATATTGGACACTTATTTTTTTCTTTATCAAATTAATGAAAAATTATAAAGATACAACGCATCAAAGTTCAGGAGTGGGGGCTTGTGACGTCACTTTTTAGTAAAAAGTGGTACAATTTCAACCCACTGTATCATCTTAATTTTTGTTAAAGTGACAAAAGAAAACATACGTGTAAAATATTTTTTGGTAATCTAACTGACGGACTAAAAAGACTTAAGAGATGTGCTCCTCAAGATATTCTCTAACCCAAATATAAGAAAGCCATAGTAGATGCACATATCATTGGACACTGTACCATAAACGCCATAGTTTTCAAAATACATAAAATCCATCTTAATGTCGACAGGACAGCTTGCAGGAATAAAATGAGATTAAGAAAATAAAAAAAAATTGACGGGCTAATTAGATTTTTTAGTCGTCAACCCCATGATAAGTATTGTTATGTAAGCAACCTAAAGGTAGCTGTTCTCTTAACATCACTATGCCTAAGATTATTTTCTTGTTTCATAATTTTCAGAGCCCGAATATTAGTCGTCGAATAAAGATCGTCCCTGACAGAAGTTTTACACTTAAGGTAACCGAACCTAGCTCATTATGATTTATTTAACAACTAAATCCGTTAGTACTCAAAAGAAACATGTTAGTAAGTAATCTTTGAGTCAAACATTGCCAAAAAGCTTAGAAGTCTTAATTAATATAACTATTATTTTGATAGACGCGTCTATGAATTTTAATGAATCGGCAAAAGCTGTCAAGCTGTAGAAGGTGCTGCGTAAGGGTGCTGTTCTACCAAAGATGTGGGAAGTAGCTAGGCAGTGCGAGTGTTTTCACGAAAACTATGTGAGAAGCTTGGGAGGTGCGAGGATGTGTAGTGATGCTGAGAATATTACTGAGTTGTGCGAGGATGTGAAACGGTGCATGTTTACCCGTGTGCGGGGTATACACTTGCCTCGCTCGCATCCCACGCTCAAGTTCCTCACACTCATTCTCCGACTGCAGCTCGCGCACACATTCCTTGCCCACATCTCTCGCAAAAATCTCTTGTTTTTTGTTTATAAAGATACCTCTGCTAGCCCAGCAGATCAGCGCTTAACCTCTCTAGAAAAACGAAATGATCCCAATGGTGAATATTTTCATTGCTACCTCGCACATCTTTGGTGGAAAAGTACCATGAACCTTACTTCTAGAATGAAAAAATAATTCTCTCAAATCAGACACTTCATCTGAAGAGCATTAAATTGAAGTGTAATTTAAAGCCGCTTTCCTTCATAAATATAGCGTGGGATGATTTTTATAGCTTGTGTCGGTGCCTTGGCGCACTTCACTTAATTACACCGTTATCTCTTTACGTCCTAAGAGGCTAAGGCTGAGGACTGAGTGACAGTCGGGAGCGCGGCGATGAGCGGCAGCGACCCCGCTCTCCACTATCACTCAGTCCACAGCCTTTTTATTTATTTACTGTTTTTTTTTATTATTTGTTATGTTGGAAATCATCAAATAACTTGTCCCGCTCTGGATGGAGTCGGAGAGCGTGTCAAACACTTACTGACTAAAACCAACCCGTGTTCCTTCAGTTGCCTGTGCTAGGATCGTGGTGATTCTTTAAAACTTCCGCGACCAGTCCACAGCCTTAACTTTTTAAGACGTAAAGATGTGAATGAACGAACGTGACCACAAGCCTTTTCCCATCTATGTTGAGGTCAGTTTATAGTCTAAGTATGCAGCTGAATACCAGTATTATACACAAAGCGACGGTCCATCTGACCTTTACCACTCAGTTAGTGGGTGACAAGATAACTAGTGGTAAGAGTTATTTTATTTTATATTATTTTATTAATTTTAGGAAAGCTTACAGCTAATACATTTCAATATCTTGTAATAGTATGTAGAAGATGGCCAATTACAAGCTTCCACTGATAAATAATGTGAACTATATAAACAAATACACGAAAACAGCGACGCATGAATTACACAAATAATGCTGCATATACATCACATGCTCAAAAAAAAAAACAAAAAACATTAATAATAATTTAAAATTAAAAAAAAAAAAATACTAAGTAATATGTGAAATTTTGATGAACAATAAAGAATTAAGAATACAAAGAAATTGTTACACTTCGAAAAAGCAATTACTCAACCTTTTCTTCATTTCTTTAATACTACTAGTGAATAGGTCTAGGTCGACATCCTGACACACCATATTGAATGTACGACAAGCTCTAATGATGAACGAGTTCTGTCTGTAGTTGGAACTAACTTGAGGCACATGGAGAAGACGTGGCTTGCGAAGAAAAACACTTGGCACACGTAATCCGATCCTGCCCACCAGCTCAGGGACATCAGTAGATCCGTTCGCAATACCAAACAAAAAAGCAAGATCTGCAATTTTCCTTCGCTCGTGTAGCGGCAGAATATGAATTTTTTTACACCGACTTTCATAGTTCGGTAGATAGGTATTAGAGCGATATTGAGTGTACCTCAAAAATCGCTTTTGTATACTTTCAAGCCGATTAATGTATACTTTATAATTGGGATTCCAAATTTGAGAACCATATTCAAGGTGGCTACGGACAAACGCACAATAAAGGATTTTCATTGTCTTAACATTTTTAAAATCTGAAGAGACCCTAAAAATAAAACCCAAGGCTTTAGAAGCCTTGTTAAATATGTTATTTATATGTGCATCAAACAAAAGCTTAGAGTCAAAAATAACTCCAAGATCCCTGATGACACTGACTCTCGCTATAAAGGTGTTCGATAGCTTATAATCAAATTTTATAGGATTTGGCTTACGTGTAAATGTACATATAAAGCATTTGGAAACATTTAAATCTAACCTATTTTTAATGCAGTACTCGTGGAACCGGTCCAGATCATCCTGTAATAGGCGTGCGTCCTCAACAGTTGAGATTTGACCCAAAATCTTCATATCATCTGCATACAATAGGACTTTAGAATGAAGGAAACAAGAGGCAATGTCATTAATAAAAATATTAAATAACAGAGGTCCTAACAAGGATCCCTGGGGAACCCCTGATGGAATGTACATCGCTCTCGAAGTATAACCATTGAGAACCACCGTCTGGCTCCTATTCTCCACGTATGACGAGAACCATCAAAACAAATTGCCCCTCACACCAACCAACAAGAGTTTGCGCATAAGAAGCGCATGATCAATTCGATCAAAACACTTGCTGTAGTCCGTGTATACAACGTCGACCTGAGACGGTCTGGACATGTGCTCCGTAAGATAGTCACTACATATCACAAGATTGGATGTGGTCGAGCGACCTTTTAAAAACCCATGCTGATTTTCACAGAAACTTAATTTTAGTGAAGCAGAAAGTTGTCTGTGTACAAATTTTCTCCATAATTTTAGCGAACACACAAAGTTTAGAAATCGGTCTATAGTTGTCTATACTGTCCTTAGCACCTTTTTTATGAATCGGCGTTATATACGCTGACTTCCAGATAAGAGGCACTACACCTAATTCAAATGACCGTTTAAATAAAATTGTTAACGGACCTGATAGACACTTGGCACATTTAGATATAAAAATTGGCGAAATGTTATCAGGACCCGCGGTTTTATTTAGGTCCACTTGTTTTAGCAACCGAAATACTTCCTCCTCCCTTACATCAATAGAGCTTATGTCCGATATGCAACCAGCAGTCTGACTTCCAGGTTCATCCATTACCACAGTGTTCAAATCGTCGTCGCTTCGTTCCTGGAAATTAGAATAGAAATAGTCGCCGAACATATTACAAATTTCCTCCCCATTACTAGATGAACTTTGACCAAAGTTAAGGACAGACGGGTAACAATTGGATTGTTGTTTTGATTTAACATATCGCCAGAAAGCCCTTGGATTTTTAGAAATGGATAATTCAATATTTGCAATGTAATTATCAAACATTTCCTTCTCCAGATCATTAGCCCGCTGACGTAAAGTTATGAAAGATTGATGATCAGAAAGATTTCCATACTTTTTAAATTTTGAGTGAAATTTAGCCTTTTCCCTAAGTATTTTAATAAGAGGGATTTTATACCAAGGAGGATACTTGCCCCGCGGTGCAATAATTTTAGTAGGTATATACCTAATGTGAAGCAAGTTAATGGTATCGTAAAAGAAATTGACAGCCTCTTCAAGAGTCCTACAGTTTAGCTCTAATGACCAGTCCCTTGCCAACATTTCCTCAATTATGGCATCATAATTCGCAAGAGCATACAAGAACTTGACCCTCGGCCGAGAATGCAGCTGATGCAGTTGAACGAAGTCAGCAGTAATAGAGAGTGCCTTATGGTATAAGTCCTCTTTCACTAAAGGATCCAATAGTTATTAGCCAACTTTCCAGATTTTAATTCTGTTACGACTGACAATGATGTTTGAATGATATCTGGGACCAACGGCACAACATACTTTTCGAAGCCTCCGTGCTTAGAAAAGTATGAATGGAATGGTCACAGACCAACAGACAGTAGCAAACTTCTTTTTCCTTAGGGTGGGAAATCATTAGATGAATTCTTCCGCACTGGGTGGAGCTGGAGGGCGTGTCAGACTCTTACTGACTAAAACCCACCCACGAGTGTTCTTTTTTTTTGTGGAGTGGGAAATCATCCGATGATATCTCTCGCTCTGGGTGAAGCGGGAGGGCTTGTCAGACTTTTACTGACTAAAACCCACCCCTGTTCCTTCCCTGCCCTGAGTGCCCAGGGGCGCGGTAACTCTGTTTCGAATTTATCCACAACCCCTGGGCAGGCATCGGCCATGAGGGCGCCCGTCTTGATTGCTGACAACTCTTTGAGGCGCGCATGGAACACTACGCGCCGTCGACTCTCGGGCCTGGTGCTGATCGGACGGCGACCTTCCCATTACTCGCCGTCCGCAGACCTGGGACGCGTGTTCCTTCAGTTATCTTTTTCGTTCCTGGGCCACGGTGAGTTTCAAACAATCCACGTCCCTGACAGAATCAGTGACAAGATTGGCTTAACTTTGCCACTGACTTAACCTTCGATTGATACTTGCAGCTGTTATTATTTTTAGGCTCCAACCCCAATAAAAAATTTATAATTTATAGCCTCTGGTATCATGCACATTGCTGTCATAAATTTTTGAATTGGAAAAGTAATATTGCACCACGCTACATGCAATTTGAATAGGTATTTAAATTGGAGCCAGGAAACTGTCTTTCAACTTTATAGTACCGAATTTTACTATGGCAGAATATTGAACAAAAGCGTTACTGTAACGTTACCTAGAATCATATTTTACTTCCAAGCTTTGGGTTCAAATAAAGGACGTAAAAATAAATGTTCTGATTCGGGGCTGAAGAGCACTCAGAGTCAAGTCAAGTAATAAATTATTTTCAGGTGTTTTCCGAGCTCGTAGACAGAATGTAACGATCCTTGAGTTCATTGAACAACAAGCAAATGTTTCCTTTACATTTTTCCAGTCGTAACACAACAAAAATTACTGTAAAAACTCACATTTTCCAGACCACCGACCCATTTGTAACTACAAACATCATCTAAACAGAAAAACACGCTCAGCCGTAAATCCAACCGGTTAAACCCAGAAAATACTGACTAAAACCAGATAGAGCTGGATAGAACCGGTCAAAACCGGAACGAATAGGTTTTTTTCTGGAAAATTTTCACCGACAAAAGTCTAACTGCGTTACCGTAACGAGTGGCAAATTGAAATAAATTGCCGCCACACTCGAACGGTTTTTGCAAAAATGTCGCTTAAGGGTCTACTACCGGCTAAGTGGCGCCCTCATTGAATAATCGTAACATAGCATAGAAAATAAATGTCAACTTGAGAGAAGTCTGTGTTATAAACACGAGCAATGCGAGTCAACACACAGTTTTTGGAAAAATTTGTGGAGTGCCGTATTTAAAAATATAAAAAAAATAGTAGCCCACCGGTATCGGGAACAAGGTCCAAGCTACCGGCGGTCAGGGCTCCAGAGAGAGAAACCGCCTTACAATGCGAGCCGTGTCCAGAAGTACAGATTTCTGAATCAAGCCCTTGATCCAGCCACCTAACGAGAGCATCCTGAGATGTTGGTCGAGGCTCGTGGCTATTAAGCCATTGGCAGACACGACTATCGGTACAATGATCGCTGAGTCCACATCCCACATTTCAACAACCTCGCGAGCCAAGTCAATATACTTGATATGTTTATCTTTCTCGGCTTTCACGAGGTTCTCGTCATGTGGGACGGTAATGTCAACAATCATTGCACGCCTCTTGATTCGGTCCACCACCACTATATCAGGCATATTAGCTATAATAGTTCTACCAGTGATGATGGACCGATCCCAGTACAATGTGATATGACTATTATCGTGAACTGGGTCGGGCACATACCTATAGTACGGCACTTCCGATTCTACAAGAGAGTATTTCAGAGAAAGTTGCTTATGAATAATTCTAGCTACAAGATTGTGCCTATGCAAGTACTCTCCGTTCGCTGGACGAGAACAACCAGAGACAATGTCTTGTTGATCCGATAAGTGGCGGCAACTTCTCGCTCGCGAAGGCCGAGACGGGACGCGTGAGAGAAGCTCAACGGAGTGGCCCTCACGGCCCCGGCCGCTACCACCGCAGGAGAGGTATTGGGCGTACTGGGCGTAGGACGTCGCGAAACGATCTTCGGCCACCGTAGACCCAGGCCTGCCCACCACCACCACAACCACCACACCCGCCCGCACCAGACTCGTGAGTCAACGGTGAGTGTTCCACGCGCGCCTCAAAGAGATTAGTGTCAGCCACCACTGAGGGAGCCCATCGTGACCAGTGTCTGCATGCCTAGGGGTAGCGAATAAATTCTGAAAACGAGTTACCGCGCCCCCGGGCACTCAGGCAGGGAAGGAACAGGGGTGGGTTTTAGTCAGTAAGAGTCTGACATGCCCTCCCGCTCCACCCAGAGCGGGAGAAGTCATTGGATGGCAAAAAAAAAAAACCAGAGACAATGTGGCGAATTGATTATCCCGGATGATGACATACCCGACAGATGTCAACCGTGCCGTCCTTCACAATAAATCTTTGTCTTTTCTTCCAACTCTTCTAATCTATCTGTCACTGACAGTCAGGCCTGTTGGTCTAGTGGTTATTGACCCTGACTGCTATGCCGGAGGTCGTGGGTTCGATTCCCACCCAGGACAAATGTTTGTGTAATGAGCACGATCATTTGTTCTGTGTCTGGGTGTAATTTATCTATAATATGTATGTATTTAGAAATATATAAGTATGTTTATCAGTTGTCTAGTACCCATAACACAAGCTCTGCTTAGCTTGGGACTAGATGGCGTTGTGTGATAGTTGTGGAATATTATTATTATTATTATCTTCCTCCATAATTGCACAAAAAAAATCTTCGGTTTCCCCAAAGAGATCACCGACACGCAGCCAGGCTACGGACCCTAATTGGTTTACATCGGGCCCATGTAGGGCCCGGAAAAAGCGTCCGTGAAGTTCCTTACTCTGTCATACTTCTCTGCGATCGTTAGTGTCAAGCACTAGAGGTTTGCGCCAGTTCTCGTTAGCCAAAGAGAGTGGAGTACGCCCCTTGTCCACCGCCACTACATCTCAATGCACACCCACGTCTGCAGCTAGGAAATATTCCCTTAGACTGCATACTTCGCTGTTGTTGAGGGTCTTAAGCATATAAAAAGCCTCGGCCTCCACACTTTCGCGGGATATACAGTGTAGAGGAAGCGCCATCACCCCAGTGTTAAGAAAGCGCCATCACTCTGGTCCATACTAAATTATAGGTAGCATAATTTAATTCGTAATGTCACAATATGTATGTCTTTGTTACGATTGGCTGACAATTATGTATGTCTTCGTTATGATTGGCTGAGAAGCAAAGGTAAAAGTCTAAAGTTAAAAGTACTGAGGTAACTTTGCACTACATCGCAGGTAGTGCATGTCGCAACGTTGAAGTTGACCAATCAGAACAAAGCCAGTAGTTGGAATTCTCGCAAGCCCGCTATTGGTTACTTAAACTCATGTTTTCTATGTATTCGTGACAGATACAATGGAAAGTTTTGGAAGCCCGCTATGTGTCTAAACATAGATCAATGTGAACCTTATATACCCGTAAAATATATATGTAAAATTGGTTTGTTTTTATTGTCGATTACGGGTATTTTTGTGAGTAAACTTAGAATCTAAATGGAAAATATAATGTATAATTAGATTCCCCATATTTTATATTTTACTTTCTTTGAATATGTTAGTTTTGTTGTTTTGTAAAGAAGTAAATATGTAGCAAGTAAATATGCAGGTGTTCAACACCTAAGCCATTAAAGTAGCGGTTCTCATTGGCGAACCCAAGAAAAATGTAGGGCCTGTGATTGGCCGGTTGTAATGTTGAAGTTTAAGCGTGAAATGCGCGAAATGTACTGGCTGTTTGGGTTGCATTTGCCGCACAACGTGCCCCATAGTGTTTTGGCCTTAAATATGGGTGCCCCAGGCAGTCAAAATCATATCATCTCGCCCGCCCATATCATCTCGCCCGCCGACCGCCGCCAGCGACGGTCGCACCCAGCGCTCCCCACTCCGTGCCGCCGCTCCATTGTTCGCGCGCTCCTGCGTTCGTGCTCTACAGCTGCGACTACGTGACGTCATCGCTATGCCGCCATCTTATTTCCGAAGCAGCCTTTTTTAAGGTAGCGGAGGGAATCCCAAACTGTCCCTGTCGGGACAATTATTTCTGAAGCAGCCTTTTTTAAGGTAGCGGAGGGAATCCCAAACTGTCCCTGTCGGGACAATTTTTATCTGAGGCAGCCTTTTTAAAGGTAGCTAACGATAGTACATTTCCGGGACGTTGTCAAAAACGCTACTGGGACTGTCAAAACGTATTCACTGTCAAAAACGTGGTAGTCTTAACGGAAACCTAACGGTGTCAACGAAGTTAAGTACTCACTCATTTCCTCCTACTGCGGCCAAGACTCCTTTAGCCAGCGACAGTCCTGTGAGTCTGCGGGACTGGCAGTGGGAATATCCCAATTCCGGTGCACATAGCACATAGTGCACCAACCCTTTATCCCGTCCAAACTCCATTTGTTGCCGTAGGAACGGGTGCAACAAATATCCCTGTCGTATGGTAGGAATCCTACATTTCAAAACCTTAGGGTGCTAGCTGCTAGCTAGCACCGCGGTCCCCCCCCCCCCCCACCATGGCGGACGCAATTATTGCGTTCGTCACCGAGGTCCTTTTTAAGGACCCCGACGTCCAGGCCAGATACGGCCAAAAGTTTGCAGAGCTGCAAACCGCAGCCTCATCGTCCATCTCCTCCTTTACGGATGCCCTAGGCAGCCCCCTCTCCCCCCCAGTTGCCGATAATGGCGCCTCCGCCGCTAGCCAAGCGCTCTCACCGCGCATTATACCAGCGGAAAAACAGGGACAAAGAGTGAATGTCCATCCCTCCTTCCCAGCCCCAAAGCCGGACCTCACCACCGTCCTTGACGACGTCATGGACACGTCAGCCCCCGCCCCCTCCCCGTCTACCTCCGACTCGGAATCGTCGGTAATCAGCTCCTCCTCGGAGGACGATGATTTCATTCCGGTCGCCGGGGGGAAAATGAAGAAGAAGGGGAAGCTCTCAAAGCCAACCAAGGCCAAGAAGGCCACTGCCTTGCCTGCACTATTTTGAGGGCATACTCAATCTTCCTCACCCCCGAGGCGAAAGCACTTGACACAGTGCTTAAACAAGCCTTCGCGTCAGGTAGTTATAACCTAATGTCGGCCCATAAAATATGGTCCGACTTTGCTGGCATTGCAAAATCCCTCGACAACATGAATTGCGCACCGTAATGGATAAGCACGCAAAAATATGTTGCCTCAAACCCCGTTCCCTTAGGTTAGCTACATTTAATGCTAACGGCTACAAAAGCCAGCGGGATGAGATCGCGAAATTTCTTCGCGATCATCAAATTGACATTCTCCTCATACAGGAAACCTTCCTGAAGCCCTACCGCAGTGACCCTAGAATTGCCAACTATCGCTTAGTTCGCAATGATAGACTGCAAAAGCACAAGGGAGGCACTCTAATCTACTACAGGAAGGAACTTCACTGTATCCCTCTCGCCCCTCCCGCCCCCCAATCTCTTCTTGAGTACTCTGCCTGTCGGCTAGGTATGACTGGCCATCAGCCAATCACAGTCATTTCCGCCTATATCCCACCTGACTCAGCATCCTCTCCTGATGAGATTGATGCCGTCTCCAGCGACCTCACTAAACTCTTCGGCATGAGTAGTTCCGTCATCTTAGCAGGTGATCTCAATGCCAAGCACCCTATATGGGGCCACAATTACTCCAACCCCAAGGGTAGGCTCATACATAATCTGAGCTCTACCCTCAACTTCGACGTCATCGTACCGATGAGCCCCACGTATTACCCCCACACCGTAGGTTATACTCCCAGCGTCCTAGATGTGGCACTTCTAAAGAATGTAAACTTACGTTTGCATTCGGTAGAAGTGTTGCATGAACTGGACTCTGACCACCGGCCGGTGTTCCTACACCTGGGCTCCCGCTCAGGTGTGACCGACCCAAATCTGCCCTCCCCCCCCACCCAGGTAATCACTGACTGGAAGAAAGTAAGCGAAAGTCTGAAATCTACCACGTCGGTTCACTTGGACTCTATCCCAGACCACATAAGCTCAGTCGCTGACACGTCAGCGGCGATCGACTCGCTTACGGATCACGTGCGAACCGTCTTGAACGACCGTTCAAGAGAGGTGCCAGTGACGGAGGACCGTCGCTGGAAACTCCCAGCGGATGTACGGAGTCTGATTACTGAGAAGAACGCTGCCATTCGTGCATACAGCAATTTTCCCTGTCACGCAAACAAGGTTCACATGCGTCGCTTACAGCGTGCTGTAAAGAGACGTACTGCTGAGCATCGTTCTGCGAACTGGGAAAAGACGCTGAGCGAACTCGAGCCCAATCACCTGGCTTTCTGGAACCTCCAAAGAAAGCTACGGTCCAAGTCTGAGGCCTCAATGCCTCCTCTCATTCGTCCTGACAAGAGTGTCGCTTTTGATAACAACGAAAAGGCGGAATGCCTGGCAGACAGTCTAGAGTCCCAATGCTCTCCCAGCTCTCAACCAGTAGACCAGGCTCACCTTGACATGGTAAATGCTGAGGTCGAAAGGAGAGCTTCCCTCCCCCCGGTCGAAGATCCTGATGACCCGCTACCCCCCGTCACTCCCGAAGAGGTAGAAGACGTCATCAGGAAACTTCAGCCCATAAAAGCCCCAGGCTCTGATGGAATATCCAACAGAGCTATAAAACTATTCCCAGCCCAACTTATTATGCTTTTGACCGCCATCTTCAATGGCGCCTTAAGTAATAATATGTTCCCTCAAGCGTGGAAACAGGCCACTGTCATTGGTATTCCAAAGCCAGGCAAGCCAAAATCCGACCCCACTAGCTACCGCCCCATCAGTCTACTCAATGTCCTCGGCAAGATTTACGAGAAGCTTATTCATAAGCGACTCAAAGATTTTGCTGAGGCTAAGAGTCTCATTCCCAACGAGCAATTCGGATTCCGCTCCGAACACTCGTGCGTCCAACAAGTATACCGAATGGTCGAGCTTATGAGTGCTGGGTTCCAGCGTAAATACTCGACCGGTGTCTTGTACTTCGATATAGCGAAAGCGTTCGACAAAGTCTGGCACAATGGCTTAATTTATAAGCTGTATCAACTAGGTGTGCCAGATCGTCTCGTACTCATCTTGCGAGACTACCTGTCGGATCGCACCTTTCGCTATCGCGTAGAGGGCGCTCTATCCTCCCCCCATCCTATAAAGTCTGGTGTCCCCCAGGGCTCTGTGGTATCCCCCCTAGCCTTCACGCTGTTCACTAGCGACATCCCTAAACCCAAAAGGGCCCAGTTAGCACTATTCGCTGACGACACGGCCATCTTCTATTCGGGTCGTTCACCCACTCAGATAGGCCTCAATCTCCAAACCTACACTACCCAGCTGGGCCAGTGGTTCCGGAAATGGAGAATTGAGGTAAATCCAGAGAAAAGTCAGGCTGTCCTATACTCTAGACCGCGTCAAACGGTTGTACCCCCCCGTCCGATCACCATGTACGGCAAGCCGATCCCTTGGGAAAAGCAGGCCAAGTACCTAGGGGTGATCCTCGATCAGCATCTCTCCTTCGCCGAGCACATAAGGCAGGCCCGTTCGCGGGCCGCCTTTGCTCAAGGCAGGCTCCATTACCTCCTGAACGCCAAGAGCAAGTTGTCACTAAAGTGCAAATTGCGTGTCTATACTTCGGTCATCCGACCAATCATGACCTATGCTTGCCCAGTGTTCGCACATGCCAAGCCCCGTCGCCTCCACAAGATGTCGACACTGCAGCACCGCTTTCTCCGCAAGGTGGTGGATGCCCCCTACTTTGTGAGGAATGAGGAGCTGCATGTTGACCTCAAAATCCCCACCTTGCAGCAGTTCATGAAACGCTCCACCCAGCGCTTCCTCGAAACTGCTGCGAAGCATCGTAACCCCCTCATCGCATCGGCTACCCGATACGTTCCCTCTCAAATCTCTAAGATTCGCCGCCCCCGGCATACCCTTCTAGTCCCAGATGACGCTACCACCCTGCTCCAAGAGAGCCGTAGGGAAACTAGCACCCTTCGCAAACACCGCACCAGACCGCCGAGTTTCCGCCCTCGCCGGCGAGGCCCGTCGCGAACTCTTAGTCATTGCCCTCCCCGTCTCTCGCCAGCACGTGTCGCTGAGCCAGTGAATCCCCCAATTAATGGAAACCTGGTCCAGCCTTCCCTTGCTGCCCCCCCAGTGACGCCCTGAGCCGAGGCCCGTACCCCGCAGGGGGTGCCCTTAGCGTGGTCACTTAGTTTGTAAGTTTTTAATAAGTCCTGGCTGGAGGCTTTAATAAATTAGAGCCTTCACAGGCAAGTTCGGTTGAGCAGTCGACAACCAATAGGGTTGAACTGCGATAGGTCCCACAAAAAAATAAAATAACAGTCAAAATCAGTTACTCAGCGTCAGTGACTCAGTGAGCTCGAAAGTCCTCTGGCTTCGCTCTATTGTCTTGTACCACACCTTGTACAGACTATTGTCTTGTTCCACACCTTGAACAGACTGAGTATTGTCGTGTACCACACCTTGTACCGACTGTGTATTGTCTTGTACCATACCTTGTACAGACTGTGTCTTGTCTTGGACAGACTGTTATTATTGTCCACTGTTGGGGCAGTAATACTACGTAATTTCAACTGTGTAATTCTGTATATCTACCGAACTGTTAAATCTGTGCCACTTAGAACTTTTACCTTTTTTACATTTTTTATAATATACAACTTTTATGAAGAACTGTGTCATCTATTATTAACCCACCTGCTCCACTCATCACACGAGCGTGTCGCGAGACTCCAATACGCCAGTCACACACAAATCCTTCAACCCTCGCGCCTATCGCGAAAAGCATCGTCAACGTACAGTCTCATCACCGACGAACGTGGGTGATGCATTCGAAATGCAGTCAGCAGTGTATGGATACGCCTATCCAGAGCGTCAAGTTCTGTTTGAGTCCATTTGAGTACGCCGACAGAATACATCAATACCGGCATGACCCAACCGTTGAAGGCGCGCACCTTGTTTCCGCCCGATAGAAGGCTATTGAATATTCTTCAGGCGGCCAAAGAAGCGCTCGTTCAACGATTGCTTTATGTCAGTAACATTGACACCTAACGCTTCCGACATACCCAATTACTTATAGGTTTCGATTGGAGGATATCTCAGGTTTATGGAATCCGAGAGTTGAGTTCCCGCGGATTCCACAATCTCCCCTCGCTTTACATGCATGAGCGCACATTTGTCCACACCAAACTCCATCCTGATGGCACTACTGAAGGTTTCAGTTACTTTCAGTAGTCCTCCATCAGTTGCAGATTGCTGGGGAAATTATTATTATAGAACCGACTTCCGAAAAAAGTGCAAAATAACTTTATTTCGGAAGTCGGTGTCAAAAAAAAAAAACGAAGACAAAACCAGAAACACCGACTGCCGAAATTAAATTTATTTTGCACTTTTTTTTGGAGTCGGTTCAATTTTTTAACCGACGAAAAAAAAAGGAGGAGGTTCTCAATTCGACCGTATATATATATTTTTTTTATGTTTTTAAATGTTCATTCAGTTCCAATGACAATGCTCCAGATAGAGGAACTCTGTAACAGTCAACAGCGCAGACATGAATTTTTACTATTAACTTATTTCAGACTACTTCTTCAGAAAACTTCAGGAAAAGGGAAGCACACACATCCTTTCTTTCATAAAACAATACCCCACACACCTAATGCAAACAGCAAATAAGCCATCTCCTTCCGCCAGGTCGGCTAACCGAGATGTGCCGTATTTCCGTCAGCCGACCTCATATCCGGCTCGTTTCAAGACCGGGGCCTGAGATATAGAATCCGTTTGAGATAGGAATCGTAAAGAGTTTTGTAAGTGGCAGTTATGGGAGATCAGGGCAGATTGTGGTTTGAAATATTGCAGGGTTTGTAATAAAGGAAAATGGGGCGACGTTTTCTTATAGGCATAGAACTAAAACTTATGTCAATGGCTTTGCCCGCAAATACGAGTAATTGGAGTTAAAAAAAAAGCCCAGTGCGGGTTAGTGTCACATGTGTCATCATAGGTTTGGTTCTAGGACATGCCGGTTTCCTCACGATGTTTTCCATCACCGTTTTGAGAGCAGTGGTGATAAAATAGTTGACACACAGTAAAGTGCCTGCCTGGGTTTGAAATCACGACCTACAACTTGTAAGTTGCGGCCGTTACCATTTATCTTTCACATCATATCTTTGACAGCCGATAAAAACAGTTTTGTTTTAAAAAAATCTTGTTCCACCTATTGCTAAGTATAAAAGGCATCCTCCGTTATGTGCTTTGCTTCTCTGGTATATCAACCAAAACTTACTCGCGGTCTTCTAAATCTTAGAGATACTTTAATTGCTTCGCAACTTTCTATACTTTTTTAGAAAAATTAATTACTAATGCTATTTTAAATATCCAGGAGCTCGTGGGTAAAGTAACAACTGTCGTACGGGTCGATCCATCAGGTTAAGCTACGCTTGACGGGGTGGGTCCATGAATGGGTGACCATCTTTACATACCGAGACTCCTCCGTGCCTCGGAAAGCACAATAAGCCGTTATCCCGGCTGTCAATCGTGAATTTTTGACAGTCGTTACGGGTCGTCAGAAACCCGACAGTCTGACATCGTCTTAACAAGGGGTATCGTACTAACCAGGAACTGGGTTGTGGAGGTCAGATAGACCGTCGCTCCATGTAAAATACTGGTATTCAGCTGCATCCGGTTAGAGTGTAAAGCCGACTCCAAGATAGTTGGGAAAAGGCGCGAGCAGATTGATTTTAAATAGCCACAATTAACTACAACTAAAAGTAGTGTATTTATTCGAGTGTATAAAAACTGTACGAATTAAACATAGATTGTTGATATTGAGTGATTGTGAGTTTGCATGCCGGCTGCACAAACATGTATGTACCTAATGGTGCCGAACGTAAAAAATGTTGTTTGCGTTTAGTTTTAACTGTTTGTCGTTTTATTGATTGCAGGTAAGTCCTTACTCGTGAAATGCTGTGGTGAGTTTTTTGCATTGAGTATTATCATCATCATCATCATTTTTGCCGAAAGACGTCCACTGCTGGAGATGACCCTCCTCCAAGGTTCACCACATCGAATATTATGAAGGACTAGTCATCATCAACATTTCAGCGGAAAGTCGTCCACTTCTGGACATAGACCTCTCCCAAGTGACCGGTCCTGTGCGTCTCGCATCCATCGGATTCCCGCCATCGTTACCAGGCTGGTCGTCGGTCTACCTTGTGGGAGGCCTTCCAACGCTGCGTCTGCCGGTACGCGGTCACTTATCACATGGAGGGCTTTGTCAGAATCGCCATGTTTGGCCGGGCAATCCCAGTGTGGTTGTTACAATGAACAGAGAATGCTGCTGCCCATTCTCTGGTGAGTCGCCTCTTAGGACACCCACTGGAAGTGATGCGATGGTACTATTCTTCACGGCTAATACCATACGGATTGTTTAAACTTAACCACTTGCCGATTTTAATACGGCTCTCTCTCTATTATTTTACATAAAAACAAAATTATTTGGGTAACTTTGTTTTAATTTTGTTCCGGAAGGTTTATTTTAAGTACTTAAAATACAAGTAGCAGTAACACCGCTACAAAAAGTTATGTAGTACCTATGTAGAATAGAATCGAATAGAATAGAATAGAATAAACATTTATTCGACACAGACACAACACAACAGCAACAAACAAAAGGTAAAGAAATGTAATGTAATAATGTACAGGTTTTTTTTTTTTTTTTTATATAATAATAATGTACAGGTAGGCCGTAAAACAGTGGTAAACAACCAGTATAAACTGGCCACGCATTGTATTGAAACTCCGTACTACGTTAGGCCAGCTCAAGGCTGATGTGTTCCAGCCGATTTGCGGTCTACTACTCTACATTGATAAACTTAGTATTATTTGACATAAAATTATGCCTCATTTGCACTAAAACAATTAGGTTTATCTTGTTAACACTGTGATTATTCTAATGTACAGTTATAATCCCTTAACTTTGCACTACGTTGCATTAAACTCATGTAGATACTGTTACTGGGTTCGTCAGTTTAATTTATTTCTATTAAACGGGTATTTAGGTACTATCTATTTATTTATTGAGGCCACAGCAAGCTTTTGCGTATGAACTAAAATAAAACTAAAGTGTAAACTTTACTAGGTACTTAATTAACATAATAATATAAAACATAAATTGAAAGAAAGAAAAAACATTTATTTGCCACAGTTAAAGGCACACACAACAATAAATAATGAAACTTAATCATTTAAAGTGAAAAAAACAAAAGTAGGTAACAAAAAGAAAATTAAAAAAAATAGAAAAAATACTATTCTTTGCTGTACCACTTCAGGGCACAGGCAGTCACCGAGTCTCACCAAGTAGGTACTCTGCTGTCGAATCTACCCTCATGGTATGCATTAAAGGAAACTCACCACTGAACCGGCCTCGACGGCGCCTTCCATTTTCAGGAAACCCATGGTGTAGAGTAGAGACGATGCCTGAAGTGGACGTGATTCGCCTAATCGTGTTTGAGTGCAGCGTAGTATTTTTAAAATCGATACAATTCAGTTAATAAAATCCAATCAGTCATTAGTCTGCAGGCACCCCTACAAGTGTAAATCTATCACACATATTCCGCAGACAGCTCGACGCCGCCACAGTCCGGTTAACCGGTCGACCGGCTGACCGGCGCTCCGGCTGATCGGCAGCCAGCCACCGTGAACGAACCGTCGTTACTACAGACTCCTGTCATCGACATGTGGTTCAATCACGATGAACAATCGGTTTAGGAAAAACTAAAATTGTTTCAGAGGATATTTTCCTGTGTTGTGGGCTTGTGTAGGAACTTAGTTATTATAAATCAAACCACTCTCTCGCTTAAGACATCCTAATATTGTTCTTCATAGCTGAAGCCTATGCGGTGTTCATCACGAAACTGTAGTTCCTTAATTCTTTATTGAAAACCACAAATCAACATAGAAAACAGTCATTAAACAATTCATGAACAAAAGCGAGCTTAATGCGTCAGGTACCGGTAACCGTATAACAATAGATTTTCTGTTGTGTCTGTTTCTCCGGTAACTCAACATTGAGTTTATTCCCAGCAAAGCTTTCAGTGAAATAGAGAGATCACATTTTTCCTATACAGAGGCACCTAAGTATCTGAGATTTATTAATCACATACTTTTTTTTAGGAAATCATCCCACAGAGTTTTTATTTTAAAAGTTTCCGTGAAATGATCATCTCTAACTTAGGAATTTTATCAAATACCCGTTTTATTTATTTATTAAAACTTCATGCAACACAAATGTACAGACTGTTGTCAACATTACCTGACCCACTCTAAAATCAAACGACTTTGGACCCTCTGCATGTAACATTATGGTTTATTTAATTTATATGAGCTTATCAGACAACTGCTCGAGGATTTGATGAACAAATACAATAATAATATAGACACGCAAATTTGATCTTTAAAACGTTAGCATTAGGTTATATTTTATAACTATTTGTTATAATATGATAAGTGTAATAGCTTATTTTAATGATTGAGTTCAAGTAATTCTGGTCTCGTGGTCTGTGTGTAAGACTGAGAAAAACAAGGTTCGTGATCAAATCCTGCGACAAAGATATTGTTTTGCTTTCAATATAGAATTTATATTCCAAAACTATTTCTTGTATTATTGTAAAGAACTACAGACTATACATAAACTTTTTAAAATGGTAATATTTTCACATAACTTGTAATAAGTGGGTAGTTGAAAAATAAATATTCGTATTCATTATAAAGAACTGTGAACTTAAAGTTTTTTAAATTACCCATCCGTTTACAAGATAAGTTATTAGGTGAAAATCATATTGGTCGTTCTTTAATATTGCAAGCAATATTGTAGAAATGAAAACAAATTAAAAAAGAAACTGATGTATAGGTGGACTGTGTTTTCGAACCCACATGCTGTTCGTCGTCAATCCAGCATCAAACCGCTAAGCCACAAGAACTTGTTGGGAATACGCGAAATTAAAGATTGGGTTGTAATTATGTAGTGTGACTTAAAAGCTTTTCAACTTTAATGTTAACGAGATAATGATTAAAATAGCTTAACAAAAACATATATAATTCCGGTGGCTCCGACTATGTTGGGTGGGTTTACCTTAACGTTACGTGTTAAAGATCAAATTTGAGTGTCTGTGTATTGTATTTTTGTTCATCGAGTCCTCGTGCACTTGTGTGATAAGCTCATATAAATTAAATAAACCTTAATGTTACAGGCAGAGGGTCCAAAGTCGTTTGATTTTAGGGTGGGTCAGGTAATGTTGACAACAGTCTGTACAAAGAAGGAATCACACAAAAAAAAATTACTATCACTACATATTATAAAAAATCCCCCGCCGCGTTTGTATCTGTATGTTCGCGATAAACTAAAAAACTGCTGAACGGGTTTTCATGCGGTTTTCACCAATAGATAAAGTGATTCATGAGGAAGCGGTTTAGGTGTTTAATTTGTACCCGTGCGAAGCCGGGGCGCGTCGCTTGTATGTACCAATTGATCAATGATTGAATAACTAACTTTTAGGTTTCTAGGGGGGATTTTTTCTTAGCTTTTTAATTATTAAATGATTCCTAGTCGATATTGTGATATAAAATTGGTGTTGTTTTGAGTCTCAAGTGTCTACGCAACTGTACATTATGGGAAATCATTGAAACAGGCGCGGTCTCAGTAAAATAAAGCTGAGAATTGTGTCGTAGTATTTACTACCTCGGGGAAGCATTCCGAGAAGGCTGACTCGACACATTTGCTGCCAAATACTGGAAAAACATAAGAATGTGTTGCATCTGCATTCTGTTGAAAAAAAAACTAGTATTCTGTATCTAAAACTAAATACTCTCTTAACTTGACACTGGCTAAATGCACAAACAGTGCGAAGCCAAAATTAAAAAAAAAACTTAGACTTCATTCTATAGATTTTTAAAGGCATCATCATATCAATCGTCCCAGAATGCACAGCACACAGTTAGCTAACTTAGCTATATTATTTCCGCTTACTTAGCGAATATGAAAGATAATGGTGTGCTAGCTGTAACCGCTGTGACAGCCAGTAACCTTTTATGAACTCGTCTGTGAGGGGGGCGAGGTGACTTGACCTCTACTATGGGTTTTCGAAGCTTTTAAGATAGAATCCTTTTATCATGTTAACTACGGTTGCGGGCGTTAATAACTGCGACACAGTGTTGCACTTCTGCAGTTGTTAACGTTACAATTGTTTTGTATACAAATGTGGTTTTTAATAAATAAATAAAATAAATGGGTTCACTAAAACTTGACAATCGTATAACAATAATTAATCATTTCAAAGTTCTTTTATTCTCAAGTACAAATACTCATACTGTTAGTAACAATTTACTTAAAAACTATGTTATTAAAAACGAAACAAAAACTAAACAATACAAAATAATAAAGAACAATTTAGAGCAATAGAGGAAATTACAGAACAATGGAAATCGCTTTACAATTTGGTTTTAAAAACTTTGTTCTTAACTTTTAGTTTTACTTTAAGTTTGCGCGCGGTGGAAATCAGAACTAAACATTTTAATTTTTATTTTTCAGGATAGAATATTAATGTTGATTATTACTAAGGTGAGATGTCGACATCATGCAACTACTGTAAGGCTCGCTCCATTTTTTAGTAATTGTTTTAATTGTTACAGTGAGATAGTTATATTTTTGTTTTATGTACATAAATTAATTAATTAAAAGTAATGAAACATAACATAACAAAAAAGTATTTCGTGTGTAATGGAGACTTAAGGTTTACCGAGTCAGTCTAGAGTGTTACTAAACCAATCAACAAAAATGATCCGTCAATTATTATCAGTATTATTGAAACTTCCAAATTAACATCATGCCTTGAAACTTCTTCATTGTGCGTACAGCTAAGGAGTGGAATTCTCTGCCGGAGTATTTCCTGTTAGTTACAACCTGGCGGTCTTTAAGTCAAGAGTGAAAAGCGTACTTCGAGGCAATCGTGCTCTATCTTCGACCATATCATCGTTTAACATCAGGTGAGATAGTGGTCAAACGCGAGCCTATCAACGATAAAAAAATCTACATCAAAATCGTAAAACAATTGCCAATAGTCTTCTTTCAGCAATTGGTAGGGGCTTCTCACCAAATCCTATTTACAGCCGCCGGGGGGCGCCGGAGGGCAATCCTGAGAGTCTACAGGCGTAACCTTATTGTAAGCGTGACGCTATGATTACTCGCGAATATATTTTATTAGCGTTCGTAGAGAAATATTGGCGAATGAACATGATTATAATGTGATTTTCTGCGTGATTTCATGCCTGAAAAATTTAGCTTTGTATGTTGCTCAGAGTTGGTTTTTCTTAGTGTAAGTTTCTCTATTCATGTTCGTAAAAGTAACTAATATAGCTTAGTAGCTTATAGAGTACAGACGCCGAGTTGTTGACCTGTCGGTTTTATATCGGTTCCATTTTGGGGAGTGTGCAAAGGAATTGCATAATTTGATTCCGCCAAGCCAACGGACCACAAGACGTACGGCGATGTGCCACCGCCACATGGTGAACATTCCATCCACACGCACAAAACGTTTTAGGAACACATTCATTGTGCGTACAGCTAGGGAGCGGAATTCCCTGTAGGAGTCTGTGTTTCCTGATAGCTACAACCTGGGAGTCTTTAAGTCAAGAGTAACTAGGTTACTTCTAGGCAAGCGTGCTCCATCTTCGACCACATCATCGCTTATCATCAGGTGATATAGTGATAAATCGCGTGCCTATCAACAAAGAAGTCTGTGTGTACTTATGTAGAAACGTAAGAAGTTATACTTCTTTGGCGTAACAAGTTAAAAAAACCAAACTGTCACAAAGTTTACAAAAGGAAAACAATCATTCTTCATGAACCACGGACCATAGCTAACTTCAGGGTGTCGGTTCTAGCTAACTTCAGGCTGTAGGTTTTTTTGTGAGGTGTGTGCGCGCATTGTAAAAAATTACTCTCATCATTTTTCCCACGCGATAAACTATTGAACTCGCGCGACACCGACAATGCTACGAGTGTTACGGTAGCACACAGTTTTTACTTCGGTCGGCAGTCCCCATGACTGCCTATTTTTTTTTTGTGATGTCTTACCTCCTTGATGAAAGTTGTTCATTTCTATGGGCAGAAGCAGTACCTTGAAAACAGGAGGAGGTTTTATGTTCGACTGTATGTTTTTTTTATAATTGTCCACCGATTTCTCTGTCATTTTCAAAATTCTTTTTGTATCTAAAAGAGGTGGTCCAATATAAATTTTAACGGAATCGCTTTTTGAAATAATCAAAAAATAAAAAACATGTATACATAGATGACATTTTGGTTTCCTCCAATTACGAGTATGTTCAAATTCCATGTTCCATGTATTCTGGGGTATAACAACAAAAACGTGAAAAATAAATAAACTTTTTTACAAAAAATACAAACGACTTCCAAAAAAAAACATTTAAAAACAACTTTAGTTTCGGAAGTCGGTGTCAAATAACGAAGCAATAAAATACAAAAACCGACTTCCGAAATTAAAGATTTCAATTTTATGTTAATTACACATGTTCTTTTTAACCGACTTCGAAAAAGGAGGAGGTTATCAATTCGGATGTTTGTATTTTTTTTTTTTTTTTTTTATGTATGTTCGGGCATAACTCCGTCATATACTGACGAATTTGCAAAATTCTTTTTTCGTTCGAAAGGGGTTTATTCCGAAATGGTCCCATTTAAATTTCAAAAAGATCTGATGATGGGTTTCGGAGGCAGACAACGGAACTCTTCAAAAATTGACAGCAAATCAACCGCGATTGCTGCTATCGTATGTCTATGAATTGTTAACACAGTTTAATGGGGAGCCACAACTAAAAAAGTAAAAATAAAAAACTTTTTTACAAAAAAATAGAACCGACTTCCAAAAAAAGTGCAAAATACGAGTAACTTGAATTTCGGAAGTCGGTGTTCCTGTTTTGTGTCTTTGTTTTTTGTTTTGGAAATCGTTTTAACTGATAGCATGTCGCTTCCCGTCCAGCCTCCTTAACCAAATAACTTTTATAATAGCGCTAACGCTAACGCTTCTTGCGAAATGTATGGCAACGACATTACCTGCGGAGAGAACTGTCACGTGACTCACGTCCAGTAATGTTGTTGCCATACATTTTGCGCGAAGCGTTAACGTTAACTTTAACAAAAAAAGTATGTTTTCTAACCGGGACCTCCAATACCCGTAGGTACTCAACAGCTGTCGTTCTACTGGGCAAAGATAAAAGAATTCTACATCTATCTCACTGCTGCCCTCTCAGGCCAATTCGTCATGAAGTTTAGTTTCGAAGAAAATATTAAGCGAGTCGTTTGTGTCTCTCTAAAAACTTCCATCACAAAGACAACACTGAAGAAAATGAAAGCAGATATTTCTATTCTCTTTATCATCTTCAATTGAAAGTCCCAGAGCGCTAATAAACAGTGGTAGCAGCGACAGTCGGTTGTTGCCTTCCAGACTTCAGTTGGTTCAGTGCAAAAACGTCGATCGAGATAATTGCCCCGATAGCGGAGCAGGCCACAGCTAGTGTAAGGCTACGCTACACAACGAGCGATTCGCGTGACGCTTGTGGCTATAAACGACTCCAGACAATTATGAATTGCCCTTAGTTGCACTCTGTTAATGCGCCCTTACTGTAATTTGTCTTGGTGTATACTAAAGAGTATATCTACGAGTGCTATGAATTGAAGCACTGGGAATCAATGCAAATAAAAAAAAAATTAAACCACTCTGTGATTTGTTGAATTGACAAACAAAATTCTTCGTCTCACATTAATTATTAAATTTTAGACTAAAGTTGGAAATTAGAATCCGCATCTTAGTAACAGTAAATGTGTATTTACTACGACAACTGTGAGTAGAATTCATGAGAAACGCCAACAACTCTGTTGTTGGCGTTTCGTTTCGATGTTGAATTGTTCTGCTTCCGGGCAAACGGTTTTTCTTACATAACTTTTTTGTGTTGTCTTTCTTGGTCAAGTTGTAATGTAAATACGTAGCCAGCAGCTCTATCGTGACTTACTGCTGAAAAAAAAGGTATGTAGGCATTTAATTATTCTACTCACAATCACATTTCAAACGTATATGGCAGAGATTGTTATACCACCTCGCCGATTGACTAATATTTACCCATAGCGTAGGCCAACAAGGAACTCGTGGTTAAAGTAATAACAGTCGCACGGGTCGATCTATCAGGTTAAGCTACACTTGCCGGGGTTGGTCCATGGATGGGTGACCATCTTTACATACCGAAAATCCTCCGTGCCTCGGAAAGCACGTTAAGCCGTTGGTTCCGGCTATCAATCGTGGATCTTTGACAATCATTACGGGTCGTCAGAAGCCAGAAAATTCTGACAACCAATCTTACCAAGGGGTATCGTGTTACCCAGTAACTGGGTTGTGGAGGTCAGATAGGCAGTAGCTCCATGTAAAATACTAGTATTCAGCTGCATCCGGTTAGACTGGAAGCCAACCACAAAATAGTTGGGAAAAGGCTAGGTAGATGATGAGCGTGGGCCAAAAAGACCTTCTTAATTCCGTTGTCGCTACGCTTTCCGCATCCGCGACCCGCGTCTAGCATAGCCTGGGGTCAAGATGTTAAGAAGACTATCTGTCGAGTTCACTATTGTATAGCTATTTGTACGGACTCTAAAGTTCAGTACAAATTAGATGGCTCGGTACTTTAGCATGATTTGATGTTTCCCTCTGTGCAACTAAATAAAAATTTCCATGAATATTGTCTTTTATGTTATTGTTTCTTTTAAGAATTCATTGGATAGAATGTTTTTGTTGGAATAGAAAAATGTATAAATAACTTTTTCAATATCCTACCTAAGTACTCCAAAACCCGCTCCTATCCTTATCAGTTTTAGACTTACCATGGAGTGTTTGTCGTACTAGTTCGGAAAAGTGCGGCGGCTAGGCCCCACCACAATTTATTATAAGTATTGTAGCAGGCTGGTCGTACGACAGTCCTTGCTGGTTGCCTGGCAGCTGATCAAGGCACACGAAATAAAATCCGCGAGCCAATTCTCACAATTGTATACTAAATATTACTTTTTTTTCAAGTTAGTCTGTTGAAAAACGTCGTTTGATAAAATTGGGTAATTTTAATTGCAGATTCTTAGCTCAAACCGCCTCGGCTGCAATGCAAACTTTGCTCACTTGCTTTGTTAAAATAAAAATCAAATCAAATGCCTCGTCTTTTTTTGTGGAAGGAAAATTATTAAATAACTTCTCCCGGAGAAAGAGTGGGAGGGGCCTTGCCTGCGTTAGAGCCACGGAGACTCTTTCGAAAACTCCCGCTGCTCTGGTAGATGGTGTACTGCCTTGCTGTTACTGCTCAGTACGAGGTCATGCTTTCAATTCCCAGGTCGGGCAAAGCGTTCATTAAGTTCTTACATCAAGCCAGTTAGTAATTCTAGAAGTGTGCCAACTTAATTTGAACAGACTTGCAATTTTTTTGTGGACTTAAATAACCAGTGAAATGCGTATGTTCTCTCTCCTGTGTCTACCGCTTTTCCAATTTGTCTGTTGACAATAAATAACACAAGATCATCTTCCTTCGAGCAAATTCGTTAAATAGAGCCAAATGTATCTCATCTCCGGGACTCGTAGGTTACGGGAAGTAGGTCGCTAGCCACTCAGAAGTGCTTGAGCACGAACTTCTGAACCCCTCACTGTGGCTCACTTTCATTGGGAATCAGCTGACGGCATGGGAATAAGTGATCATGATACCCTCTGATAAATTAATTATCTAACAGAGGCTGGTGGTACAGTTTTGGGTGTAAATATATTAGAGTACGTCGAATTTTTGAGAGACTGTTGTCTACTTCACGGACCTTGTGGAAACTAGAACCAATTTCCGTGTGTTGAAGCGATTTGCCATACCTATTACTGCAATCAATTGTCACAGCTCACAATTTAGGACCTATCATTATTAGTGTTCTAATCCGTGGAGCATGGCAACTGGGCTTACCCCAGTTGTAAATGTACCTTTGTGCCTATTGGCCTAGCTTTGTTCTATCTCCTGGTTGTCAAAAACATGTTTTTTTCAACCCCTTCCTGTTCTTTTCTGATGGATTTCGTTGCGGGACATAAAACAGTTTAATCGTTTCTCTGGGACTCGTGGAGCTTCATTGCCTCGGCGTTTTCTGGTGGTCGCCACTGTTGATTCTGGCTTACAAGAGTTGCAGTGGTTAGGTATAGTATGATGGGCTTCTGAATGAGTTCGTCATAATTTCAACTAAGAGATATTCATTGCTGGACACAGGCCTCCCCCAAGTGTCGCTACTTCGACCGGTCCTGTAGATTCGGCTTATCTCGCTTAACTGGCATAATTTAGGGGCAGGGTTTCTTAGCGTGTACCTGTAATTGCAGTGGGATCAATTGTATAGGAAAAAAACTACGGCTATAAAAGGTAAATAGATGAAGTAATGGTGTGAAAAGCGTTGGCTGGCAGCCACTGTGTACACGGCCATTTAACAATGCGCCACGCTGGCTCGGCGCGCCGTGTTATTGGATGTGCGCCGTGTTATGGGATGTGCGCCGCGCGTCCAGATTCACACCTAGTTTATGTGGAGCCAGGAAACACAGATGGTGCCGATTCTGTTGTGCACAAACTAATCTTGATTTAGGCTGTTGCCATGTTTATCTCTCTAATATAACAAGAAGGAGACGGACGTAAATTAGAGCTGTCAAATTTAGTTGAACTAAGATTTCCATACAAATTAAGTGTATACGTAAAAACATGTCGACTAAAAACAAGGTAAAGCGCAAGGCGTAAACTAGTTTGACATCTCTAACTTAGTTCATAGATACAGCCGTCCTTTCCTCGCAATGCTTTTTAATAAAAGATAGCGATTCTCTCATTTCAGTTTAGCTATTGAACAAGAGAATCGGCACCAGAATCTACTTTATTTCGCTACTCTATTTAAAAGATCTACCAAGAATACCTCAATAACTTTACTTTTAAGACGAACACGCTACTTTTAAGACGAACACGCTACTTTTAAGACGAACACGCTACTTTTAACACGAACACGCTACTTTTCAGCGGTCCTAAGTTTTACTCCCAGGTTGGGCAGTGTCACTGAGTTTTAAGTTTGTTTGTAACCCTTTCACGCCTAAAGCATTAAACCGATCATCATTAAATTTTTCATAAAGGTATACGTTGTCAGGGATACCAAAACTTTTTTACAAAAAAAAAACAACCGACTTCCAAAAAAGAAAATACACAAATAATTAAAAAATAACTTTAATTTTGGAAGTCGGTGTCAAAAACGAAGAAATATAGTACAATTATTAGTATTTTCTTTTTTGGGAGTCGGTTGTTTTTTTTTTTTGTAAAAAAGTTTTTTATTTTTCATTTTTTAATTTTTTTTTGAGATGAGAGGAAGATAATAAAACGACGAATTAAGACGTATATTTTAATATTACAGAAGGCTAGATTATATGAAGCACTTAATAATCGCACAAACACCATACACTGAGACTAGGTACAGGTTAAATTGTATTATTGCCAGGACACATGCCTGAATCTGCCTGGTTATAAGAGCTGCACTTCACTATTCTAGTAAAACTGTTGTAAAACTAGTAACTGTCAGTTGAAGAGTCGGTAAAATGACAATGATATAGAGGAGCTTCCAACTCGGCAGCTGAATCTGAACTGATTTAAAAATTAAAAACAAGAGGCTAGACAGAGAAAGCAAAAGAATGTTTGAATTTGAAATTAAAAACTAAGTAAGAAATAACGTAATTTGAACTGGAGGTCAGAGATTAAACAAGGCTGTAACACTGCCTTGTAAGTGACTAGAAACAGACTCAAAACGTGAGGTTTGGTTCATTGGCAGGCCGAAAGAGTCATTGGTTTTTTTTCTGGCTCATTAAATTTTAGCTGTGTGTGTGTAATTCTGGTAACGTTTGTCAATCCCAGACCTGTTGAATTTTGTGGTCATTACTTATAGCTGATAGAGTGTCATTTGGTCTGGGTATACAATATAAATAATGTTGAAAGTATAAGCTAAATATAACGTAGGAAAGCCTCTCCATTAATAGTAATATTATTTTGTTTCTTGCCAATTGTTGCCCACACCTTCATAAAGTTGAATTAGGAGATCGGTAAAAATCTATTACATTCGGCCTAGGTACCAGGCAAGCATAATCCCGTAGCAGACTCCTTTTAATACAGCCAGATGTTACTAATTCAAAGCCCAGAGAGAAGTTCCAGGATACGGAACTAGTTGGAAACTTTTACAAGTAAAGCCAGGTAATGGAGACATACACGCGAGTTTTATGAACATTTCCTAACTTTGGAAACGCGTCGTGTCACTTTTATTTTGTTCTGTAAGAATTACTATTTTTATGTAATGCGAGTAACTAGTATTTTTACTTGATCTTTTGTAGTTGTAAAAACACATTAGTTTCTAGATTTTTGTGTGTAACTTTTAAAGTTGTATACATTTTATAATTTAGTAGCATTTCACCTGCAGCTTCTGAAGCCTATCTTACATCAAAAAGCAATACTTGTGGCTTGTTAGCGTCGAAATAATTATTTGAATCGGATTTTTGTTTTAGAGATTAGGTACCTCTGACATCCAAACAAACTAACTTGACCTCTTTTTAATATTGGTGTACTTTTTTATTTACTAAATTCATGTTTTCCCTTTATTATTCTGGTACCCACAGCAGCCAGTTACGCTTTTTTTGTGTGTTGGCAATCATCCTAGGACTTCTCCCGCTCTGGGTAGAGCGGGAGGGCGTGTCAGACTTTAACTGACTAAAACCCACCCCTGTTCCTTCCTTGCCTGAGTGCCTCGGCGTTTCCTTCAATTTTTATTTTTTTTTCTGCAGTTTTTTTTACTTTAAACTGTCCAAAATCGTTATTCCTATCCAACCCAATAAGAATTTTAATTAAAAAGTAATTGAATCGCTACTTACTCTAAAAACATCAATGTTAATAAAATACGGAACAAAATTAAACACAGCTGTATGTTTTTTTCTTTTTCGGCCGTCCTTATAGGTGAATACCTACGGGTAGCGCGGTGCGCTCGGCCGGCGCGAGTGTAGATAAGTAGTAGTGCGGAGGGTTGAGATCGCATTATTTACATTGCGCGCTCAAAAATGTCAATTTCTGTAACCGATCGTTACCGAGATTAATAACTATCATAATTTTGTTACTGGCTTTAAATTTAACTTTTTAGCGAAGTTTGCGGTATCTTGTTCCTTACAGCCTGTATTATAAAACAAAGTACCCCGTAGTGTCTGTCTGTATGTTTGCAATAAACTCGATAACTAGTGAACGGATTTACATGCGGTATTCACCAATAGAGTGATTCATGAGGAAGGTTCAAGTGTAAAATTTGTATCCGTGCAAAGATAGGGCAAGTCAATCGTATAAACTAAACATAGCTAAAACTGCTTAGGTTTAGCGGGTTTATTCGCAGACTAAATTCTTAGGCACAGTTCTGCCCCCGACAGTCTAAGCGAGCACAATTCAGACAGTACCAAAGCGTAACTATCCGCTTCTGAGCGGACTTTGCGCAAAGTTCGACTGCCGCGGCCGGCTCTCACATTACTGCCCAAAGCCACTTAATGCCACTAAATAGAGATATTAAAGAAGGTTAGCAATCGGTTTCAGATAGCTTGATTAATCTTTTATCATCCTATCTCTCAACTGTCTTGACTTGCCCAACTGTGTTGGGGTCGAACCGTGTAAAAAGAAAGCGTTGGACAGACAGGTAATTAAAAAGGTGTTTTTATACTGATGGGTAATTGTTATACACGCCTTAAATCCAGACTAGACCCAGAAGTCATAAATGATGTTGCATGATGCAAAAATCAAAATATTCAGATTTTTGTCAATCAATTTCAAGCAACCATCCGTCACTGTATTAGACTATGGGTTATCCATCAGCCACAGTTTGACTGAGGTTAAACTGACAGCAAAAATTACTAGCAGCATTATGCAGAAGTATTATAGATAGAGCGACTGCCAATCTGACCTCCAGCACCCAGGATAATGTCAATGATATGAAGCAAGGAAAACTCTGTCTACCTTTCTCTTCAAGAAACCTGCAGACAAAACTCATCTCACAATGGTATGATCGAAGTAACAACCAATTACGAGTATATCTCGAGCTATATTAGGAGTTAGCCTTCTGTCCATGTAAGTTCGAAGTAAAAACTATTTAACGCTTGTAAAGTTAACTAGAAACCTTACTGCTTACCTTAGATAAATATGAAAACGTAACAGTTCCATTAGATTTACTTGTACTACTCAATACCACAAATTTTGTTTATCAGGAAAGAAGTAATGTCTGGCAGCTCTCGGATCTCACTCTTTAAATAATGAGCACTCTAAAGGATGACTAACGCTACACCGTGTCGCCACCGGGCTAGTCATTCATGCTACATCGGGCTGTCACCAAAAGGCCAAAAGTAGAATTCAATTTACAAGAACAGAAGAAGAAGGAACATATTGGAAATTGAGGAATAAGGTCTTTTTGCATCAGCGCCATCTACGATCCAAAAATGGAACCTATCTTAAATGGCATCTGTGATGTCGACAAAAACGTCTTCATTTGATCGCCATCTAGAGTGGAAGGGTACAAGGGTACTTAAAAGTTTGGTGGGACCTGGGTGAGAGATGGCGATGCAGTTTCGCCAGATTTCTGATATGGTGTAGTGCTTTTCTGTAAAATCTCACCGTGAAAACTTAGGTGAAGTGAACGTGAAGTGGGCTGTCAATCCATACAATCAAGGTGGAATGATAGTTCACTTCACGCTCGCTCCACCTAAGTTTTCATGGTGAGATTTTATTTGGCTGTTAACAGAATCGACCGGCTGGACTGTCGGCGGAGGCGATGGTGGCCCACGTTTTAACATTTCTTCCGCATACATCTTGAAATTCTATCAATTCATCTTCTTTCTCTTGACGTTATCTCAGCACATTAGCACACTGCATATCTTCACGAGCACACAGAAAATATCTTCCTGTAAATTATCCTAGAAGATGGCTTACTCAGGGCTTTTGAAACCCATTTAATTTTTGGGACTTTCCCAAGATGTAAATTGGTAAACTGGTTACTCAACTGGCAATTTGGATAATTAATTTTACAAAAGATGTTGAAAGGGCCAATTTATTGAAAGTTTTTAAGCAATAGGGGTCCCCTTATGAAATGAAATTTTGAAAGATTACATTATGAAAACAAAGTAATTGCAATACAGATACTTACATATAACACTAATACATTATAGAGCTAATCCAACTCTAAACCGCCCCATTCTGTCTCAAATTCAGTAATTACTGAACCTAGCTTTCACAGCCGACTTACCTACAGTTGACCTTTCAATTTAGAACAGATGGGCTGTTATCGATAGTGTTGTACTGAAAGGTGCCGGGCGTACGAGGCGTGATACGGGGCGTACGAGGCGTAGTTACGGGGAACACGAGCCATTGTAGCCAATATTTAGGTTTATTGGACGAAGGCCGAGGGTTATTTTGTGTATGTGGACTTTGGGTCGCTCGGACGAACCTTTTCATGTAAATAAAGGACTGAAGGTGTAAATAAGTTTATAAAAGGATGAATGAAGTTGAAAAGGAGTTACTTCCTTGTTTCTTTATAGCTACTTACAGACGTACATATACTGATGAATATCTAGAGGATTGTAAATGAAGATTGTTTCATCAAAACTAATACTAGAGGTAACACTGTTTGTATGTAGGAACTTATCTCCGAGAGTGCTGAGCCAATTATAAACATGTTTCACACAAAAAAAACTACACTATTGCTGAGTCTTTTTAGGGTTCCGAAAGTCCGAATGAAAAAACGGAACACTCATAGGTTCACTCGTGTGTCTGTTTGTCCATCTGTCACAGCCAATTTGCTCCGAATTTACTAGAACGATTGAGTTGAAATTTAGTGCACACCTGAATATCTGTGACCCAAACACGAACATGTACCCTAAATAAATTAATTTGGAATATGGGGGTTACTTTTGGGGTGAAAATCGGTAAATTTAAAAAAAAAATTAAACTGTGCCGTGTGACATATTGAATGATAGGGACGCATTGTGAGGGTCTCGAATGTATTTCTTTTTACAATTAAAAAAATGTGTTTAAGTTATATATAGCAGTTGTAGTGGACTGTATATTATTATTGATGTTGACTTGATGTACTGACGTAACCCGGGCCTGCGGACTGCGAGTAGTGGGTAACTCGCCGCCCGATCAGCACCACAGGCCCGAGAGTCGACGGCGCGTAGTGTTCCATGCGCGCCTCAAAAAGTTGTCAGCAAAGGACGGGGCCTGCCACGGCTAATGCCTGCCCGGGGGTTGAGGATAAATTCGAAAGAGTTACCTCGCCCCTGGGCACGTAGGGCAGGGAGGAACAGGGGTGGGTTTTAGTTAGTAAGAGTCTGACACGCCCTTCCGCTCCACCTTAGAGCGGAAAAAGTCATAAGACGATTTTTTTGAACCCCAAAAAAAAAAATGTACTGACGTAGGATGTGACTTGGTAAAATAAAACTTCTTGTTCCCAAGTTGCTCCGGTTTTATTCTAGATTCCTCTGCCAATCTGTACTAACATACTGCATACCTACATGCCGTCATTTATCATTTATCATTTATATGGGGAGGTACTTATAAAACCTTATTTCTTATGTTGGAGAGATCGCAGAGAGCAGTCTTGAAGGTGATTCATCATAAGCCTCGATTGTATCCAACCACCAAACTATATGCTGAATGCCGCGTACTGACCGTGAGACAGCTATACATACAGAAAACCACTCCAAAGACACTTCCGGCTACCTCTAAATGAGATAACAAATAAAAAGCGCTCCGGTTCAGTTGTATGTCCCGGCAATAGCTGCAGAACAGCTTTTGCAAGCCGCCAATATGAAGTCGCTAGCTCAAAATTGTATAATGAGGTCAATAAAATCCTGGCAATATACAATTTAACCAAACGTGAGGTAAAGCATAGGTTGAAAAATTGTTTATTTACTTTGACTTATGATCAGACAGAATTACTTTTAATAGTTAAAAAGTAAGTAGGTAAAATAGGTGTCTTGTATTATTTGTGTATATAGGTTGTTTAATGTTTATTGTATTGTTTTGTATAACTTTACAGTGGGTTTATGTTTTTTTTTTTAAGCAATAGCTTTGTCTAGGTTACAGTCGCATAAGTGGAAGGTTGTGTCTAACTCAACAGCTCACTAACTCCTATAATACAAGCTTGACTTAGTTTAGGAGTTAGAGAATTCCATAATTCTATGTGACAGCGTACAACCTCTAAACTAAGATTTAAATTGTTATTAGATTAAGAAATTATTGTACCTACCTTGATGGAAATAAAATATTATTATTGTTATTATAGATTCTTGATGTTGTTGCTGAGAAAATCCAAAACCATTGGGCCTGCAATTTGGAAAAAATACATAAAGTAGTTCTTTAGTGATAGACTACAGTAAAACTTATAAGGAAGTAGTTTAAAAAAAACCTGACAAAATATGGTTTGTTCGGACCTCTTTGCGCGCGAGTACGACTCGCTCTTGGCCGGTTTTTTTTACAGCGGTGCCGCGGGAACAAGCTAGTAACTAGGTAACCTTATTCGTGGCAAATGAAACGCCATAACAAAAAGCGAACTAGGCTCAGTTTGTTCGACACTTTGGCTGAATATGAACAAGATGCTCCGTTAAAATTAATATTATCATTTTTTTTTATTACCATCCAGTTTTTTATTAATTGCATCATAATTATTCTTTGTGGAAAGAGACGAATTTGATTAATATTTTTTTGCTTGTTCCACCGACAAAGTGTATGTGTGTAAGTGTAAGCATCTGTATTCTGTTACCAGATAACTTAAGGCGCAGTCATACGACTTCTAATGATTTGTAATTGAACATCACGTCTAAACGACTAGTCATAGTTCTTTGAAAAAAATATAATAATATGTTACTCTAGACCATTTGCTTTGTAATTTGATATGTGAATGTTTCACATTATATTTTTAATAACATAGTGTAATTAATTTGTTAAGTTATGTCTAACGCGGAAAAAAAATTGAGAATCACACAAAAACTATAAAGCGTATTTTTATGAAACCTTCACCATTATAAAACTCATTAAATTATTTATATTTTAGTAAACGTGTTTTAGTACGAGTATAATACCTTGGTTTATGTATAATAAATTAACAATGCGTCTAATTTCGGACAGTGCTCCTTAATAGACCAGGGTCGATAACTTTTAAAACCAAAAAAATAATAGTAGGATGAAACCCATTAGAAAAGGAGGACAATATTATAAAAATGAAAGAAAAAATAATTTACAGGCGATCTGAGTTCGGGAAGGGGAAGGGGTGAGTTTTTAAGGGTAAAAAACAGTTTATCTCGATTTGCGGCAAAACTAAGAGTCCTATGGAAAAAAGGCAAATGGTAAAGTTGTAGGTAATAAAAAGATCTAAAACTTTTGCATTTACACTTTTTTCATATACTTAACCTAAAAATTTATGTGAAAAATTCAAAAAAAAAACTTTTTCACGAAATTTGGTGATTATTTTTCCGACCCAAATATCGACCAATAGAATTGCACCATTCGACGTCACGTGGTACAACCTACATGGTATTATACTGAAAATTTTTTGAAAATTTTCTCTGGTCGTTGCTATATATAAAATAATCCCCCGAATACCACACGAGCTTCAAAATTATCTGGTATTTCCCGATAGGTTCCCTGCAAACAAATAAAATCGTCAAGTGACTCCTTCATTTGTTTGCAACGAACGGAAATACCCGATAATTTTGAAGCTCTTGTGGTATTATAAGTGAAAACTTACCTTTTTATGTCCAAAATACGCTGTAATTTATTTGATTAGAAATATTTATTTTTTCACCTTATTTTGAATTAATATCGAAAAAGCACTAATTTTCATTCGAAAATTCACCCGTCAAAATATCAGGTTTTTTCAATAGCTTCTTTTCAATAGGTTTCATCCTACTATTATTTTTTTCACTTTTTATTATTTTTAAAGGCTTCTACCCTGGTCTATAATGGGCGAGTCCTATTACTGGGTGGGCGTACGACGCGTTACGTGAGCTCAGCACAGAACACGCAAGCTAACCACTCAAGGTTATTGGCAATAGAGGCAATTTAAATATCGATGTCCTTTGCTTTGGAAAGTCATGAGCCAGAAATGTGTGAGGAGTTTTTGACCTACTTACCTAATTTCCGTGTACGAAAAGTCAGATAACCAAACTTTTAAGTAACTTCCAAGTTCCTCTTACTGCATAATGTAACTACTGAGCACGTAAAGACACCTGCCTACATTCTCATACGACCTCTAAGAGCACCTTACTTAGAGATATTCCTACAGCGAACTAAGAGCTAAACTTGAGAAGTTTTAGCACTAAAAGTTGAGAAAGTCACCTGAGTTGGAACTGTGCGCTGAATACTTGGGGTTCACTTAAGAGTGGAACTATTTAATGTTTGGTGATTGCAGTTAATAGCTAGTTAATAGATAAAGATAGAAGTTTCGATCCCGACCGAATTTCAATCGTGGTGGCCAAACTCAACAGAAATTAGAATAGTACGCAATGTGTTTAACTCCAGCATCCTCATATGTGATAGAATAATCCTACCTATGCCAATATTTAAGGCATAGTAGCGGCAATCAACAGCCAATCACAGCCCCTGTCCCCTGCTTGAGTGCCCAGGTGCGAGGTAACTCTTTCGAATTCATCCTCAACCCCTAGGCAGTCATCGGCCATGACGGGCCCAGTCATGAATGCTGACAACTCTTTGAGGCGCGCGTGGAACACTACGCGCCGTCGACTCTCGGGCCTGGTGCTGATCGGACGACGAGTTACCCACTACTCGCCGTCCGCAGGCCCGGAACTGATGAAATGTGTGTGTGGGTGCTCTATACAATACTTAGATACAGCTCTGCCTATCTCGGCACAAACAGGCGTAATGTTTTGAAAGTTCTCTACAATGTAACTTTGAATTCTACAACGTTTCTTGTTGCTCCATTAATCCTTATCTTAAAGAGCTGTAAAAATAATGTCCCTACACGAAATAAAACGCAAAACTTAAACCCAAACCACAAAGTTCGGGAATGTTCGCGATATTAAACAAACAAGCGCAAAGGACGATACAATCTCGACGATTCTGCAAAAATAACGTTAGCTCTGATAAAACTTGCCGTAAACACAAACAAAGGGGTGTTCTTAGCACCGGTGACAAAGATATTTAACGAGAGACTGGAAGTGGCATTTGTCTAGAAAGTATGGCTGTCACAATATGCCACAAATAAGAAAGGCAGGTGCATAAAAAAAAGGTGCTAACCGTGCTGACTATGTACCTAAGTTTCTGGTGGAAATAGGAAATTGAACATTAGTTGTAGTAGTAGTTAATGTCGGTATTTACTTTTTTTAACCGACTTCCAGGTGGTTCTCAATTCATTTGTTTTTTTTTTATTTATGTTCATACTTCAGCGGTGCTCCCATATAAATATTATCGAAATTGATTAAGTACTTTTTGAAAAAATCAACTTAAACAAAAAATATGTATAAACAGATGGCGATTTGGTTGTCTCTAATTATTCCATGTTATTGGGATTATCCATTCGGGCATAACTTTGTTATTTAGTTTTAGTTCTGGGGTACAATAACTAAAAAGTGAAAAATAAAAACTTTTTTACATAAAATACAACCGACTTCTATAAATTGCAAAATAACTTTAATTTGGTTAGTCGGTGTCAAATAACGAAGAAACAATACACAAATTTTTATAGAAGAAGAATTTATAGAAGTCGGTTGTTTCAAATTTAAATCAACAGTGACGACCACCAAAAAAGAGAGCCGGGTCAATAAAAGTCGACAAGTCCCGGAAAAACGATTCAGCTGTCTTGGATTCCACAACGAAATTAATCAGAAAAGAACAGCGGAGGAGTAAAAAACATAATTTCCACTTCCCACAAAAAGGAACGTTTACAACTGAGGTAAACCCAATTGCCAAGCATCGTGGATTAAACCTATCACTTATACTAATGTATCCTAAATTGAGAGCATTTGATGCTAATAATAGACATGGCAAAAATAACTACTATTTTTTTTTTATTTTCTACAAGGTCCGTGTACTAAACAACTGTTTTTTAATAACATGTAGGTCAAATCCAAAACTTCCTTTTTTAGGTCAGCGATACACTTTTTTTTTTACTGTTTACTTATTTTGCGTCTCTTTTAGCGCCCCAATATCGTAACTGAACATCGTGAACATTAAAAATAAATACTTTCTGGACACATTGATTTAAAATTAACAGAAGAAACTTTAAAAATTGTCATGAACTCTTTCTTCTCATTCTTCTTATTAATTATAATTATGGAAAAATAATATTCAGCATTAATACAATTATCAATGCCGAATATTATTTTTCCTTGAGAAGAATTTTAAAATAAATAAGTATATTTGTTTTAAAATTCTTTCGATGCTCCTTCCATCATCGCATAAGTCTGTCGCACAAACTTTGAGTAACGTTACCTCGCTGTGAAATCCAATAATCCAATAAAATGGTCCCAGCTGCTCGCAGTGATGGGCTCGCTGCTAATTAGTCGACAATATTCATCACTAGTCAATCGACTCGAGACTGTGATTTATCGACTCTTTAAATGGGAAAAGGATTGGTGCTTTGATTTATTTTGTTCACCTATTCAATCGGGTTAGTTCATTAAAATGATTTGCTGCTGAAATGGCAAAGTTAAAGAAGCACTATTTTTTTTAAAATACAGTTAAACCGATAATATGGTGGATATAACCCACAGGCACAAAACGTTGTGGGCTCAGCTGGAGTCTGTGTTTCCTGATAGCTACAACCTGGAAGTCTTTAAGTCAAGAGTGAATAGGTTTCTTCTAGGCAAGCGTGCTCCATCATCGACCACATCATTGCTTACCATCAGGTGACGTTATGGTTGCCCAGGGGTTGTGGATAAATTCGAAAGTGAGTTACCGCGCCTGGGCATTCAGGGCAGGGAAGGAACAGGGGTGGGTTTTAATCAGTAAGAGTCTGACACGCCCTTCCACTCCACCCTAGAGCGGGAGATGTCATTGGATGATTTACCATCCCACAAAAAAACAAAAAAAAAGGTGACGTTATGGTCAAACGCATGCCTATCAATAATCATAAAGCCCTAATTAGTTTGAAAATAGTAAGAATATGACAGTTAGTTGAAAATTTATTCACAGCTATACATAGACATACGTTTTTCATATAAGATAAAATGATAGATTTAATAGAACTCTCTTTACCATGTTTCACTATATTTAAGGTACAGAAAATATAATTATAGGTAGAACTGTAGGTATGTCATTGGGTGCGAAATAATAAGTCGACTTATCACTGGTGACTTTCCTGAGGCTTTTGCTCTGCAGTGGAACAGTTCCGGGCTGGCATTATTAATAAGTCGATTCGACATGAGCAGCGCTAGCCTGGCAGGCACAGCCCTAGTTTTAAAAATAATTAAAAATCTTAATTAAATCGCTCAAAGGGTGTCTTTATTCGGTACTAAATGAAGTCTGCGTTTCAGATGGCAGAAACAACCGTTATCATATTTTAAAAATAAGGTGAGCTGTTCTAATATATACAAGAACTGTTTGTTTTAGAAATGCAACTCAAGCTAATTCAATTTGCAATTTTCTCTTTCAGAAAATTAATAGTTTTATGATCCGACATATAAAAATATATCTAGTTACACGATTATGTAACTAAAAATATATTAAGCGCGAAATTAAACCCGTAAGGTCAAAGTCTAAGGTCGCTGGAATGTTTGAAAGAGTCACCTTGCCCTGGTATAGGCAACTGAAGGAACATGGGTGGGTTTTAGTCAGCAAGAGTCTGATACGCCCAAACTCCACCCGAAGCGGGAAATGTCATCTGATGCTGTCCCACCATCAAAAAAAAAAAATAGGTCATGATCTACTACGGATTTAAACCCACATCTAGCGCCGACTAATAACCCTTCAGTCTTTTGTCTTTATGTCGTTTTAAATCACATGATATTGGTCGATATTATTTTGATCAATAAAATTCTCATCTTACTTGACATTTAATAGACAGTTTACTGCTCAGTGCAGTAACTTAGTAACAGTTTAACTGTGCTAGTGCCTATCTGTGTAAGTATATAAAATTTAAAGTCCTGACTGACTGACTGATATATCAACGCACAGCCTAAACCGCTGGTCCTAGAGACATGAAATTTGGAGGGTGTGTTCTTTGTAAAGAGTAGGTTTCCACTAAGAAATGGTTTTTCAAAATTCAACCCCAAAGGGGGTGAAAAAGGGGCTAAAAGTTTATAACTATAGAAGTACTAATTCAACGCGGGCGAAGCCGCTGGCAGAAGCTAGTCCCTAATATATTGGATTTAAGACAAATGTTATCGCCTATTGAACGTTACTTTGCCTAATCTGTCTCGTCTAAAAACCAATGTGTTGAACGTCAATGGTGCTGATTATCTTGTTCAGTAACTAAACTAAAATTAGACAATCGCTATCTTTTACTAAAATGCAGTGCGAGAAAAGTACGGATATAGCTAAGTTAGAGATGTCAAACTAGTTTATGCCTCGCGTTTTATCGTGTTTTTAGTCGACATGGTTTTACGTGTACCCTTAATTTGTATGGAAATAATAGTTCAACTAAATTTGACAGCTCTAATTTACGTCAGTCTCTTTCTTGTTTTATTAGAGAGAAAACGATAGCAATAGCCTAAATTAAGTTTATTTTTAACCGACTTAAAAAACGGAGGAGGTTCTGTATTTTTTTTATGTGTTTTACCTCATAACTTTTTACTAGGTAAACCGATTTTGATATATTTTCTATTATTTGAAAGCTGATGTCTCGCATGTGGTCCCATTTAAATTTGCTGAAGAACTGATGAAGAACTTCGGAAATACACAATGAAACTCTTCAATAAATGATAACAAACCTTCCAGAATTGCTGCAATCGCATGTCTGTATATTGTTTTCACCACTTCATAACATTACATCACGCTGATACGCTCTGAAGGGGTATACAGATTTGTACAGTTCATCCTGAAACACCGTAATTTCACCAACTATGTTCAAATTTCCTTTTTTTTATGGCTATCAATTCGGGCATAACTTTACTATTAATAAGGTTTTAGAATGAGGTACAGCAACTAAAAAGTGAAAAATAAAGAACTTTTTACAAAAAAAATACAACCGACTTCCTTAAATAATACTAAAAAATGGAAAATAACTTTAATTTCGGAAGTCGGTGTCAAATAACGAAGAAACCAAACTAGTAACACTAGTAAGACTTCCGAAATTAAAGTTATTTTCCATTTTTTAGTATTATTTATGAAAGTCGGTTGTATTTTTTTTGTAATAAGTTTTTTGTGCACAACAGAATCGGCACCAGTGTCCAACACATTCATTTTATAACTGTATCGATTGTAAAACAAACATTGTAATGCGTTATTTATACTGCACGTCTATTCGTCACCTCATATTGAGTGCTTCACCAACGTGTTTTATTTGTCTCGTTGCCGAGCTAACGCTTTGAGGTTAGAACAAGAAAGTAATGTATATTATTTGCAATCCTTTGAGTATTCTCATTATTTTGTACATAACGAAGGATGTGGGTTTTGTTTGAAGTATTAAGATGTGGCATAGGTATAATGTAGTGTTAGGTTTTCTTTTAATAATGCCTTGTGCATTTTCTTTATGAATTTAATTATTTATTTTTGCAACTTTAAAGTTGTGAATTGAGTGTTTTAGAATTAATTGGAATCTCACATGATGTAACATCCGGGAACGGTTGACGAATGGAGGGAGTCCCCTCCATTCGTTAGTTCGATGGTTGGGGAGTTGAGTGAGTGGGGGCAGTCTGATCGTGGCGACCGAATACGACGCACAACAGAATCGGCACCAGTGTCCAACACATTCATTTTATAACTGTATCGATTGTAAAACAAACATTGTAATGCGTTATTTATACTGCACGTCTATTCGTCACCTCATATTGAGTGCTTCACCAACGTGTTTTATTTGTCTCGTTGCCGAGCTAACGCTTTGAGGTTAGAACAAGAAAGTAATGTATATTATTTGCAATCCTTTGAGTATTCTCATTATTTTGTACATAACGAAGGATGTGGGTTTTGTTTGAAGTATTAAGATGTGGCATAGGTATAATGTAGTGTTAGGTTTTCTTTTAATAATGCCTTGTGCATTTTCTTTATGAATTTAATTATTTATTTTTGCAACTTTAAAGTTGTGAATTGAGTGTTTTAGAATTTATTGGAATCTCACATGATGTAACATCCGGGAACGGTTGACGAATGGAGGGAGTCCCCTCCATTCGTTAGTTCGATGGTTGGGGAGTTGAGTGAGTGGGGGCAGTCTGATCGTGGCGACCGAATACGACGGTTGTATTTACCTAAGAGGATATTAGTTGATGTTAAGTGTGATGTACTGAAGTAAACAATAAATGAATTATTTAAAAAGTGAAACCCGAGTGTTATTTCTATATCCAAGGGGTGCTATTACATTTCAGAAGTGGTAAGTACGCGCCTAATAATATATTTTAAGTGTTTGAATTTCACTTTAAAATCATGGATTCCGATTCTATTAGATTACACTAACAGAATGTTGTGTTTTAACTATATTTAATTTTACTTGAAAAAAAAACGAAGTTCGAACAAAATGTTGTTTTAAATATGAATTTTGTTTTTATGGATCGTTCCAAGTTGTATACTAAAGGGGTTAAACATTTAGGTTATTTTTGAGCTCAAGCGTACCCTAACAAAAATATTATCATAATACCCTGCAAAACTTTTCGTGACTTTTATCGAGTGTGTATTGTTCTAAAACCCTTTTTATTATTTGTTTTATGAACGTCGCGAGCTGTCGGACAGAAATCGTGAGTATTTATATTGAAGAGTCTTCATAACGCGGCGGTAGCGGTGTGCAGTGTATGCAGACTTTAAGATGCTATTATTTTTTTTATTTCGACTGCATTGGGCTGTTCATTGATAGTGAGGTGAACATTCATAACTCATGTAAATTCAAAATAAGCTGTTGAGTTTCCAAATAAACAAATAACTGTGTTAACATTCTTTTGTGCGGAAAAGTTCGGTGAGCTATTTAATGTTAATATATGTAGCTAATCTGAAAACATTCAAACATATTCTTGCCTATACTACGTGGTTGGAATAATGCAAGAGGTGCCTTCAATAGAGGCAACTCCTCGATGGGGTAATTGTTGCATTTAACTAATTATTAGATTGGGTAAATAATCGGACTGACGCCCGTGGTATCTTTGGCCGAGGCAACTCTTTGATAAAATTATCGTTGTGTTGGATAGATAAAAGCTGAATAGTTGTATCGGTACATGTGATACTCTTGACCGAGGCGTACGTCCTCGGTAGAGTTATCGGTGTACTGGAGCATATAGAACAATTTTAAGTTGTATTTCAACAAACTTTTTAATTTCGCTCACTGAATTTTCGATACGGATGGATGTTTGCATGGTTGTGGGATCCCTATGCGGCGTGCACTCCAGATGAGATGTGCGAGTATGGGATTTAGTAGACCCCTGTGCGGCGTGCACTCCAGATGAGATGTACGAGTATGGGATTTAGTGGACCCCTATGCGGCGTGCACTCCAGATGAGATGTACGAGTATAGGATGTAGTGGACCCCTATGCGGCGTGCACTCCAGATGAGATGTACGAGTATAGGATGTAGTAGACCCCTATGCGGCGTGCACTCTAGATGAGATGTACGAGTATAGAATTTAGTAGACCCCTATGCGGCGTGCACTCAAGATGAGATGTACGAGTATAGGATGTAGTAGACGCAGCGAGGTGGAGAGAAAGAAGAAGCTTATTTGTCGCGGCCAGTGTGGGACGGCTCCGGTAGGATCTGGCATGCCGCTGTGTCCTGTAGTGCTGGCGGTGCAGCTATGCGTGTCTACTCTACGAATTCGGGCCGTCGTAGAATACACACTGGTGAAGACCAGCTGGACCTTGAGAAGGTGCAGAAGTTGGAGGCGCGCATAACCTCGATTTCAAGTCGTTCGTGGTGCGCTTTCCGCCTCACCGTTTGGTGACCTTCCTCAAGGAAGAGTTTTGACCGAAAGGTGAGCTATAGTTCAGATTTTAATAGATGTTGTCATTATTATGCAGTATGTGCTGCAGTTTCTGTTTAATAGACTCTTGTAACATGCTGCCATGTAGGTGAGTTGTAGTACAGTTTAGTTGACGCTTGTGTCGTGTGAAGACACGTAGGTGAAATGATAGTGAAGAATATGGTACATTAAATGGTCCTAAAGTTAGTGAATGGTATCATCACATTCTGCCAAGTATGGAGTACAAATATGTAAAGTACATAATATTTATTAAAGGACAGAGATTATTAAGTTAGTATTAACATTATTGATTGCATAATTACAAATTAAAATTACAATTTGAGGTATGTCAGTTAAAAATAATTTCACAAACTCACACAATTTATTTAGGATGTCAAAGTATCATTAAAATAGTCGATTACATTTTAATAACATTTATTACATCGTAAAGTCTACAGTTTAGTAGAGTCCTCAGTCAAGTGAAGTAGTCTTAAGTCAAAATATGAAGTAGAGTTGACATGTTTCTTTTTTTTAAATATTGTGGTGCACACAGTCAAAAGCTTGCGTCATATTTAGATTTATTATTAGGTTTAAAAAAAAAATAGCTTGATTACAAATAGTTACATGAGTAGGTATTTGTACAAATTTTATGATAAAAGAATTTATTTTTGTGAATAAATCATTACTTACTTATGTTCTTTAGATTTTGATTTCCATGTTTCTGGATTGAAAAAAAAATATAATAATAATAAATAGCCTAGTAGTAAAAAAAAAAATAGAAAAACCACGTTAAAATGTTTTAAAACACACTAAGCTTGATAACAAATAATTTGACCGACGTTTATCAACTTTTGTGAAAATAGTTTTGATTTTAGTGAGTAAACCATTATTTACTTGTTTGCTTTACATTTTTATTTGCATAAAGTCACAAATAACAATTGGTGCAACTGTTACTGAAGAGGTTAAGTTTGAAAACAAATAGTTACGTTAAGCTGTATATTAAATATGTAGTTAATTACGTGATCAGTCGCTTAGGATATTATTCAAACTTTATTTCTATCGATAGCATCTCGCTTGCGTAAATTAACCACTATTGTTTTTGTGTTCCGAGGTACGAGCAATGGATCAAAATACTGAATGCAATAGACAGCCTATACGTGTTGGAAAGCCTAGACATCTGTTGGAAATAGAGCGACTTCGCGTCCGTTTATGCAGGCTTGAAGGTGACAAGCGAAGTCAACGGGCCTCAGCATGTTTCCGGTCATGACCGTGAATGATCTCCATCCAGGAAGTCTCAAAGTGGAAGGTGTGAGCAAGTCTACGGACGAGCCGGCTCAAGAGGATGTTCACCATGCAGAGAGCAACCCAGTTACCGTGTCTCCAGGAGTACACTTGCCAGGCACCGTTCAACACAAAGGGAACCTAGTGAACATCGGGAACCTCCTAGGCTACATGGCAAGTACCACGATACCAGAGAAGGACTCAATGAGTACGGAGAGAGATGTTCAAAGCTGAGTGAACTTGATTTTTCTGTTTCCGATATTATGATTATGGGTAGGACGACAATATCACTGTTACAGTTCATCTAGCTATGCAAAAATTACGGGGTTATTCTATCCACTTGGCAAGATTGGCAAGTAAATAAATAGTAATAAATTTATTTAGCCAACAAAGTTAGTGTTACAATGAAATAGATTTGTAAAACTATTAAATGTTTTTCCAAGTGAGCAATATTTCGGTCAAACTTTGGAAAATACGTTAAATGTTGAGGTTTACTATTACGAAAAATTAGCTTTAAATCAATGGGATATAACTGGCAAACGGGCTGTAGATTGCGTACGTGGATGTTGAAAGCGAAGTTACAATGATCGGAGAGTATGTTGCTTATACATTATGACTAAAACATGGCGGGCTAACGTCTTCTATGAAAGTTTTCGGTCCGAAGGTAGTCGGTTCATTCGGAAATGTGACAGTTACTCTAGGCATTCAAAACGTTGAGGCCATACCAGGTCTTTGTAGTCGAAGACATGAGGTCTATGTTGCGGCTCACGAGGCAAATGATACAGAGAAACAGGTACCCGATAATGTTTCAGAATCTGATTAATAATAATGCTATGATGAAATCTCGGTAATATACTGAGAGCGGTTTTTTTTGTAGAAGTTTGATGTTTGTTTGATTTTTGTTTATTAAAATAAATAACATTAATCAATATAGAAGAAATTTGAAGTAATAATAATTATCGCGACGACTATTCTAGGTGTGAATATATCGCAGGACCATAGAATCGTGACCGTTTCTAGATTTTCTGACTAGATAATTAGTAATTCTATAGGAATAAATCGCGGTACTTAGCTTTGTGACAATCGGTTTGTTTCACGGGATGGGTAAATATAAGTCTATCTGCGAATAAATCGCAGGGCTTATATTTTATTAATAGAGGGAGACTATGTGCGAATAAATCGCAGGGCTCCGCCCCGTGAACATTGTTTGTTCGCGGAATAGTCTATGGTTTTCAATATAAACCAAATCAAATATTTTTATTGCATTCATGTGTTTTTACAATATAGGTATAAGTAAGTTCTAACATGAAACCCGGTTAGGGCACGAGAACATAATAATAACTTTAACATCATAATAATAACATAACGTAATATATAATCCAATCTTTATTACTGTAATTACTCATCATATTATCTTACGAGTTTAAATGGGAGGTCAATTTTATTTCGCTAATTGAACTACAATGTGTCAAATTAGAATGAATTATTAATCTTTGAACAAATTATTTTTGAATCATTACTGTAACAATTTAATTATTTTTTGTTATTACTGAATCAATATTACTATTACTGAATTGATAATTTAAATATGAAATTGGAATAATTATGGTATTTTGTAGATTTTTAATTTATAATAATGATTTTATAATGCATGAAATGGTTTAGATATTAGGGAGTGTTCTGGATTTAATTTGTTACTTTTTATACTTTGGGATTGGTATTATTATTACTTCAGATTAGGTAAATTTGCATTTATTTTACTAAATAGTAGTACAGGTTTTAGGTAACGATCGTTACAGAGTTACAGCCGTACGAGGTTTTAGTAGCCGAAAACATGAGCATAAAAATTCGGTAGCAGCAGATAAAATGCTACCCAATGTTCATGTTGTGGCTCCCGAGGTAAATGAAACTGAGGAACAGGCTTCCGAAGTTGATTCAGAATCTAATTAATAATGGGATGTCATGATCACCTCAATAATTATACTGAAGTGATTTTTGTTGTAACAGTTGATTGATTTTATTTGCAAGTTTTGATTTTATTCAAACAATAATTATAGAAGAAACTAATGATAGAATTCATAAAAATAAGTATCGAGATGACTAAAGTCGAAGTGCGAATAAATCTCCAAAACCTTAGCATCGTGATCATTTTCAGATTTTCTAATTACATAAGTCTATGTGCGAGTCAATTGTAGGACTAAGCATGGTGATCATCGGTGGAGCATACGGTGGAGGTCTGCCCCGCTTGGGCGGAGCCACGCCGTGACCTCGTGGATGCGATAGGCGGCAGCGACCTCTCGCGCCCTGCCCTGGTTCAGGCCATGGTACGGAGCGAGAGGGAATGGGAAGCCGTCTCCTCCTTCTGCGAAGCAGTAATGCTCGCGAAGGCGGAGGCGGGACGCGTGAGAGAGCATCAACAACGGAGTCGCCCTTACGCCCTCACCAGCAGCCGCCTCAGAAGACGCCAGGGACTTCCGGCGCCGCGAGACGATCTCCGGCCGCCATAGATCCGGGCCTGCGGACGGTGAGTAATGGGTAGCTCGCCGTCCAATCAGCAACAGGCCTATGAGTCGACGGCGCGTAGTGTTCCACGCGCGCCTCAAAGAGTTGTCAGCAAGAGACGGGGCCGTCATGGCCGATGCCTGCCCGGGGGTTGAGGATAAATACGAAACAGAGTTACCTCGCCCCTGGGCACTCAAAGGCAGGAAGGAACAGGGGTGGGTTTTAGTCAGTAAGAGTCTGACACGCCCTCCCGCTCCACCCAGAGCGGGAGAAGTCATACGATGATTTCCCACCCCACACAAAAAAAAAGGATAGTGATCACTGATTGGTTTATGGTATAGATAATAGTGAGTATATGGGCGAATAAATCGCAGGATTTAGCCTATTGACAATCGATTTGTTCACTGGATAGCTGAATAGTGAGTCTATGTGCGAATAAATCGCAGGACTTGGCTTTGTGACAATCGATTGCATCACAGGATAGCTGAATAGTGAGTCCATGTGCGAATAAATCGCAGGACTTATAATTTATTAATAGCGGGAGTCTATGTGCGAATAAATCGCAGGACTTGGCTTTGTGACAATCGATTGCATCACTAGATAGCTGAATAGTTCGTCCATGTGCGAATAAATCGCAGGACTTATAATTTATTAATAACGGGAGTCTATGTGCAAATAAATTGCAGGGCTCCGTCCCGTAAATATTGTTTTGTACACGGGATAGTTTTCATATTTATGAAATGATTAATGTAAAATGTACAATCTTAATTATTAGAAATGGATAAGACTTGTTTCTTAAAATACTTAATGTTTTTTTTTTATATATTCAATAAAAAGGCAATATAAGTTTGTTAAAATTCACATTTGTTTGTAAATCTGACTCAACAGGCAGAGTGTTAGGTTATCACCTGATACGTGTATGAGGTCATACACGCTGTCAGGATGGTCGAGTGTTAGGTTTTCTTTTAATAATGCCTTGTGCATTTTCTTTATGAATTTAATTATTTATTTTTGCAACTTTAAAGTTGTGAATTGAGTGTTTTAGAATTAATTGGAATCTCACATGATGTAACATCCGGGAACGGTTGACGAATGGAGGGAGTCCCCTCCATTCGTTAGTTCGATGGTTGGGGAGTTGAGTGAGTGGGGGCAGTCTGATCGTGGCGACCGAATACGACGGTTGTATTTACCTAAGAGGATATTAGTTGATGTTAAGTGTGATGTACTGAAGTAAACAATAAATGAATTATTTAAAAAGTGAAACCCGAGTGTTATTTCTATATCCAAGGGGTGCTATTACAGTAGTATATGTAACAAAGTCTAAGGTCGCCGACACATACATACGTAAGTGTTAAGATTGATGCATAATTATTATATACAGGGTGTAAAAAGACACATCACAAAGCCGTTAACTACGCATACTGCACGTCTAACAAAGTAGCTTTGCGAAAATATTAGTGCTGGGAAACGACTTTTATTTATAGGTATGAAAAAAAAACAATTTTTTATTGCGCGCAGTGTACCTAACGTGAACCTAGTCAAGTGGATTTAAACCCCGCCCCTTCACTCTAAGTCACGTAGGTACTTGTCGGATACGTTTGATATTCATTGCGTTTTTGTAACTGCAAATGCGTAATTTCGAAATAAACATCGAAAATTCAGGTAATGTTTGTTTGGAAAAAAGTTTAGTAAGAACACTTGGAATTCATTTTCGTAAAAAATAAATAAAAGAATTGCGACTTTGACCTTCAATATCTCCAGAACCAGTGGATTCTCAGGAATGTTCTAGTGGAAAAACAACATCCAAATAATGAGTAGAATATGTGGTTTTCAGTTTCGGAAACAATCTTTTTACACCTGATAGATTCAAGTTCTTCAAACTTAACAAACAAATGTGTTGTAGAACTCTGACATTCAAAAAGTGCTGGCTCTCAGCTTAATTTGAAAAATGAATTTTGACTTTGATTTTATCTGAACAATGAATAATCTTGCTTTCAGTAAGTATTATCGACAATCCCAACAATGATGGTTGAGAAAACTATGTACACGCATTAAAATATATTAAGCCGTGTACCTAATAGGATCTCCCATTGGGAAAAAAATACCAATTTCGACGTAAACTTTAAACCCCCATCTTTATCCCCTAAGTTGAGTCCGCTTAGGAGATGAAATTTCGAATACCTTTTCCCACTTTCGTTATTTATTATATACGCTTCTCGCTTTCAAGACCTAATGGTTTCGGGTGTACGTTGTCTGTCAGTGAATTCAAGATTATTTAATGTGGCTATTGGTGCACTGAAGATACTCGTATATATAATCTATGTACCATTTTGACGCAAATACATTTTCAACAGAATAACAGCCGCACGGGTCGATCCATAAGGTTAAGCTACGCTTGCCGGGGTTGGTCCATGGATGGGTGACCATCTTTACATACCGAGACTCCTCCGTGCCTCGGAAAGCACGTTAAGCCGTTGGTCCCGGCTGTCAATTGTGGATCTTTGACAGTCGTTACGGGTCGTCAGAAGCCCGAAAGTCTGACATCCAGTCTTACCAAAGGGTATCGTATTACCCAGTAACTGGGTTGTGGAGGTCAGATAGGCAGTCGCTCCATGTAAAGTACTGGTATTCAGCTGCATCCGGTTAGACTGGAAGCCGACCCCAAGATAGTTGGGAAAAGGCTAGGCAGATGATTTGACATTTTCAACAGAAATTCTTCAAAATTCCTTTCGGCTTCCTTCCGTGAAACTTAAAGTTCCGCCCATAAAGTGTTGGCGAAGCTTTTGAGCCAATATTTATAGTTTCCAAGTGCAATACAAACTTGCTGTCGGACCATGCTACTTGTGTGAGAAATGCCACTGTTCGGAAAGTATTTGAGATGTATCGTACAATATAAACGGTTTTTAGACCCCGATGAAAAAAGTACTGTTTCAAGTTTGTAGTGTGTATCTGTGTGTCTGTCTGTGGCATAGTAGCTCCTAAACGGACGAAGCGTTTTTGGTCTAGGTTTTTTTCTTTGAGTAATCTTCGTTATATTTCGTTATATGAATTGTTTATGTTGTATTTATGTTACAGTTTACACCTACACATACTGATGATGAATGGTTGATGCATATAACACGAAACAGTAACGAAACATCCCAAAACAGTGGCGGAGTATCCTTACTGCCCTATCCTAAGGCATTTTGTTGAGAGTACGGTCAGTTAAAAAACGAAGACTACACATTTGGCGCAGTGGTTGAACGTTCGGCTGCTATGTTGCGTCTTGGTGGTTCAATTCCCGCACGGAACAAATATTTGTATGACCCACAGATAGTTATTTCGGGTTTGGGTGTCTTGTGTATGTGAGCTTAAATGTTTGTGGACGCAGCCACGATACAGAAAGTAATTCATATATTCGTTTATGTTAGTATGGTTTAAAAAAAGAATTAGAAAACTTTGACAGTTTTCTGTTTAACCTGCTGTAGAAACTTTTCTTCATTCCTTCTTTTCATTCTTTGTTGTGTGTTTAGTACTACTATATTATAGTGTTGTTTTACGATCAAAATTGATTTTATTTGCTGTACGAAATCCTACTAATATTTTAAATGTGAAAGTCTGGATAGATGCATGTTTGTTATACAATTACGCCAGAACGGTTAAACAAATCTGGATGAAATTTGGTACAGAAATAGATTATAGTCTGGAATATGGACGCATAATTTATAATGGGGTAAGTACTAATTCCACGCAGGTGAAGCCGCTGGCAGAAGCAAGTCAGTAATAAATAACAAATATGTATCAACATAGCGTTCAAGTTTGGATCTACTTTAGACGAAATAAAAACTAAATTTCAAATTATAAAGGGTGTAAGGGGAACGCTTCCAAAGCCAGAACGTAGATTATATACAAACTAATAGCAAACGGATACCAATGATCTTTCGCTTTACTTCGGTGGCGTGTGGACGTGGGGTCGTTGGCCACACGGCTGTCGGCGAGCACGCGTGTACTTTGAACTCGAATAATGCGCGAGCGTCAGCTGATATTTTACGAATGTTACATTGCATGCTAAAGTTGAAAAGAAAAAAAAATGTCTTTAACTGCAAATAACGTTTTTTTTAACAGTTCTCACAGCATAGTACACGCATAATGCTAAAAATTGTAGTTAAAATTACAAAAAAAAACTGTTTTTTGATGGTATCGTATCAAGAATCACTAGCCTTATCATCTGTCTCAATTTTCGGAAGCGTTATCCTTACACTCTGTATAACATGCTAATAATCAAATCAAACCAGCCAAGTGCGTGTCGTGCGTTGGACTTCACACATTTAGGGTTCTTTACCACATGCGGGACATCACTATTTTGGTATTTGTTAGCAAAATATACGTAATAAAGAAAGACGAATAGACTGACAGACGGACAGACGGACACGTGAGTGACAGCAGTAGGGCTCCGTTTAGACCCTTTGGTTACAGAACCCTAATAAAAAACCTCTAGAAAACTGTTCTTCTTTCCGACTTCCACACGGATTTTGATTATGTTTTCTCGATTCCCATAAGTATCCCCATGTGTAATCCACACCGTGTTTCATTAGCAACCATGACAAAAAACTCAATAAACGCAGACTGTCCCGTAAGGCTTGAATCAAAGCCAACGTATCTCTGCAACTAACCAGTCGCCAGCCCTTTGACAAGCTGATTGAAAACCGCTAAGCCTTACGAACCTGACAGAAGTGTTCCTGTCTCTTTTACTCTTACAAATTTAATAAAGATAGAAGGAGATGAGCACATAATTTGAATTCGTTTGCCGACTTTGAGACTGATGTTATAATTTTTTCACAGTAGGTAAACGTGAAATTCTTCGGAACATCAAAAGAGTCATGTTTTGAATAATTTTCGTTCTGTTTTAAAGGTGAAATTAAATAGGTCAAGTTCCTCTGGTTGTGTTTGTGTTGCGTACTAAGAAATATGCTAATTTGATCTTCTATCCCTTTTGCAAGTCGCTCGGAAAAGTTTGTGAAAATTCTTCTGTGAGTTTTCTCTTTTTGCTTTAATAATAACTTTTTGTTCTTTTACTGGATAAGTGTGCAGATTATGTGTTTAAACTTCTTTTAGGAGTTTTCTTATTTTATTCATCAAGGTTGAGGGACTAAAAGCGGCACGCAGCTACTTTGTCAGTTTGGAAACATTATTTAATATTGTTGCAGGTTAGTTTCAAAACTTTTAATACTTGACGACATGAGTTTATTTATTGATTAAAATTAGGTTTTCAATAAAACTACATAGTAAGGGCAACGTCGTTTCAAATTACAAATGATCTATACACTTAGTTATTTCGACTTTGGTCAAAAAGTACTGAAATAAGTTTAGTTTCGAAAATCCCTCACCGCGTTTGTCTGTCTTTTCGCGATAAACTCACAAACTACTGACCGGATTTGCATGCAATTTTCATTAGTAGACAGAGTGATTAATGATGAAGGTTTAAATAAATAATATAATTAGTACCCGTGCAAAGGGTGGGTCGCTAGTTATAAGAATAAACCGTCAAAAAATATAACATGAAAAACAATGAAATTAAAATACTTTTCGAAACTCTTAACAACGCCATATTCATACTTGAGTAATTTACACTACATACGTTTCTCCTCTACACAGTCTATACCTACATTTCTTGAACCGCTTATATTTAAACGTATTTAGAGAGAATTACTCCGTTCCCACGGAATACTAAGTACCTGCTTGGTAACGCATGTGCTTGCATATTTTACACCTATTTCAGCTGTCCTACATACATATTACATACATGTTATGTATTCAGGTAGATGATTACGTTGTAGGCTACTATCTGGCTCGCCACAGCTGTTCCTTATTTGTATTTTTACAAGTTTTCCGCTTCATTTGCAACTCGTGGCTAAAGTAATAACAGCCGCACGGGTTGATCCATCAGGTTAAGCTACGCTTGCTGGGGTTGGTCCATGGATGGGTGACCATCTTTACATACCGGGACTCCTCCGTGCCTCGGAAAGCACGTTAAGACGTTGGTCCCGATTGTCAATCGTGGATCTTTGACAGTCGTTACGGGTCGTCAGAAGCCCGAAAGTCTGACAACCAGTCTTACCAAGGGGTATCGTATTACCCAGTAACTTTCTTGTGGAGGTCAGATAGGCAGTCGCTCCATGTAAAATACTGGTATTCAGCTGCATCCGGTTAGACTGGAAGCCGACCCTAAGATAGTTGGGAAAAAGCGCGGGCAGATTGATTAATAGCAAACGTTTTTATGACCACTTGTTGGTTGCCGATACAGCTCGAATTTGGCATATATATACACTCGTAAGTCCGGTGATAATGCAGTATACCATCGAGCTGTTCTGATGATGGCTCCGGGAAGTAGGGACTGGAACTCACTGATGGCAAATGGAAGGACTGTTGAATTTGGGCTTGTATGTTTGTTTTCATGACTACTTTCTATTACACGATCATAAGGTACAAAGAATAAAAAAAAATACTTTGAATTTATTGGAAAGAGGATTCACATATTTTTGGTACATTTATTTTCTGTCTTGTTAAGCTATTGCATAGCTTCTATCGCGGGCCTTGAGCGTGGAGACCGAATCCAGAAATTCCGTAACGAAAATAACCTAACACCCCCCACTCCGACCGGCACAGCGGTGATACTTTTTAGTTTTGCCATCTATCGATGAATAGCAGAACTTTTGATGATATTGTGTTGTTGATATTGATGATGATGATGACGATTATGATGACGATGATGGTGATGATGATGATGATGATGATGATGGTGATGATGATGATGACGATGACGATGACGATGATGATGATGGTGGTGGTGATGATGATGATGATGATGATGGTGGTGATGATGATGATGATGATGATGGTGGTGGTGATGATGATGATGATGACGATGATGATGATGATGATGATGATGATGATGATGATGATGATGATGACGATGACGATGATGATGATGATGGTGATGATGATGATGATGATGATGATGATGATGATATTTATCTTGTTACGCCAAAGAAGTGTAACTTCTTACGTGCGTACATAAGTACACACACACATAAATAAAATAAATAAATAATTATAATTGCATAGGTTGATAAAAAATGCTATGCAATAGCTTTACCGCGGCAGTCTCCGAGTGCCACACGTCTTTTTTTTTTGTGTTAATTTTCTAGTGATGATGTTCTCACATAGAAAAGGGGTTTTAAAAACTGTCAAGGGATAGTCTATTGCGTGTGATTAAAAATTCAAGGTACCAACCTAAACTTTTTTTGATCCTGAAATAGACTCATCACTGTCAGATCTGCTGTATGTTGTGATTGGTAGATTAATCACAACATACAGCAGTGTTGGTGGCGGTTTTGCAGTTTTAATGCTGAATAATCGGTCAAAACTCGACCCTGGGTCAGTGTTTAGTCCATCACTGCTAGCAACTACTTTATAGTGTGTTCTAACTTGTCGAGAATACTTCTTACAGCATCTCATCAATTTCATAGATCCATCAATATTCCCTCCTATCAATCATCTATCGTCCGTGCCCAATTGCCCACAGTTAGCCGCCGGGCATCGTTTACTAAACGAACACCACAATATAGATGGCACAGAAGGTCAGCTTCATACAATGAGCGAACTCGCACGCACACACAGACACGCTTCACGTACAGCAAGTGCAAGCGCACTCGCGACCGGCATTTATTTGATCGACACACTTATGTGTCTATTTGTGCGTGCGACTGTTTCCGCTTGCTATACATATATTTTAACAAAGCCTACCTTTATGTCATACTGAGATTCCTCTATATCTCGGAAGGCACGTTAAGCGTTAAGCGTTTGGGAGCGAGAGGGTATGGGAATCTGTTACCTCCTTCTGCGAAGCAGTAATGCTCGCGAAGGAGGTGGTGGGACGCGTGAGGAAGAGGCAATCCTCGCGCCCTCACGCCCCTATCCGCCGCAGGAGACTCCCTGGGCCTCGGGAGTCATAAGCCAATTTCCGGCCACCGTACGCGCGGGCTTGTGAACGGTGAGCAATGGGTCCGTCCGATAAGGACCAGGCCGGGTCGATGGCGTGCAGTGTTCCACGCGTGCCTCAAAGAGATGTGGCATGAATTGACGGGGCCCGCTGGGGCCTATGGAGCCTGAGGGGCCTGGGGCCAGGGTCGCGGGAGTGTTCAAAAGAGTCGATCACTGCGGCCCTGGCACAGGCAACTGAAGGAGCACGGGTGGGTTTAGTCAGTAAGAATCTGACACGCCCTCCCACTCCACCATCAATATAAAAAGTCTTCCTACAATGGAGGTCGCTCCTTGTAAAATACTAGTGTTGAGTAGCATACGATAAGTCTGAAATTCGACCCCACTGTAGTTGAAAAAGAGCAAACTGGGCCTTCTATATCCATCTGTTATGGGCTAACACAGTTGGCAGCTAGCCAGCCACGTTCATTGCATATAATATCGTCCACAATTCACTTAGTAACGTAAATATGTGTTTAATGAATGAATGTTGAATGTACTGTGATTTGGGAGTTAATGATTCGATTTGGAAGCGCGTTGTAGTCAAGACTGTGTGTAAATTGTATGTGTGTAGCGTTTTCATTTCCTATCGACGATGATGATCGATGATGATTCGTCATAATTTACTACCGATCACTCACATTAAGTTTAGTGCACGCACACTAGTAGCTTTTTTTGTCATAGGCAAACGGATTTGCTTGGGTCTATATTGTTTCTTCAGTAGATTTTTGACAATTTAGACAACATGACTGTTTTGTTGTGAGTGCGTAGGCATTGTTGTCATGAAGCGATTTTAGAAGAAGAAAAAATCGTTTTAATTGTGTCTTGTCTTTGCTATTAATTGCCAAATATTAGCAACCTTTGAAAATCTTTACTAACAAAAGTAAATCTACGAAAAACAAGACCTTCACAATATGCCAATTTGATACATCCCAGCGGTTGTATACAAGAAAACCGACACAATACATTGCCTGGCTTATGAGGATAAATCTCAAACGTGCACATATTTAGGCGTACCTACAATTAAGCTAAGCGTAGTCGCGGCTTAGCCCACGTTTATTAGATGCTGTAGCAATATATGCTAACGTTAGCAGACGTGGTAGCAATAAGCTCACGTTAATAACGCTTGGTGGACTCATTTTGGAAGCTGAGAAAGCGGTAAACAATGAGAACGAGGAACGCTCTAGTTTAAATCTCAAAAAAAAGCACTCATAATTTTAATATAAAATAAAAAAAAATTGAGTGCATGACGTCGTAGATGAAGTGATGAGTCCAAGATAACTTATAACTGAAGTCCAGATGTTTCATCTATACTACTATTATAAAGAGATAAAGTTTGTGAGAATGTAGGGGGTAATCTCTGGATCTACTGAACCGATTTTGAAAATTCTTTTATCGAAAGCCACGTTATGTGTGAGTGTCTAAGACTATAATTTTTTGAAATCCACGCTGGCGAAGTGCTATACATACTTTTGATTATTTACCACCCAAAAAAAAAGAAACAGCAAATCTTGACGCACCGAATTAGGTAATCAAACAGGAACTCAAAGCATTCATTTCGACAAACAATTTACAGGCACTTTTGATTTGTCAAGGTCGATCAGTCATAATCATAACAAAAGGTGAAGTTATTTGCACGTTCCAAAGCGATAGATCTCTATGGAAAATAACGTGCAAGAAATTCCACAGACCTCTTTTAAATAATAAAATAGTTACAAAATCAGCGTATGGTAGGACTACCACCTTTGTTATAGAGGGTTGCGGTCCCAGTCTCGCAACGCAGCCAGTTAGCAAAGCGACGTATGACGGAGCGTGTACCTAGTGGCTTATCTACAAGTCTTATTTGCAAACGTGCTGCATAGATACGTTCTAATGATTTGAATAAATTGTACTAAAAACAGTTGAGTTATCTTTAGTACTAGTGGAATATACAATGAAATAAATAAATCATCGAACTGGAACACTGGTTTTGTTAGACCCATTTCTATTGAAGCGAGTTATTAATATTGATTCATCAAATCAGCTTGCTGTGATTCAATTTAGTGGTATAGACTCTGACTATTTATTGAGACATTCACTCACAAGTTACTCTTCTTCTACTTTTTTTTTGAACCTTCATTGTTGTATCTATTAGTAACCCAGGTTCGTCTTTATTATAGCCAGATTAGGGAGTAACACTTTTACGTAGGAACAGATATTCTATTTCAATATGTGGGTTAATTGTGTCTGCTAATGAGGGGCTTGACGCGTTAATTTTTTTTTTTTTGGGGTGGTAAATCATCCAATGACGTCTCCTTCGCTCTGGGTGGAGCAGGAGGGCGTGTCAGACTCTTACTGACTAAAACCCTACCCCTGTTCCTTCACTGCCCTGAGTGCCCAGGGGCGCGGTATGGCTTGTTTCTGTGTGCGTAAACTATTTTCTATGATACCGAGTGCTATGAGCTTACGCATACAGAAAAAAGAGTGTAGGTACTTAAACCTTTTTTTTTTGCCTCGGGTGGAAATTTTCAACAGGCGGCCGGGCTTTTGGGGAGTCCGGGGAGTGTGGGATTCTTACCTCACTAAGACCACACTGGTGATCACCATCAGCACATGGTATTCCATTATCTCTTAAAAGACCACTCCAGAACCCGTGCTCTGAGGCGACTGTAAAGGAACTGTGATCTTGTCTGGAATCACTTGGTGTGTACACGTAAACCTACACACACACACATCCAAAATCAAACCGCCTTGAAGTGATAGAACAACAATACATCGACACTAATATTATAAAGAGATGAGTTTGTTTGTAGGAAGTAAGCTCTGGAACTACTGAACCGATTTTAAGAATTCTTTCACCAGTGGAAAGCTATACTATTCTACCATTATTCTGCTGACAAAGGCTATAATATTTTATTTTTTTGAGTTGGGTTTGCTTTTGTATCTATTCTAGGTCAGAGGTCACCTCTGACCATCAACAAGAGACAGAGTTGACAATGGAATATTTTCGAAATACACGCGGACGAAGTCACGGGCGAAGTGCTACACTAGCTGACCCGGCAAACGTTGTTCTGTCATATAAAAATCGCGATCAAAAATGGAGACTGGAAGTAGGAGGTTTTTTTTTATTATTATTATATTTTTTTTTCTTTTTTTTTTTAAATACTTTACAACCTATTCCCGTACTTACCAAATATACAGAAAAATAACATTAATATTGGTCGAGACGTTTCGGAGGAGTGGAACCACAAACACCGTGACACGAGATGTTTATACATTAAAAGATACGTTACCAATCAGTGTATTGTATAAAACTTTTTTCTGTACTGTATCTTTAATGTCCTTGTGCTGTCCATGTCAAGTAATGTACACTAATTAGACACAGTCAGGTAAACGGTGACATTGTAAGGTCGAAATGTTTGGACCTTATCTTTGTATCTATGTATTAATCAAACATATACCTATATTCCTAAACATTTTGCAAGAAGATTTGTCAGAAGTTTTACAGCCAGCCGCCTGCCTGACACCAACCTTGGAAATGCTGGGAATTCCTTGGGAATGCTGCTGTTGGTGGTTCACCCGCCACCACGCGGATAGCCCAAGGTGCTTCAGTGGTATGTATTAGGGCGCAAGCTGAGATGAGAATGCTAAGAGCGATGTGTGGTGTTACGCGCATGGATGGAATTAGGAATGAGTATATAAGAGGAAGTCTGAAAGTGGCACCGCTGACTGAAAAGTTGTGTGGAAATCGGTTGTCGTGGTATGGGTATGTGATGCTGAGGAATGAAGAAAATGTCGTGAGGAAAGTCTTGTGTATGGATGTGGATGGCTATAAGAGTAGGGGAAAGCCAAAGAAACGATGAATGGACTGTGTGAAAGAAGATATGGGTAAAAAGGGGGTGACTACAGAGATGACGACTAATAGAAGAGTATGGAAGGCAAATATAAGAGTAGGGGAAAGCCAAAGAAACGATGAATGGACTGTGTGAAAGAAGATATGGGTAAAAAGGGGGTGACTACAGAGATGACGACTAATAGAAGAGTATGGAAGGCAAAATCATTTTGCCCCGACCCCAAAATAAATTGGGATAAGGCCAGGAGAATAATGATGATACCTATATTCATAGCTAGCCCTACTAACTTGTACTGAAGTCCTTCAGCATCGCTTGCTGTGGGCACCTCGTCTGAGTTTACGTGTTAATTCTACAGCCCAATTCAGGGGTGTTCAACGAACTAGGGCACAGTCGACCTCGTGAGTGTATTTCCGCTTTGACAATAATTCTGTTATAGTTGAAATTACATTGTTACAGTACTGATTAAATTATATTTTGGACCAGCTTCTGCCAGCAGCTTCGCCCGGTTGGAATAAGTACTTCCCCGTTATAAATTTTCAGCCCCTTTTTCACCGCTTAAGGGCTGAATTTGCTGGGCACGCTCTTTAAGGAGTGACTAGAGAGGTGCCACAGCGTCCTCACCTTCCGCCTGACGCAAGTCCTCACCAGACATGGAAGCTTCGGTTCCTGTGTAGGGTGAGGCGGAGGGAAACGCCCGGGTGTCACCACTGTGAGGATCGCCCAGAGGACACGGTGGAGCATACGGTGGAGTTGTGCCCCGCTTGGGCGGAGCCCCACCGTGTCCTCATCCTAATAGCATTTATTGTTGGGCCAACAATAAAATGACAGCATTTATTGTTGGCCCAACCAAATGCCAACAATAAATGCTATTAGGGCATGGAGGCGATCGTCGGCAGCAACCTCTCGCGCCCGGCCCTGGTCCAGGCCATGGTACAGAGTGAGAGGGAATGAGAAGCAGTTTCCTCCTTCTGCGAAGCAGTAATGCTCGCTAAGTAGGAGGGGGAACGGGTGAGGGAGGCTCAACAGAGTCCCACCCAGCAGCAACTGCCGCAGGTGACACCAACCGTAAGACGTCGCGAGACAATCTCCGGCCACCGCAGACCAGGGCCGGCGAGTAGTGGGTAGCTCACCGTCCGATCAGCACCAGGCCCGAGAGTCGACAGCGCATAGTGTTCCACGCGCGCCTCAAAGAGTTGTCAGCAATACATGACGGGGCCCGTCATGGCCGATGCCTGCCCAGGGGTTGTGGATAAATTTGAAACAGAGTTACCGCACCCCTGGGCACTCAGGGTAGGGAAATAACAGGGGTGGGTTTTAGTTAGTAAGAGTCTGACACGCCCTCCCGCTCCACCCAGAGCGAGAAGTCATAGGAACATTTCACACCCCAAAAAAAAGAAAAAAAAGGGTTGAATTTCGAAAAACCCTTTCTGTGAAAACCTACTCTTCACAAAGAACACACTCTCCAAATTTCATGTCTCTAGTATCAGTGGTTTAGGCGGTGCGTTGCTAAATCAGTCAGTCAGTCAGTCAGTCGGGACTTTGAATTTTATACATTATATATAGATGTCAAAAGCCGTTCCAAGAAAGTGAATAGTGACTATTTGGGCATTGGATTCCTTATAATCGTAGGTCTTCATAACCAACAAAGGGCGCAAGGCAGTTTAACTCCAAGAATCATTCTAATTCTCAAACAATCTATGCTTAGTTTTCGTTGGTAGGCATAACTGCAGAAAGCGAAAGGCTCATAATTATATCAATAAGAAGATTTAATTTGTGTTGAAATGGCGAAGGCCTTAGAAGGGCATACACAGAGCAAATTGGTGAAGTTCTGCAGGAAAGTCAGGTGTTATAATAAGTATTCGCAACCAGTGTGCGTGTATCACCAGAGCAAATGAAGTTTGTGTGTGTAAGAAGCACGTGCTGTTCTGAAGTTTCTACCAATCCCCTTGTGAAAAAGGTGAAAATTAATGTACGATTTGATATTTTCCGTAACATACCAGCCCTAGCGATGCATTCTCGAATTAATAATTGAACTTGAGTCTCGCTGCGGAGACCTGCTCACGTCTCACCGATGTAACCCGGAGGTCGTTCTGATGACACTGAATTAACCGTGCTAAGACACCGTGCGATGCTTCGATTAGCTTTTAGTAGGTACATTAAATAGATGACAGGGTTGCTGGGTTAATAAAATATCCTAAGTATGAAATATATAAGTATGTTTATCAGTTGTCTAGTACCCATAACACAAGCTCTGCTTAGCTTGGGACTAGATGGCGTTGTGTGATAGTTGTGGAATATTATTATTAAGTAAACGTTGATAGATTCTGACTTATGGTTTCATATTCATCTAATAGGTAGGTACCGCTATGTTAGCAAGAAAAGTAAAACTACTTTAGTGTTTAAGTACCTGCCTGTAAGTAAATACCATCAAAACCCATGAATGTGCACTGTGTTTTAGATATAGCTAAAAAGGGGGCCGATTTAGAAATTACGCTGAAAATGTTGTATGGAAGATAGGGACATACCAATTGGAATTAAAGCAAAAACATTGATCTTTCGTTCCATATTTTTAACCAACTTAAAAAAGGAGGATGTTCTATGTTCGACTGTATGCATTTTTTTTGTGTGTTTATCGATTTCTCTGTCAATTGTTGACTGATTTTCCAAATTCTTTTAATTCGTAAGAGTATACTCCTGAGGTTGTCTTATATAATTTTTTTCAAAATTGATACAGCATTTTTTGAAAAAATCAACAAAAGACAAAAAATATGTTTCTTGAAAAATATAATAAATTGATTTTCTCCAATTATGTTCAAATTCAATTTTTAGTTTTAGTTCTAGGGTACAACAACTGAAAAGTGAAAAAAAAATTCTTTACAAACAATACAACCAACTTTCTTAAATAAAGAAAAGACACTAAAAATTTAAAAACAACTTCAATTTCGGAAATCAAAATACGAACACCGACTTCAGAAATTACGAGTAAATGTTATTTTTAAATTTTTAGTGTATTTTCTTTTTTCGCAAGTTTCAGAGTTAAATTTAAAATATATGGGATTTACTACAATGACTACGTTATACGTATGTCAATAAAACTGTTACCGGCGATAGAAAGTCACTTCATCCTCCTGCAGTCTCTAAAGGATCGAAGCACTATCGAGAGCCACCCCTAACTCTCGAATTAACTATTGAGCTCCACTTGAAGTTCGTCGGGACGTTGCATTAAAGTTTAACAAAGGGCGCCATATTTATAACTACGTTCGGAACATACTACTACATATTCATTTAGTGTTAGCTACGTAACGATGTCTCGGATGAGGTGGGCGAATTTTTTTTTAGCTGATAAACGCTCGTGCATAAATATGCTCGAATACAGACTAGCCACGCAACTTTTATTTTGACAGTTTGCAGCATATTTATTTTCTGGCCTACTTCTTATTTTAAGTTGCGTCATTAGATTGGTCTTGACAACCGAAGAAACAGGCTATAAGAATTTTTAAAATAAAACAAAATGGCACGTTTTTATCACTTACTTAAGGTTGGTCTTTTTTAGTGTGACATAGTCATGTGGGATATCAAACTCTTCAGTTTGATATCCCAACAAGGTTTTGTTTGAGGTGTTTATTTCAAAAATATGTATACCGAACTTATACTTTTTATTTTAATTTTCCAAAATCCCAACTATTCAGGCTATAACGGAGAGGTGGGTCATATTTTGAGAACTGCATCTGCCCATCGATATGAACAACTTTCTTCAAGAAAATTGAGGATGTTCATAAAAAAATTACCTCCCATAATAATATTGATCAGCTGATGATAACTTTGTATGGAGAGTTCAATTTTTTTGGTAATATTCTAATTTTTCTTAGAGAAAGTTGATTCTAATTTTTCTTAGAGAAAGTTGTTCATTTCCATGGGCTGAACCGGTTCTTAAAATATGATCACACCTTTCCGTTACACCCTGTACAACCAATTACAAAGTAAGTAAGCATTCTGATGCCGATGGTGGCATAAAATCTACGATTGAACTAAAATAAACTCGTCAAACTGCTTACTTGCTATTTTAATTAGTTGTTTTTTTTAAACTTCAGTAAAACAATTCCGGTTCCTATCACCTGCCAATGTCAGTGCAAATTCAGTCACTATTGATTACAGCATAAACCTGGTTATTAGGCCATTCAATTAGTTAATTGGGTCAGCGGGTTATGTATTATTCACTGTGAGGTTTATAACGCAGCGTTTCGAATAACTGTTACAATAATAATACATCTGCCTATCCTTTTCCTAACTATCTTGGAGTCGGCTTCCGCTTCCAGTCTAAACGGATGCAGCTGAATACCAGTATTTTACATGGAGCGACTGCCTATCTAACCTCCACAACCCAGTTATTGGGTAGTACGATACCCCTTGGTAAGACTGGATGTCAGACTTTCAGGCTTCTGACGACCCGTAACGACAGTCAAAGATCTTAAGCTTAACGTGCTTTCCTAAGCACGCAGTCGTCTCGGTATGTAAAATGTATGTGGTCACCCATCCATGGACAAACCCCGACAAGCGTAGCTTAACCTGATGGATCTACCCTTACGGCTGTTATTACTTAAGCCACGAATAATAATAGGTAATATCATAAATAATAACATAAAAATAAAACAATATTGTTCCTATTGGGCCGTCAGACCCTGACGTACGACCAAAGTCGTAGGTTCGAATTCAGTAGGCATGCACTTTACTTTTAGGTAAATTGATCTCACTGCTGCTTCTCAAACTGTAAATAAAAGCCCCGTCCGGAAACTGGCATGTCCCAGAGTAGAACCAAGCATCCTTACATGTGAAGTAAGAATGTGAAGGAGTATTTCGACGCCTCAACGTATTTTGTTTTTGTTTGTCGGAGAACCAGGATAAACAGGAAAAGACATGTTGCGCCGACCCCAAATAAATTGGGATAAGGGCAGGAGAATGATGAGAACCAGGATGTATCGAGCTACGTACAATCAGGCATCAGGTGGGTCTGTTTAGGTAAATTGTGCAATAAACAACAACGGCAAGGCAATTCATTATAATTAACTTGTAGCGACATCTATGACGCCGCACACGAACTAAAAATAGCAAGAATTCTACATCGCGCAAGCAGAGTTCTCCGCGCGATTTGAACATATACAACAGTCCGAAATCAACCATTGGGCAGTTGCCCGGACCAGACACAACACCCGTCTGGTCGGAGGATCCTCCCTTTTCAACGGAGGTTTGCGGGACTTTACACCCTGTTCCGCGTACCTCTAAACTGGTGACCCTCGACTATGAACGTGAGCGCAGCCTTCGTCATGACGTCATCACCTCCACACTGGTGAACCTCGACTATGAACGTGAGCGCAGCCTTCGTCATGATGTCAACACCTCCACACTGGTGACCCTCGACCATGAACGTCAGCGCAGCCTTCGTGCAGCTACTTCAGCGTGACGTCATCATCATCGCTTCCTTCAAGCTCTTGAGCAACGAGTCATACAGCCAGCCAGTACCAACGGCTTCTACGGGTATCCTGACCACCAGCATGCAGCGGATGCGCATTCCTGGTCAGCATCCTCAGCCTCTTTCATCACCATCAACCTCATCAGCGATCTTGGCGCAGCAAACAGCACCTTCGGCCGGTCGAAGAACCTCTCCTGGTCGACGCCAGCAGTCAAGCCACTACGTCGCACAGCACCGCTCCGACCCACTGGAGCCCGCAGCAATACTCCGACTCACTGGAGCCTGCAGCATCATCCCGACTCACTGGGACATCATCACCCCGACTCACTGGGGGCATCATCCCGACTCACTGGGATAGCAACACCCCGACTCACTGGGGCATCACCGCAGACAGTTCCGACTCACCGTGAACTATGCGGCTCTTCCGGTTTCGACTCACTGGAACCAACCTTCCACTGGCCCGGCAAGCATCACAAGATGTATGGACGACTCATCAAGAACCATCGATCTCCGATCTCCGGAGGGGAGTGATGTAGCGACATCTATGACGCCGCACACGAACTAAAAATAACAAGAATTCTACATCGCGCAAGCAGAGTTCTCCGCGCGATTTGAACATATACAACAGTCCGAAATCAACCATTGGGCAGTTGCCCGGACCAGACACAACACCCGTCTGGTCGGAGGATCCTCCCTTTTCAACGGAGGTTTGCGGGACTTTACACCCTGTTCCGCGTACCTCTTTTTTTTGGGTGGGAAATCATCCTATGACTTCTCCCGCTCTGGGCGGAGCGGGAGGGCGTGTCAGCCTCTTACTGACTAAAACCCACCCCTGTTCCTTCCTGCCTTTGAGTGCCCAGGGGCGAGGTAACTCTGTTTCGAATTTATCCTCAACCCCCGGGCAGGCATCGGCCATGGCGGGCCCCGTCTCTTGCTGACAACTCTTTGAGGCGCGCGTGGAACACTACGCGCCGTCGACTCTCGGGCCTGGTGCTGATCGGACGGCGAGTTACCCACTACTCGCCGTCCGCAGGCCCGGGTCTACGGTGGCCGGAGATCGTCTCGCGGCGCCGGAAGTCCCCGGCGTCTCCTGAGGCGGCTGCTGCTGAGGGCGTGAGGGCGACTCCGTTGTTGGTGCTCTCTCACGCGTCCCGCCTCCGCCTTCGCGAGCATTACTGCTTCGCAGAAGGAGGAGACGGCTTCCCATTCCCTCTCGCTCCGTACCATGGCCTGAACCAGGGCAGGGCGCGAGAGGTCGCTGCCGCTTATCGCATCCACGAGGACACGGCGTTGCTCCGCCCAAGCGGGGCAGACCTCCACCGTATGCTCCACCGTGTCCTCGGGGCGATCCGTGCAATGGAAACACCCGGGCGTCACCTCCCGCTTGATCCGAAACAGGAACCTCCCGAAACAACCGTGTCCGGTGAGGACCTGCGTCAGGCGGAAGGTGAGGGCGCCGTGAGGTCTCTCCAGCCAAGCCTCAAAGAGGGGCACTACCGCCGCAATGGTGGCGTGCCCAGCGCGGGGTTGTGACAATCGCTGTCTCCATGTCGCCATGAGATCCTGCCGGAGCTCTGTCCGCCGAGCCGCGAGTTGTCGCGGCAGCGGAGTTTCGCCCCGGCGTTTCGCCTCCTCGCGCTCCTCATAGAGGCTCGCGAGGATTTTTGCCTCCAGATCCCATGGCGATAATCCGGCAAGGAGGCTCGCCGCCTCGCAGGAGATCGTACTACCGTACCGTCCTCGGACCGCGTACCTCTAAAAACTTGAAACTTATAAACTTGGTACAATACTAGTAGCAACAAAACGTAGGACAGTTCAGATGCATCTTCACTCCGTGATTCCCAGATTAAGACTGCCAGACGAGGCGGGTACTCTACAACCTCGAAGTCAACCGGAAACGCACTGACTCTGTCAAAGCGCGCCAACTGTAGAATTTATAGTTGCCGCTAGGTGGCGTGCTTCATTTTGTTGTCAATTGAATACCGGATGTGACATATACAGTATGTAATAAAAACCCTGATTTTCCTTCTACGTTTCAAGAATCGTTATACAAACGTGATAAACCAAGTCATTTAAAAAAACTGTTAAAAAATAATTCAAATAAATATTTAAATATTATTATTTGTAATGTTTAACTGATTTCTTACCTCTGCAATTTTGCATGAAACGATTGCGAAACCCGTAGGCTATTTAGCGAAATAAAGATGTACTTGTAAAATCAGATAATCTACAATTTTTTTTGAATATTGTAACAATTAAAAAAAAAAAATAGTTAAAGAATTTGTGTACTTGTTACGTTCGGGGTTTGTGGCGCCATCTGGCCGATAACTTATGTAGTGCTGCGAATGTCGAATCAATAAGTACCACGTAGAGACACCAGATAGCGGTTGACCAACTTATTTGAAATCTTGAATATGGACATTGTGTTATAAAATATATTAAAATAAACACAATAGTTCCTACTATATTGATACTATATATATTAAATGTAATTCAGAAATAAACAATGCCTAATTAAATTTATATGTTAAACTGTGAAATGGAATGTTTGACATTTGAGTGGTAATGGAACGCCGTCCTTGAAATATGGACGACGGTGACTTTTTTTGGCTTTGATACGTAGATGTGTCATAACCTCTGTGAGTTGGAAAGAACTAAGAAAATATTTAAATGATGTCTCGAAAGGTAGCTGGAACCAGAGTTAAGTTCAAATGCATTAAGCATTCGGATGTAGGACGCTGGTTCCTACGATAGATTTATAATTAATTACTATGCAAAAACTTTATAAATGGTCGGATAATAGAATGGTTCCGTACACAAGCATACACGTGTCGAGAGATGCCCATGATTAGATGACCACGGCGTAGATGCCGTTTGAGGACCTCTGAACTGGACCTATAATCTTCGAACGATATGGTAAAAGTGTTTCGACATAAATTGTAAGTTGAACATACAATTTTCTGAGAACGGAGTGCTATATAGTGTGTTGCAGTGTTATAAATAAACGTGATATATGTGAAGACCAAATCTAAGGACTCTTATTTACTACATACATACCTCATGTACAAAACCCGAAGATAGGTAACAGGGTCTCAGGCCAAAAGTATCTCTGACGCTAGCCGGTGGAAGAAATATTTTCTTTACAATATGTCTATTTTAATCGTTATTTGATTTTGACCTCTCGACTAACCAATGCTAAATTTTTTTTAATTATAATTTCATCTATGTTGTACTTGTAGGTACTCGTACAACAGGGTTTTTGTTACATATTTTATACTGTACGTAGTTAGGTTAAGGTTTTTGGTTTTAGTGTAGATATATAGGTAGTTATTTAAGTATTTTATAAAAATGTTAATTGGTGGTTCGTTTATTGAATAAAAATATTTATTTGATAGAAAAGAAAGAAACATTATTTTACTGCCAACACTAAACCATCATAACATCAAGAACAACACAAAAAACTCATTACAAAATTTCAGATGATTTCAGTATGGTAAAAGGAGAGGGCTTGACCAATTTTGAGCAGTGTGCGGCTTAGCCACAACGCTGGCCAACGCTGAGTTTCAGCCAGCCCTCTTGGTAGATACGAGTATCTTCACAGGTATAAAAAAATACTTAAGTCCCTCCACAACAGCCATTCTTATTAGGGTGGGTATACACCAAGAAAACGAACACCAGAGAACCGACTTAAGATGCAATCATTCACAAAAAATCTAAAATTGAAGGTTTTCTAAAAATATTTAGCCAAATCTATTTAATTTGAAACTGCAAAAAAAAAAATGTTAATGTTGATTATATTTCCAAGAAATTGTTTGTTTCTAAAACATGTTTAAAAATAATAGAAATGATCGTCAGACTTACCTCTAACTTAAACCAGTGTTTTTTTTTTCTATATGACTAGCCAACGTAGTACGTTGATAAAATTAATAACAAATAATGAATTCAATCTTAATGCAAAACTTTAGCAAAGTTTTGACTGATTTCAGTTATTAGATTTAATAACTCAAATCAGTTTTAAATAAATCGATATATTTTGCAATAAATTGCAAGCATTGTGCCGACGCGCTTCTCTTTCTTCTCTATGCAGGCTGAGTGACCGCGCTTTAGGTCATGTCACGGCCTTAATGTCCAAGTTTAACCGATTTTCATGCTGAAGTAGAATTTGAAAAGTAGGTAACTTCAAATTCTTAAGTCAGAAATCGAGGGTATGTCTGTACCCGGCTTAACCGATAAACAGCTTAGCTTTGCCTCAGAGCTGTCTCGTGTTATCTGAGTCTGACACACAGCGGAATAGATCTGCGATTGTGAGCGAGATACGAAACGTCTGGGACCATTAGCTGAGAGGTGATTGTGATAATATGTGTGTTTATATTGGATAAATATTCAACTTAAAGCATGTTACAGTTTGACGAAAAAAGCTTGTTCTGAACTTAATTAAAACTCAAACTCAAAGCATTTATTTCAAATTAACCATTTACAAGCACTTTTGAATTATCAATAAGTCGGTCAGTCAGAAAGATGAACCTAATTGCACATTCCAAGGCGTAGATCTCTATGGAGAAGAATGTGCAAGAAACTCCATGGACACTCTTTTAAACCATGTTCATCATCATTCTCCTGCCCTTATCCCAATTTATTTGGGTTCGGCGCAACAAGCCTTTTTCTTCCATACTTCTCTATTAGTCGTCATCTCTGTAGTCACCCCCTTTTTACCCATATCCTCTTTCACACAGTCCAACCATCGTTTCTTTGGCCTTCCCTTACGTTTATAGCCATCCACATTCATACACAAGACTTTCCTCACGACATTTTCTTCATTCCTCCTCATCACATGCCCATACCATGACAACCGATTTCCACACAACTTTCAGTCAGCGGTGCCACTTTCAGACTTCCTACCTCTTATATACTAATTCCTAATTCTATCCATGCGCGTAACACCACACATCGCTCTTAGCATTATCATCTCAGCCGCATGCAATTGCTTTTCATTCATCCCTTTTGTGGCCCAACATTCTGAACCATACAAGACAGCAGGTCTGACCATTGTTTTATTAATCTTCCCCTTAAGTTTAAGGGGAATGCAGGAGTCACAGATAGTCCCGGTGACCTGCCGCCTTTTCATCCATCCAGTGTTAATTCTGTGCTTAAAAGTCCGATATATTTCGCCATCGCTTTGCACGAGTGAACCGAGATACCGAAAATCGGAGCAGACTGGGAGAACCGCGCCATCTAGCAGTATAGCTTCAGAGAGACTGGAGAGACCGCCAAAATCGCAGAACATGTATTCAGTTTTGGTTCTGCTGATTTTCAAGCCAACTTTCTCCAGCTTCTGTTGCCATTTCTCCAATCTGCTTTGGATCTCAGGTCCATCTTCACCGACCAGAACAATGTCATCGGCAAACAGCATGCACCAGTGTGCCTCCTCCTGTATTTCCGACGTAAGAGCGTCCATAATCAACAGGAAGAGGTAAGGACTTAAAGCCGACCCTTGATGTAAGCCTACAGCCACACTGAACTCATCGGTGTTGCCAGCAGCCGACCTAACGTAGGTACTAGATTGTCTGTACATAGCACGAATCAACTCAACATACTTCCCAGGCAAACCTATCTCTTTCAAGGCCAATCATACGCTTTCTCAAGATCAATGAACACCATGTGCAAGTTCTTGTGCACACATCTGTACTTCTCGCACAATTGAAGGAGAGCGAAGGTGGCGTCCATTGTCCCTCGACCTGGCATAAACCCAAACTGGTTCGGGGTAATCTCACTCTCCTCTCGCAATCTTTTCTTTATCACTTTCCCCCATATTTTCATAGTATGTGACATGAGCTTTATCCCTCGATAGTTGTTACAGTCCACTACATCCCCTTTATTCTTGAAGATGGGCACTATCGAACTATTGCACCATTATTATGGGATCACTTCTTCATACAGCAACTTATTGAAGAATAAAGTCAGCCACATACATCCATCCTCTTTTGAACATGTTATGTATTACAAATCCTGGTTACGTATCGTGTTGCTTCTATTATATGAATACAATGTTCAGCTCACACTCAACTCAACCATTTTGAAGGAAACTGAATGACCCAACACACGCGCCACCATCAGCGAGACATTTTACTGAGCATAACAAACTCTCAACTGCCATGCTCGTTCATGTCAAAATTGATGTTTATTACTCAATCACGCCCGAACGGCTAAATGGATCTAGATGACATTTAACACATATATAGATTATAATAATAACTAATTTGTTTATTTTCTCCCTTAAAACAATTAACAATTAGAATAAGTACAAAATTGGAAGAGAGACAGGAACCCAAACTAAGCAAAGCTTGTGTGTTGGGTCTCCTGGCCCCAACCGGAGATCTTAAACGCTACTTATTTAATACTTCGAAGGGATGTATATGGAAGTGAACTGGACGACGTATATGTATATTATATGTGCTATGTACTATTACAGACTATATATATTATAGTCTGTAATAGTACATAGGTTACTTATAAATTCTTGGGATATTTTTTGACCTACTGCATGCGGTTAGACTGGAAGCCGACCCCAAGATAGTTGGGAAAAGGCTAGACAGATTGATTTTTATTTAAAACCAACAGGTAACTCAAATAAAAACTCAAACTTTCCCTCTCCAGGCTGGATTTAGTGCGGTCGCTCGCAACACCAAAGTTTCCTCTATTTGTACTGCGGCATTCGGCCGGAGGCGGCAGATGTCTTTGAGGAATACTTCGAGGGAGATATTCCAGCAATGATTGGATTATTGTGTTCAACTACATTCAGTTTTCTTGAGATGGGAAATAGTTTTTCCAAACTTGGTTTTAATTTATTTGTTGCTGTGTTTAATCGATTGCGATCCATTTTGTTTTTGAAGTGAAAACTTCTTTAGCATCGTTGTGATTTGAAAGTCAATGAAACGAAAAAGCGACACATAAATTCATAAGATTTAACGTGGAAGAAAATGAGATAGGAAGCATAATACAGTGTTTTGTTTTTTTGTTTTAAAATGAGAAAGGAAGCATTAAACAGTGTTTTGTTTTGTTTTAGCAAAAATGTTTGAAGGTCTCATTTCTACCACGTGTGAATTGCACACATGTTTTTTTTTGTTTAATGGACGGTTTAAATCATTTAGGAATCTGCTTACGGGGCAGTGCGAATTCGGTCGTTGACGCGATGTTTTGGAGAGGCAAGTTCCGGAAATCCAAATATCCTACTAATACTAAATTGCCGGTTGCTACTAGTGGCTGAACTGATCTGGATGAAATTCCGCAACACACACACACAACACACACACACACAACACACATACACACAACACACACATACACACAACACACACATACACACAACACACACATACACACAACACACACACACACATAACACATTATCGTGGGAGAAGTACTAATTCCACACGGACGAAGCCGCTGTTAGAATCTAGTAGTAAAATAATTAATATTCGTGTGAATTAATAACTGTTATGCATGGAACAGAGAAGCAAGAATGTACAAGTATAATGCATTCACACGCGTCACTTACCCAGCAGGACTGAGCATAAATCTCAACGAAGATTAGCCAAGTACGCAGGAGATATTATAGTGCACAAGCGTGTGCGCAGACACAGGTGCACTCTCTGTTCCTTCACTCTCACCCGATGGGACGGCAATCCGACACTACCGGGTGGAGATTAGGCACAGAACCAACGGTTTTACGTGTTTTCCGAGGCACGAGGTTGTCACACCATCAACTTCCAAACTCCAGACTGCTACAGAGTAATTCCAAATAGTCAAAACCCAAAAGCAATTTTGCCTGACCCGGCAATCGAATCCAGGACCTCACGCTCAGCAGTCGATAAAGAGTAGGTAATGTATCTATAGATCTTTATTTCACCAGGATCCTCTTCCTTCAAATAATATATTTATTTAAAAGTATTTACCACCAGTCGGTATAAGCCCCTGTAATGCAACTCAGACAAAGAGATAATCCCGTCTAAGGCGATAATCGCCATCTCCTGGGCCATTCTGTCATATTTAACAAATATAGGGCGATTCTGTCTTATCTAACAGATGTAGGCCGATTCTTCACAAAATGTCTGAACAGCTGTGTCTTCGAGTTTGAAAATAGTGTGTATTGGTTCGACAGTTTTAAAGATATTGTATTGGAAACTTTGTAAAATATAAGCATTGTTGAAGATTTGTCAAAACAAATAGGTATTATGAAGTTAAGTTGTGGTGGACTTGGTCCTCGGCTGGTTTATGGTCTCTTACCTATTGAATTGAAACTTCGAGAATAGTAACTTAGCCACTTGAGTATTATCACTGACGTACGGCATGCTGTACCATCCTGCCATACCTACCCACAGCAAATTCGTTCTGTTAATAATGTGTCGAAAAATAGAAATGACATGATTTTAAATTTAAAATTGGATAAATATTGACTAGTATTTTCTCTGACTTAAGCGTTTAAATAACAAATACTCCAGCAATACATTCAGAAGCATCAATAATTTCCTTCTGCCAGTAAATCGGCCACAATCCTCAGTCTCCCATCGAACTGAGCAAACAAACATCGGATCGACGTCGGACCGCGGCGCTATCTGACGTGTGACGTCATAATCCGATGCTACATGTCCCGGGACAGATCATGTTACTGTGTACTGATGTATATGAAGCATGTAGATCTAATAATCGGGTTTTGTGTAGTAATAATTAAGTTGTTGTTCGGATTGCTTAAAGGAGTGTGCCTCTATACCGTACCATACCATGATTATATTATACAAAAATATTCTTTGTATTGAAAAGTATGACCATTTAGGTCCCGCGGCGTCCCGGGACGCCAGTGCCGTTCCAATGCCGTTTTCCTTGCCAAAAAACCCAATTCACGCGTTTTAAACCTTTATTATTATTATTACGCAAGGTCTTTTATCCTGTGGCAAGGTTCACACTCTTGGAACGTAATATAGTCTGTAGTTGCACGATGGCCGACTGTCAACGTGGCTTGACAGATGTTGACGTTTGAAGCGCGCGGGACCTGAGTAACTAAACCGTTCCGTCACCGACCATCACCGTCTCGTGCCATGCACGGAGCATATTGATACCGGCCGTATATAACAAGCGGTGTTGGTCGGTGACGTAACGTTTGTGAAACGGTAAGCTCACGGGTTACAATTGTGTATGATGACCTTTCGAAATCCGTTGTAAGCGACTGTTTAACGTGATTTTTCTCACAGTGATAATATCCTCAATCTTTATCTTCGATATGATGTTATACGAAAGAATATATAATTTTTGAAGTGAAAACTTCTTCGTGCAAGTTGGGCATTTTTGTTCAAGTTTGCACTTCTGTCGGCACTCCCGGAGTGCTACTCTTTTTTTTTCGTTGTCGAACTGTCCAGTATTCTTTGAATATGACACGCGGGTGATATCCCGAAGCTACGGTCACTAAAGCCGTTATTTATGGGTATGAAACGCTGTTGATCTGTTCTAGTGGGCATAGTAGCCCGTGTCGTGTTTCTTTCCGTGCTTGATGCTTACGATCCAAGCACGGTCATGGTATGATACGGTGTAGTGGGAACAATCCTTAAATTGTTATTAAAATTTTGAGAATTTACGTCCTTTTGCACAATGTAAATCATAGGCGTCCAAAAGCGCATTGGGTCGAAGATTTCACCAAAGTCGTGGCGCAACGTTGGCCAGCACTCGGCCACTATTACGAACCACTTTTATAAAATGGGCCAAAGTAGAGAAGTGTTGAAGAAAAAGATATGTTGCACTGGCCCCAAATAATTTGGGACAAAGGCGAGAAAATAATGTCGATTGGGTCCGAACAACTCTTAGAAATAAATCAGCTATGTAGTCGTTGTTTCCCCAATCCAATTATTTTGGTTTGTGTGACAGTTTGCATATTGCCAAGCTCAAAAAAACAGTACTTTAGTCTGGTAGTAGATCAAAATGGCATTTCATTGTAACTTTTATTATGCTTTTTACGTGTACCCACTCTCATTGCACGTAAAAGAAAACATTATTCTTGTCAATCAGTCGACTTTAAAGGCACAGTTACAACTATTCGCAAAGTTATCACTGGTAGTAACTTGTCGACGCAAATAAAAATAACGAGCTAAAGTTAGTAGTGCTACGAAGGCGCTACGCAGTGCTACGCCGTAGCACCGTAGCGCTACGAGGGCAAAGTCGGCGATAGGGCTATAAAATGTTATCTACACGATTTACGATTTCTTTCAATTCCATTTGCGACAATCAGTCTCAAATATCGACCGTATTCCTAACAGATGTTCCCAAAACCTCTATATTTCTTCTAGGCGTCCTATATTTTCTTCTATCGCTTAAAGTAGGTACCTTCTCTTTATTGGGCGAAATTTTTTCGTCCAGTAAAGGTTATTTATTTCAGCTATCGATTTGTGGGCCTTCGATAACTAGGTTCGGACGAAAAATAGCGGAGTCGTCAATGCCAGGGGCTGTCAACATTTGTCAACGTCCGTGGGTCGGTACGGGGGTTATAAAGTGGCATCTTGTACGTTAAGAATGCATGAAAAAGGTTGAGAGCTTCTGCCGCGGTGATTGCAAACATTTGTCACTGTCGCGTAGACAACGTAATAGTGGATGGAACATGGGCTCTATACGCATAGTTTTTATTTAATTTTATGAAGTAGTTTTTAAGTGGTACGTGTGGGAGGCCTCCCACAAGGTGGACCGATGACTTGGTTAGGGTCGCAGGGTAGTCGATGGATGCGAGATACACGGGACCGGTAATTGTGGCTACACTGTAGCAGTATTTGATGACGATGATTTTTATTTTTGTGGGGGTGTGAGATCATCCAATGACTTCTCCCGCTCTGGGTGGAGCGGGAGGGCGTGTCAGACTCTTACTGACTAAAACCCACCCTTCCCTGCCTGAGTGCCCTGGGGTGCGGTAACTCATTTTCAGAATTTATCCGCTGCCCCTAGGCATGCAGGCACCGGCCACGATGGGCCCCGTCAGTGGTGGCTGACACTAATCTCTTTGAGGCGCGCATGGAACACTACGCACCGTCGACTCACGGGCCTTGTGCTGATCGGACGGCGAGCTACCCACTGCTCGCCGTCCGCAGGCCCGGGTTTACGGTGGCCGGAGAACGTCTCGCGACGTCCTACGCCCAGTACGCCCAGTACCTCTCCTGCGGTGGTAGCGGCCGGGGCCGTGAGGGGCACTCCGTTGAGCTTCCCTCACGCGTCCCGCCTCCGCCTTCGCGAGCATTACTGCTTCCCAAAAGGCGGAGACTGCTTCCCATTCCGCACCATGGCCTGAACCAGGCCATGGTGCGGAGCGGTGCCAGGCCGGGCGCGAGATGTTGCTGCCACCTATCGCATCCACGAGGACACGGCGGTGCTCCGCCCAAGCGGGGCCACCGTATGCTCCACCGTGTCCTCTGGGCGATCCGCACAGTGGTAACACCCGGGCGTTTCCTCCCGCCTGATTTGATGCAGGAACCTCCCGAAACAAACGTGTCCGGTAAGGACCTGCGTCAGGCGGAAGGTGAGGACGCCGTGATGCCTCTCCAGCCACTCCTCAAAGAGGGGCACTACCGCCGCAATGGTGGCGTGCCCAGCGCTGGGTTGCGACAGTCGCTGTCTCTATGTCGCCATGAGATCCTGCTGGAGCTCCATCCGCCGAGCCGCGAGGTGTCGCGGCAGCATAGTTTCGGCCCGGCGTTTGGCTTCCTCGCGCCACTCCCAGAGCAGCGCGAAGACCCTGCCCTCCAGATCCCATGGCGACCGTCCAGCAAGGAGGCTCGTCGCCTTACAAGAGACCGTGCGGTATCCTCGGATGAGCCGAATGGCCATGACCCTTTGGGACGCGTTCAACCGGCGAGCTGGTCGTCGCCTCAGGGAACACGCCCACACCGGTGCCCCGTAAAGGGCCATGGACCGCCCGATCCCCGCGTAGAGCCGTTTGGCGTTCCGGCAGGAGGCGTTTGGACCTCCCAGATTGGGCAGGAGCTGCTTCAAAGCAGCACTGGCCCGCTCCAGTCTGGGAGCCAATCATCGGAATGATGACGATGATGAGTTATTTATTCAAATACAATGTATAGCTCTAAGGTAAGGTACGCTGAAAAATATAACCAGTCCAAAATAAATTTGATAATTTGTATGTTTGTTGGTCAATCATGGCTTTAACGGTTATGAATAAAACTTGGCAGACGGGTCCACCATGATCTGCATTAGGAAACAAGATAATTTTAATCCCAATACTAAGTTCCAGTGGGATAGTCTCGTGAGCCAAGCCGCTGAAAATAACTAAAACGTACTTTAAAAGCCTAAAACCCATACTACTAATAAAAAATAAAAAAAAAAAACGGAACGGATCTAGATGAAATTTGGCACAGAGATAGATTTTACAGTCTGGAATTGAACATAGCCCATAAGTCACAATAGAGGAGTACTAATTCCACGCAGGTGAAGCCGCTGACAAAAGCTAGTATTTTCTAATTAAAGCGGATCAAAGACTTTCATTTTTTTAACCGACTTCCAAAGAGCGGTGGTTCTCAATTTATTTGTATGTTTTTTTTTGAATGCTTGTTACGCGATTTCTTATTTCTCCGCCTCTTGTGAATAGATTTTGATCATTCTTGTTTTGTTTGCTAGGTCATACTTCAGAGGTCATATAAATTTTATTGAAATTAATTTAGCACTTTTTGAAAAAATCAACATAAATAAAAAATATGTATTCACAGATGACGTTTTGGGTGTCTCATTACGTTCAAATTCCATGTTATTGGGGTTATCCATTCGGGCATAACTTTATTATTTAGTTTTAGTTCTGGGGTACCTACAACAACTAAAAGTGAAAAATAAAAAACTTTTTTTGGTTTCTTCGTTATTTGACACCGACTACCGAAATTAAAGTTATTTTGCAATTTTATAATTATGTCAGTTGTATTTTTGGTAATTTTTTTTTTTTTTAAGAACGTGGTTTTCTTTTGGTTGAGCTCATTTTAGTCGAAGGTCGCGGGAACCTATTGACATCAACATAATCCGGGCTAATCCCGGATTGCTAAGAATTAATTGGATGTGTCGAAGATTATTACAGTCGATCTCTGGGGGATCACCGGAAAGCCTTAATTTAATCCTATATGAAATAGGGCGCCTTAGATATTTACCTGTGTGGCCTGCGACTTGGTCTTTTTTATAGTGTGGGAAATCATCAAATTACTTCTTCCGCTCTGAGTGGAACGGAAGGGCGTTTCAGATTCTTACTGACTAAAACCTACCCGTGATCCTACAGTTGCCTGTGTCTGGGCAAGATCCCGCTCCCCTGGCAGGTGTAGTCTGGTTTGCGGTTTAATTAAATATTTTTTGGGTAGATACGTAAAATTATTAAAAAAAAATTGGTATTACCAAGTTATAAATCACTCTTCATAATCGTTTAGAGGGGCTATACATGTACATGCCTTTTGGGATAATTATGGCAGATGCTGTTTAATCAATATTATCATGGTTCTGTTACTAGTAAACATAGACTACCATAATTGTTAATGTACGAGTACTATAAGGGCCGTAGATTTTTTTCCTAGGTAAATGCACAGTTCTTTTTTTTTAAACGTTGCCCCACACAAGGGATTACTCCTGTATTGTTGGCGCATACAAAAACATGTAAACTTACATACACAAGACACCCAGACCCGGCATAACTATCTTTTGGCCATGCGATATTTGTTCCGTGCGGTAATCGAACCCGCGACACACAGCACAGCAGCCGAACGCTCAACCAACCGTGTCGTCCAGTTACTGGGTGACAGGGCACAGGATCCCAAGCCACGGGAAAAAGCTAGAAGCAACTAATATTTTACAAATCTTAAACGATAAAATTGAATATCTCTAGTGCCAACAACAGATTTGATGGTAATTTCTCCGAACGAAACTACAACTAGAACCTTGATCACAAACCCAAATATAGGCTTGTCAAGCCTCGGATAAAGTCTGGATTACTGTCGTGTAGTGACCCGACACAATCGTGACATCGAGACCTCGCCCATCGGCCTCCACACTCGAACCGTATCCGATAGCTTGTACAGGCAAACAAGGCATTTCGTTTGCAGGATGCTGGCTTATAACTTAAATAATGTTGTGTGTGTTATGTTGTGTGGTGTTGTGTCTCATGATCCGTAATAGGTAGACAGTTGAAATTTTCACAGGATATGTATTTCAGTTGCTGTTAGAATAACAAATAATATAAATAAATGAAATATTAACACGAACGTATCATGAGATACAGCCCAAAAAATAAATAAAAAAAAAACGTTTCTAGAGTTTTTTTTTTTTGGGTTTATTATCAGTTTATGGTACGGAACCCTTCGTGTGTGAGTCCTGTGGTTTACCGTACTTTTCGAGGAACAAAGGGTTTTTGATATGCAATGGATGATCAATCATGATGGTTGCTTAACTTTGCAGATCGACTTGTGTGACTGCTATTACTTAGATACTTATTATTACTTACACTTCTTATTCTAGTTTACTTATTGCATTTATGTAAAGGTGTTGGTTGTCCATGTGATAAATAAATAAATACGAGCTCCTCTTAAAAAAATACCTTCAAAAGGCTCCTTGACTTTTGAGGTAAATACCGGGGAGTGTGGGACTTTTACCTCACTAAATCCACGATGGTGATCACCATCAGCACATGAAAGGGTCTCAAGACCTCTTAAAAGACCTGCGGGAACCCCCTCTGTACAACGCCTGTTAGGACACATCTCTGGGGAGACTGTGAAGGGTTCTCTTCTGAGCCTCGCTGTGCACGGAAGCACGTGATACTGTGCAGCCGTATTCCTTTAAAGCACTCGGTGGGTAATCAAAGTCTCCAATCCGAAAGTCCGCAACCTTGGAGTCCCGCCTGCTTTAAATTATGCGGGTGGGGTTTCGGCATTTTAGGCAACAAAATAAAAGATAAAATATGGCAGTTTAGTGAAAATATAAATATGGTTGCCTGTATACCAAATAACTCGTTCGACTAACCCTCTAGGTCACCCTCGTCACGAATCCGATAGGGTTGTTGACTCGAGCCTCTCGGGTGACCGTCAATAGTCAGATGTTGGCCAGTGACGGAGGAGAAAGGATGTTAACTACATATTGGTATTTACTGATATTTGATATGACGCGTGAAGCAGTATTGAGGGTAAATATTGGTGCAGGGATAAAAGAATCAGTTTCACAGTAGGTATTTGGATAAGTACTGTGTATATTTTTTTATGGTTTTTAAATCATCAAATAACTTCTCCCGCTCTAAATGCGGGGTGGGGCGTGTCAGACTCTTACTAACTTAAACCCACCCATGTTCTTTCAGTGCCTATGCAATACTCCCACGACACTGACAGAAGTACTGTGTACTTGACAAATAAAACTGTGATAGTAATTTGAATGTTATCATCGGGCAGACAAGCTTACAGGAAGTTATCCGGAGATAGTGAAATATAACATTAATCTTTCTTTTGATTATTGGTAGGCACGCGTTTGACCACCATCTCACCTGATGGTAAGCGATGATGTGGTCGAAGATGGAGCACGCTTGCCTAGAAGTAACCTATTCACTCTTGACTTAAAGACTCCCAGGTTGTAGCTATCAGAAAACACAGACTCCGGTAGGGAATTCCACTCCCTAGCTGTACGCACAATGAATGTTTTCTCAAAACGCTTTGTGCGTATGGATGGGATGTCCACCATGAACCGGTGGCACTTCGCCGTGCGTCTTGTAGTCCGTTGATGAAACGGGCTTGGCGGAATCAAATTGTGCAATTCCATCGCACACTCCCCAAAATGTAACCGATAGAAATCTGACAGGCTAGCAACTCGGCGTCTATGTTCTAGACTTTGGAGTTTCGACTCAGCGAGCCTATCATTGCCGATGATCCTCTTGGCCCTTTTCTCAATTGACTCAAGGGCATCAAGCTGGTATCTGGCAGATCCGTCCCAAAGATGAGAACGGTACTCCATACACGATCGAACTTGTGCTTGATACAGTTGGAGCAGCTGTTCCGGCGTAAAGTACCGTCTCACCTTTGCGAGGCTCCCCAACTTTTTGGCAGCCACTTGAGCCTTTGCCTCTATGAAGGGACCACAATTGAGGGTAGATGTTAAAGTAACACCAAGAAGATCAAGTTGGTCGGTTATCGGCACGGTCACACCTCGGAAAGATGGAGCCGGGTGAAATGGGCTCCTCTTAGCGAAAAAAGACACGCCTGGGTCTTAGCAGCATTGGACTTGACCAGATTGGCATCGCCCCATTCTGAGACAGCCTGTAAGGATAAGTTCAAGCGCCCAACCATAGCCTCTCGGAGAGACCGGACCTGAGACCCACTAGTTCGTGCGTCAGGCACGTATCTCTCGGCAACAGTGCTGTCGTCTGCATACCCAAAGGTACCGGGTTTTAGCAGGTCGAATATGCAGCAAAAACAATGTTGCCGAGAGCACCGACCCCTGAGGAACACCGGCATTAATAGCCTGCAGTCTGGACGAGCAGCCATCTATGACTACTCGGATAGACCGATCCCTCAGGAAATCTGCAATCCAATCACACAAACCAGCGGGCAGACCGAAGGATGGAAGCTTATCAATTTGGCTGTCGTGCCAGACCCGGTAAGCTCATGACATAACATCACGTCTGCATTGAAGGTTTAAGTTAAAAGGCACCTAGCATTCACATATTTCGTCCCATGCCATAAGGAGCGTTCCAATTGTCACTAACCGGGCACAAATCGTACCTATGGGCTGTTACTAAGAAATTTCTGGTGAAAAAACCCAATATCACTTTGTTCTTAACTCAGTAATCGAACCCAAGAACTCGCGCTCAGGTATTGAATAATAAAATTCTCATAACTGCTTTCTTAGAATATTTCCGAAATGGTCAACCACGTTATAGGTGCTTACAGAAAATTGAAAGTTCAACCCAATCTTTTTATTTATTTTATCTGTATTTTTGTGACCTGTTACAGTGTTTTCCATTTAACATTAAAGTTAACTAGTAGAGAATGCATTGGGGCATTATTTTTTTGTACACGTTGCCCCACACTAGGAATTTTACTCCCATATCGTGGGTGCGTTCAAAAACAGGTAAACTCACATACACAAGACACTCTGACACGGGACAACTATCTGTAAGCCATACAAACATTTGCTCCGTGCGGGAATCGAACCCACGATACGCAGCGCATAAGCCATCGCTCAAACACTGCACCAACCTTGCCGTCAAATGCGTATACATAGGCAACGGAAATATGTATACGAAGTTGAAATAAAAACGCTTAGTTATGTAAAACTACATTAGCATACATAGCATAGGCATGATCGGGTTTTCCAATATTCCCACTGCTGGGTCTCAGGCCTCCTCTCAAATAGGAGAAATGGGCTGAAATCCACCACGCGAGCCCAGTGCGTGTTGGTGGATGTCACAAGTCTTTGAAGTTTAGGACATGCTGGTTTTATAAAGATGTTTTCCTTCAGGGTTTTAGGAGCAGTGGTGGTGAAGTAAATTACACAAATTGAAGCGCCTGCCTGGGTTTGAACTCACAACGTACAAATCGGAAATTGGGGCCATTATCACTGTGCCACCACTATTTCACTGTTCACCCTTTATTGCCATCAGCAAGCAAATGTCAATAAATCGATTGGAAACTATTTTTATCAGCAACCTCATTATTTATCCTGAACAGTTGAACCCCAAACCCCGAGCCAAGCCTCCATCGATAAGACAAACGAAGAAAGATGGCCCCTATGGCTCGTGAGTTGTGTTGTGATGGTTCTGTCTCGTCGTTATTTGTTGGTTATAAGTAGTGTACTTGATTAGGGAAGAACATAAGGCTACGTATTTAGGAGGATAATCCCGTATTTTTTCAACCTTAGCTATTCTCGAGTTAATTGATCATGAACAGATAAATAAGTAGTTAGGAATTTAGTTTTCTAAATATGTTAAGTGAAGTTATGAAACATGACGCCACTGTGAAACAGAACCTTTACTTATCAGGAAGTTTCCAGAGAGTGTTTTAGGTAGAAGTATCTAAGTAGGTTTTTAAACAAATCATTGCGTGAAACTCACCCTTCTGAACAAGCATACACTCTCTCAATCGTTTACTCTTGAGACACGATAAAACATGGAGGCTTCCGTATGATAAACGCACAAAGCTTATCGCTAAGCTAGGCTCCTACAGCCGCGCCTTTAGGAACAAGTTATTCATTTATTTACGGTAATGCTACGTCATAATACATTTAACTTTTAAAACAAAACAATAGGCCCATAGGTGGACTGATGTAGGTACATGACAGTAACGGCCTACGTAACATCTCGTAACATGTTTTGTAAATAGAGGCAAAATGTTTTACAAAAAGATTCACTATTTCAGGGCTTGTCCTTTACAACCTGACCTTTTAATTCATACTTGCAGGTATCGACAAGTCTCCACTTCGTTTATGTTTGATAAAAAATCAGAAAACTTTTGGGGTTTTTGGGATATTGCTCTCTCGTTTAGTTTTATATACAGATTAATATCGTACATGTCATGCCACATTCGAAGCGGAGAAGGTGGTATTTTATTACGTCTGCATCTCTGGGGTTTCTAATTTTTAACCGACTTCAAAAAGGAGGATGTTATCATTTTGGATGTTTATATTCTTTTTTTTTATGTATGTTCGGGCATAACTTCGTCAAATCGGATTCTTTTTTTGTTAGAAAGGGGTTTACTCCAAAATGATCCCATTTCAATTTCTTATAGTGGTGATGAGTTTCGGAGATAGACAACGGAACTCTTCAAAAAGTTACAGCAAATCAACCGCGATTGCTGCTATCGCATAAATATGCATTATTACCACAATTAAGAATTACATTAGAAGGTGAGAAATATTTTTTTTTTTACAAAAAAATAGAACCGACTTCCAAAAAAAGTACGAAAATTAAGTTATTTTGCACATTTTTTTAATTTTTTTTTTTTGGGAGTCGATTCTATTTTTTGTAAAAAAAGTTTTTTACAGTAACTTCATGAGTCTACCTTCCACTACACACTTTTTCTGAACCACGGAGGAAACGTTAATTTATTGAACTAATAAGTAGTTAGGCATCAGCTGTATTATGATTTATCGCTTCACTCTCCGCTAAGCTAGGCTCCTATAGCCGCAGCCTTGGGCCCCAGTTGCGGGTAAATAAGTAAGTTAGAGTTATTACGTCTGTATGCTGACGAGAGAGAGGAATGCTTCAGCTGTGCCTAATAAGATGAGAGGAGTGTGCCTGTTTGTGAGTGAGGTCTACGTTAAGAAGGAAGGAATTGTTTTATTTCTTGGAAAGTAGGTTTTCTGTGTGGCTAGTAACTTTGGACATTATTTTAAGGCTTCCGTACCCAAACGGTGCAAATTGTCATCCCGTCATTGCGTCATCTGTCACACAAGTTTTACACCCAATCGGCTGGAGGTATCAGTCTTCAAATTGTCACAGTATAAACAACTTGTTGACTCAAAGCAGTAAAAATAGTCAAAAGTACATTTGGTTCGGAACCATAAATATGCGAAGTCCGACACGCACTTGGCCGGTTTTTTTTTTAAATAATTGAGATTGATAAGTAATGACGTATGCATACATACGTCATTACTTCATAATGATTATGAAGCATACATTATATTTTTATTTATGCCTAGCACGGGTGAATTCTCAATTTTGCAAATAGAAATTACCTATAGAATTTCTATTTGAAAGTTGAGAATAGCTAGCCACGTTATTGTAAAGTTTTTCAAGTACAATAATATGTCTTATCACAAAGGTTTCAGATTATTTATTTTTTACGGAACAGTCAATAAAATCAATTACTTATTATTATCGTTACAAAGCGTTCACACTAAGGTTTTTTCGCTACTTTACCAAAATATGCTGAACCTATAAAACGAACCAAGAAATCAAGTAAATGACGACAAAATTAAATCTACAAAGAAATTTATTACGGTGTCGACAAAAAAATCCCTCTCGCAAAATCTTTAGTGATTCCATCATAAGGTGTGTAAGTCGACCGCTAGTCGTTGGTAACACTTTGACCTCGAACTGGCCTAGTGTAGTACAAAGTTTGAATACGATACGGGACCAGCTTATACTGGTGTTATTATCACTGAGGTATGTAATGCCAATAAACCGCATGTCACAAAATTTAGAAATTAACGGCACCTTTACACCTTGGCAATAAGAGTGGTTTCCGTAGTTTGATCAAAGTGTTGTTGACTGTACTTATAGCCGTTCAGAAAGTCGTTAAAGAGAAGTTAGCTGACGCGCCGAGTGAGGAATCGTTCATCAATATTCTGAATAATTACATTAATAAATTACTTGAGAACCGATCAATTCATTCGAAGTGCGGAGAAGTTTTGTAACAATCTTCGAGATAACTTTGTTCGGAAGTGATTGTTATCCAACTAAGGAGTTTGAGTGATACTGATAATACACACGTATTATTATTTACAAGTTTTTGATGTGTAACATCATTCCTCTCGCTTTCCTGCAATCTGTGGGAGTGATTTCGTGAAACAGGATGGAAGTGTGTAACAGGAAGCCAGGGAAGTGCGCGCTATTTTATTGGACCAATGAGCGCGCGCGGTGGTAGAGTTGGTTGTCAGATGGTAGAGCGCGCGCACGATAAGTCTGCGCGTGGTGGAAATCGGAACTAAACGTTTTAATTATATTTTTCAGGATAGAATGTTAATGTTGTTTATTACCAAGGTGAGATGTCAAATGTTACACATCATAATAGTATGCGACTACTGTAAGGCTCGCTCGTGTTTTTGGTAGGGGCAAAATTTATGGGTTCGCGTCTCCGACATGCTAGTGACGTGTTGCGACAGAATGGCGACGCAACAGTGGCCTGAGTACCTAACTAAATTAATGCGTAAATGCATAATATAATTATTGCTCGGAGTATATAATTATGAATAATTAAGTTGTATTTAAAAATTGTGAAATTATTATTAGGTATTATTATGACCATACTTACTCATTCATTTTAAAATTCAAAGAAAACACACTTATTACAAAGTTTTAAGTTTTCACGACTTCCTATTTTTTCAGCTAACCAATATTTGCTGACTACAGTTTGGTATAATTTTAGACAGTCAAATCATTTGAAAATATAGCTGTTTCACAACATTGTTATATTGAATTCGGTATCAGACACAAAAGCGGTTACCTCTGTAAATATTTAATCCTCGAACCATTATTAATTGCGTAGTCTAAATATAGTAAGGTTCTGGGTAAGGGAGTTTCTATCCAAGATTTATGTTATAGCCAAGACCTACCAATCCTTACTAATAATATTATTAACGTAAGTCTGTTTGTTATTCAACCACGCCTCTATGATTGATCGGATTGGGATGAAATTCAGCACTCGGGTAGAACTATGTCTATGTATATGGGGTTCCTTGTTTAGGGTTCCATACCCTAAGGTTCCAAACAGAGCCCTATTGGTGTCACTCACACAAGTTTTACAGCCAAACGGTTGGAGCTAGTCTTCAAATTCTCACAGTGTAAGCATCTTGTTGACTCAAAGTCAAATAGTCAAAAATACATTTGGTACAGAACCCTAAATATGCGAAATCCGATACACTGTTGGCCAGTTTTATTTTTGGAGATTGGGAAGTCATCAAATGACTTCTACGCTCTGGGTGGAGTGGGAGGGCGACTTCTACGCTCTGGGTGACAGATTTATTCTGGTAGTCCGATCCCTTGGGATAAATCCTGGCAATCTTACGAACAAAGTCGCTAACGAAAGCTATTTCCAACTAAAATAATTACTTAGACGATACTTGCAAAACCCCAGCCCGACCCAAAATGATTATCTAAATTCTAAATGTCTTAAAGTCAAGGGACGTGTATAGAGCAAAAGCTCCAAACATACACGTCAACATAATAGATTCAAGTAGGAAACTTTCTACTTTGAGATATCATCCCGGTATTACTAACCTAGTCGAAACAATATTTATGAAGTGACCCTAATAAATCTACAATCTGAAATTATTATTATTATGTAACAGTCCTTGTTCTGTGTTCGAGGGTAACTTGAATTGATCACTAGTGGTTAACTAATTGACGATCGCATTGTTACTTTTCTTGGCATAAACATTATATGCCATTGATAGTATTCTCGTTATTTTATTAGGCTTTGGTCCTCGTCGTTATTGTATTTGTGTGTCCTCGTAATTGTAATCTTTGGTATTTGTCAAAATATTAATTAGTTTATTATGTTAGCATATTATATTTTTAACATTTTTTTTGGCAGCTCAATCCCATACACTTTGGTTTTTCAGGGTCCCTATGCCGAGTGGTAGCGGATAGATTCTGAAAATGAGTTACCGCACCCCTGGGCACTCGGGCAGGGAAGAAACAGGGGTGGGTTTTAGTCAGTAAGAGTCTGACACGCCCTCCCGCTCCACCCAGAGCGGGAGAAGTCATTGGATGATTTCCCACCCCAAAAAAAAAAAGCATGGTCCAAACTGTGCCCTATTGTTGTCACTCACGTGTCTGTCTGTCCTTCTGTCCGTCTGTGCGTCTGAGCGTCTATCCGTCTGTCAAATTTTTTTTTGCGACAGACAGACTGTCTGTCCGACTGTCACAAAATTTTGTCACGAAGAATTTTTTAACTTTCCATTGACCTATGAACTTGTTTGGTGATAACGTTTAATATTACGTATACTTTACTAACAAAAACCAATATATGGTACGGAATCCTTAATGTGCAAAATCCGACACGCACTTGGCCAGTTTATTTTGGCTATCGTTATTGCTTTCTAACTTGGACTCTGTCACATCTTGGTCCTATCATAAATATGCCTTACCTTCTTTTTTTTACTTTTTTTTTTTACTTTTTTTAAAAACGTTGCCCCACACTAGGAATTACTCCTGTATCGTGGGTGCGTTCACAAACATGTATACTCACATACACAAGACACCCAGACCCGGAACAACTATCTGTAGGTCATACAAATATTTGTTCCGTGCGGGGATCGAACCCGCGACACGCAGCGCAGCAGCCGAATGCTTAACCACTGCGCCAACCGTGTCGTCGACCTTCTATTTACCGATTCATGGTATCCACCTCCAAATACATCTATCCAAACCAATTTTGATACTACGCTTGAAATGGTTTAGCAAACCTTTTTAGTACGAAGTTTTTGATCCAGTGCTTATTTACCAACAGGTTCTCTTGCCAACATAAACTATTAACGTTTTTGTTTTGGCGGAATTTTTCACATGAAATTCAATGGCCGTTTTAATAATTCACAAATAGATTTGTAGTGGATATTGAGATCCCGTGAGTCAACGGTGCGTAGTTTTCCACTCACGCCTCAAAGAGATGTTTGTCAGCCACCACTGACGGAGCCCATCATGGCCTGTGCCTGCATGCCAAAGGGTAGCGGATAAATTCGTAACAGAGTTACCGCTCCACTGGATACTCAGGCAAAGAAGAAAGAGGGGTGGGTTTTAGTCAGTAAGAGTGTGACACGCCCTCCCGATCCACCTGCAGCGGGAGATGTCATTGGATGGTTGCCAACCCCCCAAAAAAAAAAAGTGGATATTGTGATGTAAAATTGGTTTAATTTTGTGTCTCAAGTGTCTATACAACTAGACAAGTGAAATCATTGAAACAGGCGCGATCCCGGTAAAATGAAGCTGTTATTTTTATTGCAATGTTGTTTACTTCGACGAAGCTTACCGAGAAGGCTGACTCGTTATATTTGCTGCCGAATACTGCAAAAATATTAGGAATGTGTTACATTCGCATTCTAATGGAAAATAAAGTGACTGTTAACCATTACACTTACATCAACCGCTGCTACTCCCACCATTCACGTCGCTAACCGACCGTTTTATAGTTTTACAGCCAGCCAATCGCACCCTGGCTCGTTGCCAACGAACTTAAACAGTAATGTATGCGTGAAGCATCCGTTATTTGTGCGAGGGAGCTCCGATACATTGCTGGTTTTGTTCGGAAATCAGTGACGACGTTAAAGAGAGCTGTTATTTTGGTTCGGTATTAGATAAGCTAAAACATGTTTACTATTTTAAAGGTGGCATTTGTTAGTATTTTTTAACATTGATAGTTTCACGTTTGACGACTATCTCACCTAATGGCAAGTGATACTGTGGTCGAAGATGAGGTACGCTTGCCTAGAAGTAACCTATTCACTCTTAACTCCCAGGTTGTAGCTATCACGAAACACAGACTCTGTCAGGGAATTTCACACCTAAGCTGTACGCACAATGAATTGGTTATTCCTTTGTTTTTATTTCTATGTTATATTTAATAGGTGACAATAAACACGATTAATTGTAATAATTCTTAAAACTAAACCAATAAACGCCTCGATAAGTAGCCAAAAAAAGCCTCCATCCCTCCACCCACTATTCAATAGGACGTATCATCATCATAACTCGTAACATGGCCATCACTCGAACAACGCCCTTCGCTGTCACTTCCATTGTGCACATTTCCGTGTTTCCTCGGCGCGACAAGTATTTCTACTTACACCCTCTCGACGACACAAGAACACTTACAACTTTACGAGTTTTTGGCTTCAGAAGTTTTGTTGCTACGGAAGCGAGATAACGCCAGTGAATCTGGCGCTAATGATGCCTCGATGGTGTCGATTATGAAGCTACTAGCTGCTGCCAGCGGCTTAGACCACGTTGAATTAGTACTTCCTCATTATAAATCGCCGATGTGCTATTCCAGACTACAATCTATCTCTGTGCCAAAATTTCATCCAGATCCGTGCGGTGCGGTAACTCATGTTGAGAAAGGATACATATCTTAAGAGTCCATTTTAACTTAACGCTGACTATTTTTTCATGAGATTATACCACCAAGAATGGATGCATTTATTACAAACCAAGACCTTGTCTTTCGTATCTCAAAAAGTACGTTAAGCCATTGGTCCCGGCTGTCATCGAAAATTTGACGCCAGTCTTGCCAAGGGGTATCGTGTTACACAGTTTCTGGGTTTTGGAGGTCAGACGTGCAGTCGCCACATGTCAAATACTTATTCAGCTGCTTACGGTTAGGCAGGAAGACCGACCGCCACCGCCGACCCCAACATAGTTGAGAATAAGCAAACAAATCATCCGCCTAGATGATACTGGGTGCAGGTTCACTTAATCCAGGTTAAAATCAGCAGCGCATAACTTGCTGAAACCTTGTGACTTTTACGTATGTGACATGGACTATGTCCCTTTTATATAAACCACGTTTGTAGGCTGATCAGGCCGTGGGCAGAGTGAGCACTGCTAGAATTTTATATACCTAATATTATTATCCCTCGCTGCTCGCAAACCAATAAAAAAAAACAATCTACCTACCCTTTTCCCAACTATCTTGGGGTCGGCTTGCAGTCTAACCGGATGCAGCTGAATACCAGTATTTTACATGGAGTCACTGCCTATCTGACCTCCACAACCTAGTAACTGGGTAGTACGATACCCCTTGGCGAGACTGGTTGTCAGACTTTCGGGCTTTTGAAGACCCGTAACGACTGTCAAAGATCCACGATTGACAGCCGGGACCAACGGCTTAACGTGCTTTCCGAGGCACGGAAGAGTCTCGGTATGTAAAGATGGTCACCCATCCATGGACCCACCCCGGCAAGCATAGCTTAACCTGATGGATCGACCCGTGCGGCTGTTATTACTTTAGCCACGAGCTCCTGTCTAGCTCGCAAATCATAAATAAAGGCACTAATTTCCATAATGTCCGCTGCAATCTAGGCAACATACTAACATAACGCATAGCTTAGTACTTTACTCTTACTAGTACAGTCAACCAGTTTGCAGTTATATGAATACGGTTATATAAAAAAATATATGAAAACCTTTGTTCTAAGTTCAGCTACACGATCTTTATAAACATTGTCCCACACTAGACTGCGATGTGGGGGGAAGGAGGGTTCAGTAAACGACATGATGCGTACTTCTCCATGAGTCAACTCGTATTCCTCCTTTAATTACGATTTTTTTTTTATTGTTGATAGTCACGCGTTTGACCACTATCTCACCTGATGGTAAGCGATGATGTGGTCGAAGATGGAGCACGCTTGCCTAGAAGTAACCTATTCACTCTTGACTTAAAGACTTCCAGGTTGTAGCTATCAGGAAACACAGACTCCGGGAATTCCACTCCCTAGCTGTACGCACAATGAATGTTTTCTCAAAACGCTTTGTGCGTATGGATGGGATGTCCACCATGAACCGGTGGCACTTCGCCGTACGTCTTGTGGTTCGTTGATGAAACGGGCTTGGCGGAATCAAATTATGCAATTCCGTCACACACTTCCCAAAATGTAACCGATAGAAAACCGACAGGCTAGCAACTCGGCGTCTATGTTCTAGACTTTGGAGTTTCGACTCAACGAGCCTATCATTGCCGATGATCCTCTTGGCTCGTTTCTCAATTGACTCAAGGGCATCCGATCCGTCCCAAAGGTATGAACAGTACTCCATACACGATTGAAGTTGTGCTAGATAGAGTTGGAGCAGCTGTTCCGGCGTGAAGTACTGTCTCACCTTTGCGAGGATCCCTAATTTTTTGGCAGCAACTTGAGCCTTTGCCTCTATGAAGGGACCAAAATTGAGGGTAGATGTTAAAGTAACACCACGAAGATCAAGATGGTTGGTTATCGGCACGGTCACACCTCGGAAAGATGGAGCCGGGTGAAATTGGCTCCTCTTAGCGGAAAAAAGACACGCCTGGGTCTTAGCAGCATTGAACTTGACCAGATTGGCATCGCCCCATTCTGAGACAGCTTGTAAGGATAAGTTCAAGCGCCCAACCATAGCCTCTCGGAGAGACCGGACCTGAGACCCATTAGCTCGTGCGTCAGGCACGTATCTCTCGGCAACAGTGCTGTCGTCTGCATACCCAAAGGTACCGGGTTTTAGCAGATCGTTAATATAAAACGTATATATACATAGTATGTACGTGATATAATGCTAATAAAACTGTGAAAACAGCTTATCTATCTTAACTTAAACTATGTGCTATACGTGATGTGCTGATGTACGTGACATCACACCACAAGACATTCACAAACATGTAAACTCGCACAAGACACCCAGACCCGGAACAACTATCCGTAGGCTTTACAAAATATTTGTGATGTGTGGTAATTGAACCCGCAACACGCAGCGTAGCAGCCAACCGTTACCGTCACCGTTTGGGTACGGAACCCTTAAACATAATTGGTTATGTGTACCTAACTGACTTTGAAATAAAAAAAAGAGTTTTGATTCAAAAGTATTTCATTACTCGTCAGGCCCCGGAATAGCAGCTACACAATCAAAAACCTATTGTCGCGTCTCCGACCGGAGACGCGCGGGGCCTGACGGATTAAAAGACCAGTGCATTAAAAAGATTTTAGTTTGACGTCAACTAGACATTGGCAAAAGTTTTTTGCTTTCATAGACGAAGATATAAACGTCTCGACCGTACGTGCGGCTGACTGTGAGTACCTACGTATGTAGGACTAAGTATTATGTTACTGGGACGTACGTCTGGCTAAGATTACAAGCTGGCTAGCTCTCAATTTGCGCAGGAAATGGCCATCTGCTGAGAAATAGCCCCGGACTTGGTAATTTGTTACCAGATGTGGCACAAGTTATATGCTTAGGGCGGTATATGAACGCGCCAGCAAAGTGTTTTACGGAATAAAATAACTTACATTTGTGCTCTTTTGCTATTTTGTGTGTAAAAGTGGGTTGGTTCTTCATACCTTATCCGAACAACTTCCTGAAGGTCTGTTAAGAGTAGAGGATAAATAAGTATTTTAGATAAAATATAAGTGCATTTAAACTATATAAGACAGTTATTTAAATATAGACAGGTACTTTAAAATAATGATAACTTTAATCTCAAGTACCAAGACCTATAGTGTGAGTAACAATTTACTTACGAACTATGTAAGTAATAAAAAAGTTGAAAATATAAAAAACTGAGTGATAAAACCACTAAAAAGTTCCAAATAAGTAACTTTCCAAGCAGTCTGTTGCAGTTGGTGGAATTTATTTTAGTTCAATCACAGATTATATGCCATTTCAAAAGTGACTTTTATCAGTCGGGTTTTTTGATATTTTCATCTTTTTCATTTTCAAGTTATATTTTTGGAATTGTCTTCTTAAGCTCTTTAATTTGATACCCCACATGACCTGGTCTCAAAAAATACGACTACACTTACCTCATGGCTGTCGCCATTTTGTTTTTTTCTTTCAAATTCACATAACCTCTGTCGTTTCGGCAGTCAAGACCAATCTAATATTACCTCATTTGTTAAAATCCATTGAGCCATTTAAGCTACATCGCGTGCCAAAGACAAACATACAAACATACACACATATATACATACATACATACTCTCGAAAAACATTACCCTCCTTCTGGGGCAGACGGGTAAAAACAATACAGAATAATATAAATTAATAAATAAATTTTACTTTTTTGATATTTCCAATGAATATTCCTTGGAAAGAAGGAGCCTTGTTTTCTTTTTGGAATAAAAAACTTTCTTTCAATGTTTTTTTTTTTACTTCCTACCTGTACCACAACCCTCGAATAGTTCGAGCGTTAATAATATATAAAGTATCAAGTTATTGAAAGGCTCCGGTCTGGCTGTTACTTACTTTACTCGATAAATAAATAGTTATTTAATAGAACACCAGTTTTTACCTTGAGTTACGGTAAAACCAGTGCTATATGACATTGACTTTTCGGGTACGGAACCCTAAAAATGTACCACTGTTTACCTAGAAGTGACTTAACAAACACTTGATGCGTTTTATATTTGTCATTATTTATGGATTATGAAATAGTTTTTGATAATCTAACAGATCTTACCAGTACTAGTCGGTAAACTAAATAGAACTATTATTTTTGTACCTAGGAGACATCCCTATTCTGACAATTCCTGCGACACGAATATTATTAAGTAAATGCATCTGATTATCAGTAGGGATGTTATGGATATGAAATTACGAATCTGGATACGGATACGGATATAGGAATAATTTTATACCGGTTTCAGATACGGTTACGGATATGCAAATATTTCGGATTATCCGCTAATTTTGGAGTTTCGTTTACGGTTATTAGATTTTCAAAGAATTATAAAAGTAAAATATTAATAAGCATTATAAATAAGGGGGCGCACGCGGCTTCTGTGTCAGCTCGGCTGGGCAAAAACAAAAACCTGTCATAGCATGTATCATTTAGACTATCCAAAATTATTCAAAACTTATCGGTTTCGGTAACGGATAATTTTTTATTTCGGATATCCGCTAGTTTTGGTTACGGGTACGGAGCTCCATAAAATCCCTGATTTTCAGTTATTCCGTGCTCTGTATTAATACATTTATTCAGTGGAGCTATTTAAAGACGTATTACTGAGGTAATGCAACATCGAATCCGGAATAAAGGAGACAAACACTAATATTCTACTTCTGCCAATAATGCAAGCAATTATAAACTACGAGAACAACTCTCAGCACTTGATAACTCGAATTCATTCACCGAGCTCGAGCTTTGAGCTAGCTTTGTACAAGAACTTGCAAACAATTATAATATTGTATCCATTGTGCTGTTTTGGAATTTCTACTTCCGACGCCTTCTTTGACTGTTTTATTTGGTGTGTACGAGTAACTTGGATATTTGTATTTTAATTGCGAATTATAATATGTGTCACTCACACATTGTGGAACAAGGCTATAAGGTTTAATTCACAATTCAACGTTTCTCTTCATTTAAAAATATTTGTTAACCTGTCACGTAGACAATTTAGACCAAACGCTGTAGACAATATCTTTCTATACGCGATAGCAATAGTTATCAGTATATAAGGCGGTACCTTATATACTGATAACTATCATCACGTAATATTTTGATAACAGTTTGATAAGTGATTAGGGGGTGACTACAGAGATGACGACTAATAGAGGAGTATGGAAGAAAAAGACATGTTGCGCCGACCCCAAATAAATTGGGATAAGGGCAGGAGAATGATGATGAGTTTGATAAGTGATTCTTTTTCTTAGCGTGTCGATGGCAAATTTGCCCAGTATTCAGCGACGGTTATAGCATTCGCTGACGCAACCATGAGGTATTCACATGTACAGGCGGCATGTGTTTATTAGCCTATGTATGTATTTATGTGTTTGTTCCTTTGTAGCACTTTAGAGACCAAACGCGTAGGTCGATTTTGATAATTCTTATGTCATTTGATTCGTATTAATCTTGCGAGTACTACTAAAGATATGACAGTAATCAAAATATAATATGGCGACAACCAGACGCCTTATTGAGAAAAAGAAAAAAAAAAATCGACAAACTATTAAGTGGGGTATCAAAATAAAGAGTTCGCTCACTAGAAGTAGAAAAAAAAATATTTTCAAATAACCCGACTGTAAAAACAACTAAAAAGTTCCAAACAATTACATTTTCAAGCAGTCTGATGCAGTTGGTGGAATGAAATCAATAATTGAAATAAAATAACTGCCACCAACAGCATCAGACTGCTTGAAAAGTGACTTGTTTGGAACTTTTTAGTGGTTTTTTACAGTCAAGGTCTTTCAATATTTTATTTTTTTTGTACTATTTGGAACCCTAGTAGGTACTGAAATACGTCCATAAACTATTACATTTTCTTCATCTATTTGGTTTACATTATTATTTCAGCAGTAGAGTAGAGTAGAGTCTTTGTCTCGGGCTGTACCTACTTTGAACATAACTTGAGAATTTGTGTAGTAAATATTTGGATACTTGACCTTTCAACATAAAGCTTGCTGTATATTTTTTATGTTTCTTGTGATAAAATATGGTAGAATGGTTTGAAAAAAGGATGAAATTTAGTGTCTCGTTTTTGTTGAAGAAAGTACAAACAGTGTACTTAGGTTTTACGAGAAAACGTTAATTTTTAAAGCTTTTAGTAGCGTAAAAGTTAAACATTAGGTATTTTTAATGAAGATTTTTTTTGCTTTTGATGGAATTTTGCTAACTATAATTAAATTCGCTTTCTTTACTTGGTTACAGCAAAATCAATCAGCTCTTTCTAAAAAATATTATCCATTGCCGCTTAAAAACATTATTGGTAACGCTTACAAAAATATTATGATCCTAAGCCTTCGGGGACTAAAAACTTAATTGAATTTACCTCGATTCGGTTTTTAATTGAGTTTACAGACAATTTAAGAGACCTTAATGCGGTCCGTGTTGTAACCATGTTTTGAACTTAGATTATGGGCGGCTATTTGGTTCTGAGTTGATCAATCTTGAGTTTATGAATACTTGGCCATTGCCAAGTACTTAACGTACTTACGTAACTTTAATATCTAATAAAAATGCATCAATTAATTTGTAATTTTGTTTTATTATTTTATTCATCAATACTTTTCTCATTGTACTTTTAGTTAAGTAAAACGTCATATCACTTAACATTTTTAGTAAGAAGACGTAATAAACAAAAATATTCAACATCTACTCGGATTTCATGGTTTCCCTAGGGATTTTGTGAAATCCCTGGTTTCCTCATTTCTCTACGACATATCTATGTAGCGGAATTTTTGAACGTGATTTTCACCCACTTCAAAACGTCGGATTGAAATTGAAACTTCGCTTCGTCATGTTTTCCGCAAATAAACGTATTTTCTTTCTTTTCTTTCACACTTATCAAGAACCGATGACGAAGCATGGTTAGCTAAGTGACGTCATTATTAATCGAATATGGCGGACTCTCAAAGATGGCGGATTAGTTATTTTATATGCATTCCCATGATATGGGTAACAAATGATAGGGTTTGCTGAGAAGGTTACATAAAATAAAAAAACAAAGCGTGGTTTTAGTTTTTTTTAAACTATAGAAAATTATTTCGTTAGCTGTTTGACAACATGTTCTTATATTAAGTTTAAAATAAAACTTTTAAGGAATCAACCGAATTCTGTTAAAATTGTTACTGTGTTACCTGTCCTTATCTACTTCTATTCTAGGTAACGACCTACATATTATGTAGATATTATTTTAAGGGCACCACATACGATGCCACATGCTAGGAATACCAGCAGGTCGTGTATTACCTATACATGACTTACCGAATAGGGTGATTGTAGTACACGTATACTTTTCATTCAATGATTGATTATAGTCTGGAATTGCACATAGGCTATATCTATTATTTATAATGGGGAAGTATCTACTGATTCCACGTGGCTGAAGTCACGTTCAGAAGCTAGTCTTATATTCCTCTTTTTGCATATCCTTATCCCATTGTTTGGAGTCGGTTCTCCTCGCCATTCACTTCATCACTCGCCGCAGCACCATACTGCATCGAGACATCTACCTAAATTTTCTGCCTTCAGGTCTTAGTGACTACGTACAACATGGTTAAAGGGAATTTTCTGTGCTTTTTCGGACCAGTTTCGATGCTCAGTACTTGTCTGGTCCTGTGTTCTCCGAGTCTACTCATAACATACCCGTATCATCATCAGGCATATTTTACTTCTTACTTATGTTATAAATGCCAAAGTTTGAATGCATTAATGGATGTACGTTTGTTACTCAAACACGCCAGAACAACTAAACGGATCTGGATGAATTTTGGCACAGAGATAGATTTTAATAGGAATAGCACATAGACACAACATACATAGAACATACTTTTATACCGGGAATATGTTCCCTTAGGATAATTTTGGACTTTCATGCTGGCGAAGTCACTGGCAGAAACTGGTATAATAATGATTGTTTAACACAAAGTTCCATCTCTGTTCTACCTTAGCAAAGTAACTGCCGTAATATTACGCAATACTTTTCCCATTTTATTCCAATGCAATTCAAACCTAAAATCTGCACTACACTACTCGCGAAGTTGATCGAAGTTAAGGTGAAAGCTCCAAGGTAGCGCGAAATTCAAATTTTCTTACGTTTTTTGGAATTTGCAGGTAGTATGTTGGTCAAAATACGATTCACGGCCGTAGCAAGTTCGTATTTACAGAACTGTTATCATTAAAATCATCAATAAAACTGTCTCAGTTAGAATTGATGCCAAATGTCATGATTTCATGAAATACTTACATTTGGCATTTACTCGTATTCTAACTGAAAAAGTTGTTTTGATGATTTTAATTATTATAACTCTGTAAATACATACTTGCTACGCCCGCGAATCAAATTTAAACCTAGATACAACCTAACACTGACCTGTACGAGTATATTGCAAAAAACGTTAGAAAATTTGAATTTCGCGGGCTACCTTGGCTTTCACCTTTAGCAAATACGATAGTGTGCAACGAACCTTATACTGCTGCTTATACTTCGGTCAACTTCGAAGAGTACTTCGACGAAGTAATTTCGCGAGTAGTGTTAGCAGGTTTCGCTCTTGGCGAAAAAGTAAATAAACAAAGCGAAAAGCATCCCTAGCACACAGCGACACACACCAGCCACAAACGACACAGACTTCAGCAAACAAACCAACAAATAATCCTACTAACAAAGTAGCGATTTATTTGTGCAAGCAAACTGCGCCGTCTGTCACCGTATTCAATTCTTTAGCCAGCCGTCCTCGAAACATTTACTTAGGCGCTGTTGGTTTAGGCCACGGTCACACTGATACGCTTTGCGACTCTGGCTAAATTCAGGTTGTTTTATTTACAGTTTGTAATTGTAAGACTTGTGAACTGGGCTCAAAGGATGTTAACTTTTCAAGGACACATAAATTGGCTACTGCAGAATCTGAGGTCGTCATTTTTTCATATCGTTGAAGTTTTTGGCGTGTATGTATTTAGGCAGTCTAAACTTTTACCCGAAGTTACAAATGCATCGCAGTTAAAAATGCACTGACTGCTCCAAGCAGTTCGTCTATGGATGCCCCAACTGCAAGAAAACTGCATTCGTGCAGTTAATCTTAACTGCCCCAAGCAGTCCGTCTATGGAGGCACCTTACACTTTACAAATTAATTACACTCTTATAAAAATTTAATTTCAAATATTCACATATCAAATTACGAAAGAAATTATCTAGAGTAACATATATTTTTTTCAAAGAAATAAAACTAGTCGTTTAGACGTGATGTTCAACTAAAAACCATTAGAAGTCGTATAACTGCGCCCTAAAATAAAACTCGCTAACCTTACTATACATATGCTGGTTAGCGGATTTTAAAACCAAGATAGGATTATGTCACGTCCATTAAATTTAGCTATCTATTGATGAACTCGGCTATACCAGCTATATAGCGGACGAAACCGCTTTCAAATGATTAGTCAGTACTGTAGGACCCCAGGGCTCCAGTAAGGCCTGCAGGGCTCCAAGGGTGCTCTATAGCTTCGGGGTTTGTCTCACTCGCTGGCTACGTGAGAGTATGGTGTGTAAGAGTGACTGGCTGACATGTAGAGTGTGAATAAAGAAAGAGGGATAACGCTGAGGATTTTATATTGATTGAAAAATAGATAATAATCTTGCATCGGGCGAACTCCAGTCTGTCATCAAACCTAACTACTCTTTAAACATTTGAACGACTCCTCAATATTCTCAACTGCCAGTTAAAGGCCGGTGCAGACCGGCTGAGTTTAGGCTGTGTCTGCAATCGCCACAGTACCTACCTACTTTACTGCCCACACTTATTCTGCTTCCGTGTGGACAAGTTGAAATAAAAACCCACTCATTAGTGTTAAAACAAATCATATGTTATGTTCTAGGGTTGTGTGTATTACTAAGCCTCCGCTGTCCATCCATCCGTCCGTCCGTCCGACTGTCAGCGGGCTGTATCTCATAATCCGTAATAGGTAGACAGTTGAAATTTTCTCAGAATGTGTGTTTCTGTTGCCCCTATAACAACAAATAAAAATAAATTCAAAATTAAAGGATTCTCCCTAGAGGCTCCCCCTAGAAACGTGATTTTATTTTTTTTTTTTTTTGCTCGATCTTAGTAATGGCAGTAGACGCGTATAATCTTGTAAGATGCGAATTCATTCACGAGTCCAACTTGCACTTGACCGGTTTTTTTTTTTTAATAAGGCCTATTATAATTAGTACCCATTCAAAAATTTTGACGCCATAATATAATCTACCGCGCGATTTGTACATATAGAACAGTCCAAAATCAACCATCGGACAGTTGCCCGGACCAGACCCAACAGCCGTCTGGTCGGAGGATTTGCGAGACTCTACTCCCTGTTCGGCATGCCCCTAAAATAATATGCTATTACTTTTTCAGCCATTTAGAGCGGTCTCGCTGAAAGAGTGCCTATAAAACAGAAAACCCTCCGAAAAGAAAAAGAGGGAACGTCTTGAAAGAGAAAATGAAAGAAAAATAGTAAAGTGGGGCGTAATCCTCATTGTGAAATTTCAATAAAATTACATTATTTTATTTCAGGTAGACCATTAGACCCATATTCAATACAAAAAAAAACAAGAACATAAAGTAACAATTTGTCATCAATTAACTTAAATTTATTACATTCAGATTAAATTAATTAACAACTCCAAAGTGAATGTCAAATTAAAAAAAAACAAACAAAAAAATACTAGCAAATGTCAGAATAAAATCTCAAATGTCAATTACAATTAAATAATTAGGTAATGAAATGCCAAAACACAGAATTGAAATAATGTCTATAGAACTGAAATCATTACATAACAAAAATCACTCCTTTTTTTTTTTGGGGGTGTGGGAAATCATCCAATGACTTCTCCCGCTCTAGGTGGAGCGGGAGCCTGAGACATGCCTGCCACATCAGTGCCCAATGCAGGGACAATTAAAACGCCTACTTCCTGTCACACAAATATTATAAAGGCGAAACTTTGAAGAGATGGATCACTATTTGTTACCCAACCACGCCAGAACGGTTGAACGGATCTAGGTAAAATTTGGCAGAAAGATAAATTATATTCTGGAATAGTAGTTAGGCTATAATTTATAATGGGGGATGAACTAATTCCACGCGGGTGAAGCCATTATCAGAAGCTAGTAAGCAATATAAATGTAAGGGTCTCCTAAAATCCAGGATGTTTAACGTCCACATAAACTGCGTGTATGTGTGGACCAGACAAAAGACGGTACAGTTTATGACAGCACTCACGTCACGATAATGACTCACGAGATCGACCTTTAAGCTGATAGGACGGTGCTGTGATATTAAAGAGGAATAATACTGATATTAACAGTTTTATTCATAAAAGGTGGTCCATAAAACACTAGTATATCCCGCTAGACTGGAAGCCAATTCCCACGGAGTTAGGAAAAGGCTGGCAGATTGATTGATTCATAGAAATCTCTAAACTATTTAGCACATACAATTTTGTCCTATTCAGATTTTAAACTCATATTAGATAAATAGCTTTTGCAGCAGCTTCTTTGTACAACTCCATGTCTGACATCCGTAGGTCATGCTTGGTAGAATACATATTGTGTTAATTTTTTTTTTCTTTTACCTTCGATTGATATAACCGAGTTTTCATGACGTGTTTTAGAGCCCAGTATCTCTTGCATCCTAGGGTTGTCCTATTTTTGACTTCTTTTGTTGTGAGGTCTGTGGGAGATATTATTTGACCAAGATATGTGTATTCGCTTACATATTCCAATTCCGTAACGTTGTTGGGTTTAATAGGGATTTTAGTGTAGTTTGTCATCGATTTTGTTTTACTGGTGTTCATCGATAGTCCCACCTTTTCGAAATATTAAATATTAAAATAAAATGGAAAGAAGTATACTCAACATAAAATTAAAAGACACAGTTCGATTAAAAACAATAAGAAAACAAACCAAAATTACTGATATAAAGTACCGAATCATACAACTCACTCGGGACATTTAATAAGAAGTAAGACAGTAAAGTGGGCCAAAGAAGTGACTGAATAGTGCCCTAGATATAAAAAGAGGAGTAAAGGTAGACAGTATCGTAGATGGGAAGATGATATTAAAGAGGTGGCAGGAACTACTTGGACGAGGAAGGCGAGAGACAGATCATTGTCGAGAACACTTGGGGAGGCCTATGCTGGCAAGAAAGACAATCTAGAAACCGGTGTCTGATGATGAAGATTAGTATTTGAAATCCGACACGCACTTGGCCAGTTTTTTTTAACTTTTCAAAAGCATAATATAGTATTGTATAATTTCGAAGCATTTTCTAATTTTGTAAATGTGAGTACTATGGGGCATTTAATATACGAGTAACTGCAATAATAACATGAACGAGCATCATTTTGTCGTGCTCACTCAAATGTCTCGCTGATGGTGGCGCGTATGTTGGGTCATTCAGTTCCCTTCAAAATGGTTGAGCTGAGTGGTGCTCATCCACACGTCATGTTCGCGAACGGGCGCTGTCAGTTGAGACTGGTCGCCTCTTAACTGCCACAGGCTTGTTTTAATCTTCATTTTCTGAATGTTTTTTTTTTATTTTTTATTTTTGTTTTACATTGTTCTCGCATAATAGCAATAAACACAACCGAAAAACATAATAGCAAATAATAGCAATTAGCTTCATCGTTTTGACTGACCGACTCGTCAATTCAAAAGTGCCTGTAAATGGTTTATTTGAAATAAATGCTTTGAGTTTGAGTTTGAAATCTATCTCTGTGCCACATTTCATCTAGATCTGTTCAGCTGTTCTAACGTGATTGAGTAACAAACATTCAGCCATCCATCCAAACTATCGCATATATAATATTTGTAGGATTTCGCTGATGAGTTGCTAACAAGTGCTAAAATTACAGGTCAGAGACTTTTACGATTAAGGATGTATGTTTGAATGTCATACTTGATTTTGGAAGTTTTCTTTTTTGCTATTGATAGACACGCGTTTGACAACTAACTTACCTGATGGTAAGCGATGATGTGGTCAAAGATTATTATTATTTCGTTTATTCATTTATAAATACAATGCGATCTGTGGCCAGAAGAACAGCTTTCTGAATCAAGCCCTTGACCCAGCTGCCTAACGCCTCTTGAGGTGCTGGTCGAGGCTCCTGACTATAAGGCCATTGGCTTATTATAATTATTATTAGAATGCTACCCAGTATCGGGGATTGTGGAAGTCAGATAGGCACCATCTAAATACTGATATTTAGGTGCATCTGGTGAGAATAGGTATGCCTAGTGGATTCGGGGTAGGAGAGCAGTGGTGGCCCAGTGGTAACAGTGGTAACAGCCCCAACTTACGAGTTGTACGTCGTGGGTTAAAACTCAGGCAGGCACTCTACTTTGTGTTATTTATTTCATAACCACTGCTCTCAAAACGGTGAAGGAAAAAAACCACACATGTGACATCCACCAAGTTGCACTGGGTCCGCGTGATGGATTACGGCCCACTCCTTCTCCTGGGAAGAAGGCGTGAGTCCCAGCAGTGGGAATATTATAAGTTTGACAATGGTATCAATTCTGTTGTGCACAAACTAAACTTAATTTAGTCTATTGCTATATTTTTCTGTCTAATCAAACAAGAAAGAGACGGACGTAAATTAGAGCTGTCAAATTAAGTTGGAACTAATATTTCCATACAAATTAAGGGTACACGTAAAAACATGTCGACTAAAAACACGGTGAAGCGCAAGGCGCAAACTAGTTTGTCATCTCGAACTTAGTTCATAGCTATAGCTGTCCTTTTCTCGCAATGCCTTTTGGTAAAAGATAGCGATTCTAATTTTAGTTTAGTTACTGAACAAGAGAATCGGCACCAATGCTTATGCTTACTGTATGACTGGAATGGTAGCTGATCTCAAGATATTATATATTTGGCTAAAAGCTAGGTAGATGATCCGGAAAGTAGTAGAAAGATTAAAGCGGACGAAGAAAAACTATCTCTTGTTTAGATAGAAAATTTAATTAAAGTGCTGCGCCGTCACTATGATAAATGTGAAGTAAAGCACTAAGTACCCCCACTTCCGACAAACGTGGAAGTCCGTTTATTTGTTTCATTACTACTACAGATAAATTAAACGCAGCTACAATCTACTACCTATTTCAGCGTTATTGTAGATAATAGAATAAATTACCTGTCAAATGGATGAAATACGTGTTCAACGCCTTTTTTTTTGTGGGGTGGGAAATCATCCAATGACTTCTCTCGCTCTGGGTGGAGCGGGAGGGCGTGTCAGACTCTTACTGACTAAAACCCACCCCTGTTCCTTCCTGCCCTTAGCGCCCAGGGGCGAGGTAACTCTGTTTCGAATTTATCCTCAACCCCCGGGCAGGCATCGGCCATGACGGGCCCCGTCCCTATTGCTGACAACTCTTTGAGGCGCGCGTGGAACACTATGCGCCGTCGACTCTCGGGCCTGGTGCTGATCGGACGGCGAGCTACCCATTACTCGCCGTCCGCAGGCCCGGGTCTACGGTGGCCGGAGATCGTCTCGCAGCGCCGGAAGTCCCAGGCGTCTCCTGAGGCAGCTGCTGCTGAAAGCGTGAGCGCGACTCCGTTGTTGAGTCTCCCTCACGCGTCCCGCCTCCGCCTTCGCAAGCATTACTGCTTCGCAGAAGGAGGAGACGGCTTCCCATTCCCTCTCGCTCCGTACCATGGCCTGAACCAGGGCAGGGCGCGAGAGGTCGCTGCCGCCTATCGCATCCACGAGTTCACGGCGGGGCTCCGCCCAAGACGGGGAAGACCTCCACCGTATGATCCACCGTGTCTTCGGGACGATCCATGCAATGGAAACACCCGGGGGTCACCTCCCGCTTGATCCGAAACAGGAACCTCCCGAAACAGCCGTGTCTGGTGAGGACCTGCGTCAGGCGGAAGGTGAGGGCGCCGTGGGGCCTCTCCAGCCAGTGTTCATCGCCTGAACATTAGTGTGTGGCAGAGTTGGTTCCTGCATAAAGCAACAATGCACAAAGAAACTGTGTTTCCTGACAGCTTCTACCTGGAGGTCTTTAAGTCAGGAGTGAATAGGTTACTTCTAGGCAAGCGAGCTTCATCGTCGACCACATAACCGCTTACCATCAGGTATTAGGTGAGATAGTATTCAAGCGCAAGTGGTAAAAAAAATGGTTTACGACAACGGGTAGCGGTTTGATCCGTTACATGGGTATCATTTCTTAATCCAATTTCTTATAGTCATGAGACAGTCCGGGAATTTTTATTGCACATGGTAAAATGAGGTTGTTATTTGATTTAAAGACAGTGTTGGCAAAATGCAGTGGTAGCTAAGTGGTAATTGCCGCGACTTACGTCGTCGTGGGTTCAAACCTACTTTACTTTGTGTAAATTATTTCATCATACAACGTTGAACGAAACCATCGTTAGGAATCCGGCATGTCCTAGAAACATATTTATCTTTTAGTATACGTGTTTTAGAATAATGCCTGTTGTTATAGAGTAATAATGCGTAGTTTATTATAAACTAATAATGCGTCTTATTTGGGACAGCGCTCGTACGACGCGTTGCGTGAGCTCAGCACAGAACACGCAAGCTAACCACTCAATACCATTGGCATATAACTGCGCCTTAAATTAAAAGACAATGTGACTATCAATCAAGCTTCCCATCCGCAGACATTAACCAACCGTTCAAAAAATATATCATAGGAACATCGTCCTCAAAAATACAAATTCTATATCAAAGTTGCAAGTGACGTCATAATGCGGTTGCTCCCTTAACTGACTTACGAGCTCTGTCGGTAACTCGCTTACGGAGCGTCGCGCGTATGTAATTGTGTTAGGAGTCGTAACTTATTCACGAGAGAGGTAAACACGATGAGACGTCAAAGAGCACAGTTTTGCTTGGAATAGATATGTGCAGTTAAAATTCAAGCACATAAGAACACACACACATACATTATGAACATCGTACACAATGGAACGTCGGCAATGGTTTATCATTACATTGGTTGAATACGAGGCTTATAGCATTGTTATATGTTTATATTATTAATAATTTTTTCTATAATGTGCGTTTTATTTGTGCAGAATAAACAATTTTTTTTTCTTTTTTTCTTATAAGATATTTATCAACCCTTTTTTTTAGGGGTGGAGCTCGTGGCTAAAGTAATAAAGCTTGCTGGGGTTTGTCCATGGATGGGTGACCATCTTTACATACCGAGACTCCTCTGTGCCTCGGAAACCAGGTTAAGCCGTTGGTACCGGCTGTCAATCGTGGATCTTTAACAGTCGTTACGGGTCGTCTGAAGCCCGAAAGTCTGACAACCAGTCTTACCAAGGGGTATCGTATTACCCAGTAACTGGGTTGTGGAGGTCAGATAGGCAGTAGCTCCATGTAAAATACTGGTATTCAGCTACATCCGGTTAGACTGGAAGCCGACCCCAAGATACTCGTAGTTAGGAAAAGGCTAGGCAGATTGTTTGTTTTTTTGAGGGGTGGAAAATAATCAGACTTGTCCCGTTTTGGGCGTGTCAGACTGTGGCCCACCCATGTTTCTTGAGTTACCTGTGCATTCCAAAGCCACGGTGATTTTTTCAAAATCTCTCGTGACCCAGGTAGACTTTGACCCTAGCGAGCCCGGTCAATTGTTCTGACATCACTTTGAAGCGCGCGTGGACCACAGCGCGCCGTCGACCGTTCTATATCGGACGGCGAGCTACCCATTACTTAACTTCCGTAAGCCCGCGCCTACGGTGACCGTGAATCGCCCTGCGTCTCCCGACGCCCATCGACCCTGAACCCTGAGTCCTAGACTTATCCATTAGCTTTCTCACCACCACAAAACGTAACCCTATGCTCCAGTTTTATTAGAACCTTTCGCAACCATCCCTCATCCGACAAAGCCCTCTCGTACATTATTCTCTCCACACTCCTCTAACTCGAGAACTTGTACAAACAGCGCCACAAAGCGACAGACGTGTGTAGAGTAACGCTGTCACTTGAGAGTCCCGACACTGACACGGCGACACCACGGAGTAGATTGGTACAGAAGATCAGCCTCATACATAATCATCTGCTTAGGCTTTTGCAAACTATATTGAGGTTGGCTTTCAGTTTAACCGAATGTTGCTGAATACCAGTGTAACTACAAACTTCAGTATTTTTACATGGTACGACTGTCTATTTGACCTCCTCATCCCAGTCATAAGGTAACACGATCGATATCCCTCTGCAAGACTCAAACTCGATTTTTTGGCTTCTGACTGTAAAGGGAGGAGAAAACTATGAGGAATGGGGCGATGAAGAACTCGCCTTGGTGTCTCCAAGGCGAAGTCTTGATGAGTCGTGGGAACGAATTAAGATGCCAGTTACAGTCTGTTGATTCTCTGTCTGTTGCTGGATTTACAGTTGAGACCTTCTTTAAAATGACTTCCGAGAAATGAAGGTCGATTTCACACAACGTGCGAAAACAGGCACACGCGCACATAGACGCGTGCTGGTAATGTCATACAAATTTCGGTCGCGAGTGTATTTGTACTCGCTGTACGAGCTTAGGTGTCTATATGTGCGTGCGTGTGCGCTTTTTGTATAGAGCTGGTCTTCTGTGCCCATCCACTCTGTGGTGCTGGTTTTTGGTAGACAAGAAATGTCGCGCGTTAGGAAGCGAGGGTTTAAGTGAATGTGAGCTGGAAATGGTTCCGAATTACAAAGAATTATATTGAATTTGGGGTTTCATTCTGTAGAAGAATAAGGACCATGTTGTGAGAAATGTTTTGAATGACTATTTGATTTAGAGAACACAAAAAACCATGAATATGTGTAAAATTAAAATTATTATCGAGTATTTAAGTTGGTCGGAAGACGCAGCGTTGGAAGGCCTCCCACACTGTGGATCGATGACCTGGTGAGGGTCGCGGGTAACCGTGTGCGAGGCGCACAGGACCAGTTGTTGTGGCGATGCTTGGAGGCCTATGTCCATCAGTGGACGTCTTTCGGCTGAAATGATGGTGATGATTTAAGTTGATAACCTGACCTCCAATAATCCTTTCATTAACTGTACCCAAGTAACAGTCACAGATCAAAAATATATTACAATTATTTATCTGTAGAATCGTTCGAAACGGGCGAGAGCAGCGCTACATAATTAATATAACCTTGAACAAAGGGTGATTACTCCTAAGACGAGACGATGTCATTCGCCCCAATCCCCAGGGTTCGATTCCCAGTTCACATCAATATCAATCGTTTGACAGTTTACTATGCGTCCATTTCATTTGAGTGTCATTTTATAGTAAGCAAATAAATTATTTTATTGAAACTGCTCTCCAATAAATTGTTTATGGATTATTGGGAGAGATGCTTTGAGTAAATGTTTGAGATATAAACTGAAAAGTGGTGGTACAATTATGTGCATGGGCGAGGTACATGACATCATAGGCATGTTTGCGAGTACATCTAGGATTTATTCCCATCAAAATTACTTTTACATTCTTACATTTAAAAGTAAGAATGTAAAAGCTTAAGTAATAACAGCCGCACAGGTTGATCCGTCAGGTTAAGCTACGCTTGCCGGGGTTGGTCCATAGATGGGTGACCATCTTTACATACCGAGACTCCACCGTGTCTCGGAAAGCACGTTAAGCCGTTGGTCCCAGCTGCCAATCGTGGATCTTTGACAGTCGTTATGGGTTGTCAGAAGCTCGAAAGTCTGACAACCAGTCTTACCAAGGGGTATCGTATTACCCAGTATCTGGGTTATGGAGGTGAGATAGGCAGTCGCTCCATATAAAATACTGATATTTAGCTGCATCCGGTTAGACTGGAAGCCAACCCCAAGGTAGTTGGGAATAGGCTAGGCAGATTGATTCTTATATAATTCATTCAGCGCCTATTAGTTTTAGAGCCGCCCTCAATTCTCAAAAATCTAATTATTGGTCATGCCAATGAATCGCCAAACTGAAGTGGCAGTGGGCAGAACAGATGGTCGATGCGGCAAAACGTTCTGAAGTGGCGACCGCATACCAGAAGATGCAGCGTTGGAAGGCCTCCCACAAGGTGGACCGATGACCTGGTGAGGGTCGCGGGTAACCGTGTGCGAGACGCATAGGAGCGGCCTATGTCCAGCAGTGGACGTCTTTCGGCTGAAATGATGATGATGATGATTATGTTCCATTACTTATTAAACCATTTACAGAGGAGGACCTCTTTTTCGGTCACGTTATTAACCCTTCGGGTAAGGAACCCTAAAAAAACAGGATGTATTTATTTCTTTACTTATTGATTAGAGGTTATCCTACAAGAAGTCTATATGGTTTTAAGAAAAATATTTAACTTACTCGCACTTGCCCAGGTTTTTTCATTTAACCTCCATGAGATATAGCTAATTTAGTTTGACCCTATGTTAATTCTGGTTTTACTAAAATCACGCCAGGTACCTCAAAAACAGAAACAAACAACGATTTTTTCATCCAAAATCCTTTCCCATCATCCATTTCCCTCTCAAAGAGTTTTAATTTCCTGGCTGACCTAACTAAGCTAACCCACAAAGGGGTAAGCAGTCCTCCACAACTCATTACTTGTAAATGATGCGAACTTTTCTCATTTCAGGTAAGTACCTACCACGAGAGCCTCACTACACAAGCGCATCTTTTATGTACCAGCCCTGAATGTTGGATAACCAAGTAAGTGGTACGGTCAAAAGCGTTAACTATGAAAGCCTTGCTAGGTACGAAATAATGGTTCTATCGATGTCAAATTGATACATTGACGTGTGGTAGGTCGGTTGTTGCTTTTCATTGATAAGAAAAAAAGAGTGGCACTCCGGGAGTGCCGACAGAAGTCAAAACTTAAACAAAAATGCACATCGCGCCCAGAGAAGTTTTCACTTCAAAAACCTGCAATTATAGATAACGAAATGGTTGCGATGTTATCAGGGTTCCGTACCCGAAGGGTAACCAACGGGACCCTATTACTAAGCCTCCGCTTTCAGTTCGTCCCTCTGTTTGTCTGTCAGTGGGCTGTATCTCATGATCCGTAATAGGTAGATAGTTGAAATTTTCACACAATGTGTATTTCTTTTGCAGCTATGACAGCAAATAAATTAAAAATGAAAGGGAGCTCCGCTACTAAAAACGAGTTTTTTTTGATATTTTTTGCTCGAACTTAATAATGGCAACAAGTAGACGCGTATAAACTTATTCGATGATACGGAACCCTTTATGCACGTTTTTTTTTTGTGATGTAGACGAAAAACTTATTATGTAATGCTGTGTTGTGTTGTATTGATTTGTTATTTTATTGCTAACCTTTTTTATTAATTTGTTGAACAAATGTATATTTAAATCAACTATTCATGTATTAATTTGTTTGTTAATTTTTATAATAAAATTTGTTTAATTAATAATATGTGAATACGCCTTAAATAATGCTTGTTTAAGGCGCATATAGCCGCCAAGTGGCGCCCTCATTGAATAAAAAAAAAGGTCGTTTTTGTCAATTTTGCTTACTACTTTGGATACGAAACATTTTGAGTACTGGTTTTAACAATGTAAAAATACCTTATCCTCTTTGTAAAAAACGCAACATAGGATTCGTTAATCTTTATTTTCTATGATAAGATACTCGAATAAAGCGGAGGCAGGCCCTTAATGGCACTCATCACCAAATATATTTTTGTTAAAATGCGGACAACGCAGTGGGCTGCATTGTTGTCAGCACTAATGCTTTTACTATTAAAAGTAAAAATTAATGTTGTCGCTTCATTCTGAATCTAAAAATAATAACGAACTGCTATTTACTTCTAACTTTCTTATAGATACTGAGGTAAGTAAAGTCTAATTATTGAAAAACATGAGTACTTTAAACCGGGCTCTTTGATATTTTATTTGTGGAAGTGTCGTTTGTGTTGTACAACTGCTCTAAAATCTCTCGAACTCGACCTTCTCTCTCTAATCTTAGAAATATAGTACATTATCAAGGCACCAAACTGCAAGGTTACCCCATCCTGTACAAAATAAAGCATCCTTCTAAAATTTTACGAAAAGCCTAGTACAAACTTTGCTCGAATATTCAAGAACGCATTTCATCTGAAACCAAACGAGACTAGAATGGATAACGACTAGTTTTTAACGACGACGACGATATAGTTTTTAAGTTATTTATCAAAATAGATGAAAAATGACCATTCCCGCCCCCCTTATCTCCGAAACCCTAGGCTATTCACTAGAACTCCGAAATTCTAGGCTTAGAATTTTGAAAAAAAATACAGAAACTTATAATTCTTTACATAGAAGAAATACCGGTATATATAAGATTTGTTCGGAACCCATCACGCGCGAGTCTGACTCGCTCTTGGCCGGTGTTTTTTTAAAGTGAACCGCTTCGTCCTCCCAAGTAGAGTTAAAGTACACAAACGTATTTCTGTCTCACAAGGCAGAATAGCACAGTAAGTGAACTCCATACAACTGGCGAAGCCAGCTACACTTACACATAGACGCACTAACAGTGATCTCAAACAAATGCCGGTCACGAGTGCACTCGCAAAAAAAAAACAAAAACAAAAACTCGCACTGTACGTGACGCGTGTCTGTGTGTGCGTGCGTGTTCGCCCGTTGTACGGAGCTAACCTTCCGTACTTTTCTTTTTTGTTACTAACTCAGTAATACGTTTTTCGTTTCATAAAAAGGTTTACGGTTTCTGCTGAGCTTGACTCACATGAGCACTTTTTTAACGTACCGGAAAAAAGATAGTAAAAGACTGGAATTGCCGCTCTAAAAAGCGCTATTAAAAGATAAGATGCGAGGTCATTTCATGTAACTGTAAGTATTGTAAGTTCGCCTTTTGACAGTCGTCAAAAAAGCTATTTTATATGAGCTATGTGATTTACGACATAAAAGAGAGTGCTTAACCAGAATAGGAAAACTTAATACGTTTACGCTTTAGGTAGAAAAAATTACAGTTTAAATAATTCTGCTGTCTTAAAAGTTAAAATTACGAACTTGGTACCCAAGCGACCCTATCCAAATCTCCGGTCAAATATTCCAAGCCCTTAACTTCTAACAAACTGTATTTGGAGTAAACCGCCTGACACCGGATCAAACCCCTTCGCGCTAGATCTAAGCGGTTGATACCAGTTTAACCGAGCTAATACTGGTTGTTCGCCAATTACACTTTAGTAAGAGGTTAAACACAATTAAGTTAAGTGCGTTTTGTTTAATTCAATTTAGTTCTAGTAGGACCCATAATATCGATCAGTAACAATTTCAGAGTAGATTATTTACTTTTATAAAGTAAAATATTGGTCCCATCCAATTGTTGATAGTTGGCTAGACTAGGACTTTTTTACTTTTATACGTCAAATTTTGTCGTCAATTTAAACTAGATGAGGCCAGTGTTTCCTAGCTGACCAGCCAAAGAAGAAACACCGAAACAAACTCAGAGGCCAACTCGTAAATTCAAAATGATTATGTCGTGTAATAATTTTAAATTATTTTGTTTCTACACAACGTCAAGTCCATAAACCTATTTGAAACAAGAGCTCCAAGCTACACACATAAATAAATCAGTACCGGACACTAAACCTCTCGCGTTTCATTTAAAATTTTAAAACCACTCTTGTTTTACGAGTGTTACATAAATCCGCCATTTTTATTGTTCGCGCGGTCATAACTGGTTGTATGGTATCCACTTGGATCTGGTTCAAACCGCTTCAAACCGCCGCGCGCCGCTGACAACCGGTGTGAAGTACTTTTCAAACTGTAGATCATCATTCTCCTGCCCTTATCCCAATTTATTTGGGGTCGGCGCAACATGTCTTTTTCTTCCATACTCCTCTATTAGTCGTCATCTCTGTAGTCACCCCCTTTTTACCCATATCCTCTTTCACACAGTCCAACCATCTTTTCTTTGGCCTTCCCCTACTCTTATAGCCATCCACATCCATACACAACACTTTCCTCACGACATTTTCTTCATTCCTCCGCATCACATGCCCATACCACGACAACCGATTTCCACACAATTTTTCAGTCAGCGGTGCCACTTTCAGACTTCCTCTTATATACTCATTCCTAATTCTATCCATGCGCGTAACACCACACATTGCTCTTAGCATTCTCATCTCAGCTACATGCAATTGCTTTTCATTCATCCCTTTTGTGGCCCAACATTCTGAACCATACAAGACAGCAGGTCTGACCATTGTTTTATAAATCTTCCCCTTAAGTTTTAGGGGAATGCGGGAGTGAATGCAGTACCGGTGACCTGCCGCCATTTCATCCATCCAGTGTTAATTCTGTGCTTAACAGTCCGATCTATTTCGCCATCGCTTTGCACGAGTGAACCGAGATACCGAAAATCGGAGCAGACTGGGAGAAGCGCGCCATCTAGCACTACAGCTTCAGAACTGGAGAGACCGCCGAAATCGCAGAACATGTATTCAGTTTTGGTTCTGCTGATTTTCAAGCCAACTTTCTCCAGCTTCTGTTGCCATTTCTCCAATCTGCTCTGGATCTCAGGTCCATCTTCACCGACCAGAACAATGTCGTCGGCAAACAGCATGCACCAGGGTGCCTCTTCCTGTATTTCCGACGTAAGAGCGTCCATAATCAACAGGAAGAGGTAAGGACTTAAAGCCGACCCTTGATGCAAGCCTACAGCCACACTGAACTCATCGGTGTTGCCAGCAGCCGACCGGACGTAGGTACTAGATTGTCTGTACATAGCACGAATCAACTCAACATACTTCCCAGGCAAACCTTTCTCTTTCAAGGCCCACCACAACACATCCCGAGGTACCCTATCATACGCTTTCTCAAGATCAATGAACACCATGTGCAAGTTCTTGTGCACACGTCTGTACTTCTCGCACAATTGACAGAGGGCGAAGGTGGCGTCCATTGTCCCTCGACCTGGCATAAACCCAAACTGGTTCGGGGTAATCTCACTCTCCTCTCGCAATCTTTTCTCTATCACTTTCTCCCATACTTTCATAGTATGTGACATGAGCTTTATCCCTCGATAGTTGTTGCAGTCCTGTACATCCCCTTTATTCTTGAAGATGGGCACTAGCGAACTATTGCACCATTCTTGTGGGATCACTTCTTCATACAACAACTTATTGAAGAATAAAGTCAGCTACATACATCCATCCTCTTTTAAACACTTCCATACTTCTACTGGTATGTCATCAGGGCCCATGGCCTTTCCATTTTTCATACATTGAACTGCCTTTCTTACTTCATCCATGCTAATTTTTCTCACCAAACCCATATTTACTTGTACCTCTTTGAGCACACCATTCCATTCATTCTCTTCGTTCATCAACTTTTCAAAATAAACCTTCCATCGCTCTTTTATTTCGTCATCTTTCGACAAGACTTTACCGAGTTCATCTTTCATACATTTTATGTGCATTATATCCCTCTTTTCACTTTTCAAACTGTAGATGTCAGATAAAAATGACGGATATTTGTTTTGTTTATTCCATTTTAAAAATTGATATTTATTTGTGTTCATTTTCATACATTTTATGAGTGATTTCAGTACTAGGTTACGCAGTGCTACGTAGAAGTCTGTGGTTTGTGGTTTTTTTTCGAGTTTATGTGTGTTAATAAATTGGTTTTAGTCCATTTAATATTGTGAGAGTAATTTTGTGGTGCCTCCTGTTGTTCTTTATTGATAAACTGGCAAACTTTTATTCATCTAGGTTTTATATTTTGTCTGTCCCAATATAATATTATATAGACTGTTGCTATTAACTGCGAATATCACTGTTTGTCTTTCTGATCGCGAAACATTCAAAAACTACTAATCGGATTTTCATGTGATTGTCCCCAATAGCCAGAGTGATTCACGAGGAAAGTGGAGGAGGTGGGTGGTGGGGTGTGGTGTATCTATCCTCCAACATAAGTGGGTAGTAGGTACTTAGATACATTTCAAAAGTAGCTAACACTAAATTACCTTATAATAATTGGCTACAATTATTATTAGCCTGGGCACGCAAACACACGCCTCGTGCCACTGAGGCAGCACAGTTACACTTACAGGCTTGAGTGGCAACTAATGGCCGCGCGGCAAATCGCTACACCAATTTATGAACTCATATTTGTCACGGGAAAGCTGGGTTATACAGTGACACTGACGCGTGAGAGAGCCTTGAGTTTTGCATTATGTGAGGGTGTAAAAATGTAGGATAAATGTATGGGGATATTTTAACATGTTTTTATAAGCTTCATCTGTAAATATGTTTTAAAATCTTAGGTTGTGTTCAGATCTGGCGAACGCGCCGCGAATGCGTTCACGAGCTGCGGGCATGTACACACTACACTACACTACACTACACTACGCTACACTGTGCGAACCTTGCGTCAGTTGCGCTAAAGAGGCGCACCAAACTATTGCAGTAGTAGGCTCGAGAACGGCTTGCGAAGATCTGGACACATCCTTAGAAGTAAAATTTGACCCACTTCCCGGTTGAGCTGAAATTTTGCATAAATGTTTAGTTTGGATGACAATTCATGGTACGTAGTGCCATCATCCTAAAATAATTTTTTTTTTTTTTTTTTTTTTTTTTTTTTTTTTTTTTTTTTTAAAAAACGTTGCCCCACACTAGGAATTACTCCTGTATCGTGGGTGCGTTTACAAACATATAAACTCACATACACAAGACACCCAGACCCGGAACAACTATCTGTAGGCCATACAAATATTTGTTCCGTGCGGGGATCGAACCCGCGACACGCAGTGCAGCAGCCGAAACGCTCAACCACTGCGCCAACCGTGCCGTCCAATTGGCTGACTCTCATAGGTGGCGGTCTAGTTATTTTTTACGCATTCCCAAGTGGTATCAAATGAAAGGATTTGCTGGAAAGAATACGGAAAAAATAAAATGAAGTCACTCTAAGCGTGTTTTTTTGGGTTCCGTACCAGAAGGATTCAAACAGAGCCCTATTGCTGTCAGTCACGTGTCCACGTGTCCGTCTGTCTGTCTGTCTGTCCGTCGCAGAATTTTGTTCCGAAGAATTTAATAACTTCGCAATGCTTATGAACTTGAAATTAAGTGGTAACTTTATTACGTATCTTTTATTTTAAAAAATATTAATAAATCAAATTTTTTCTTTGATAATTGACTTATTTGGTACGGAACCCTAAATGTGCGAAGTCCGACAAGCTCTTGGCCGTTTTATTTAGTTTCGAAACTAAGTACAATATGATTAATTAATGTTTAAAGCTTCCTTTTAAGTCTTGACTTTGTTTCTGCATGTTTTAGTAGAGTGTTTTATTCATACGTTTCTTCAATTTCCTAAAGTTTAGACGCTAAGAAACATCCAAAACTATCTCTAAAGAGTTTGCAATGTGATTGTTCAACGTTCACGCATGAAACTCTATGAAACAACCCCATTGTATTCACCTATTGTTTCAAATTTCGCAAACCGCACGTTACATAAAAGCTTTCATGCATCAAATATTCATGAGTTACACTGCGGTGTGACAGACGGCCCGCTCGAGGATCCAACCAACTGCGACGCAGGAATTCTGCACTTAACAATAAGGCTGATTGTCCAGTGGAGCGAAGAGGATAGGAGCGGAGCGGAGCTGTGCCAATATTAAGGGTGCGTTTCCACTGAAGCGGAGCTGGGCGGAGCGGAGCGGAGACGTGCAGGAATCGACCAATCACAATGGTTGAATTACCCGTCGCATGAACTTAGCCTAGCTCCGCACAGTCCGCAGTCCGCAACTCCGCTCCGCAGTACCTCGCTCGATATCAAAGGACAGACACAGTCCGCAACTCTGCTCCGCATTACTCCCTCGCTCCGTTCTACTGCCTCGTTCCAAATCAATGGACAGGCAGCCTGCACCAGCCGCCGACAGTTAGACCGTGACGAATGCGCTGACGGTTTTATGAACAAGAACGTTGTTGTTTTGTAAAGCACTTTACTGGAGTGTTCAGTTTCTAGCATATGAGTACTTTTAAAAAATATTTTGCAGTGAGGGTTATGGTGCGTTTTTAGGTTTCCGTAGTCCTAACACGGACAAGGAACCCTTATAGATTTATGTCCGTCTGTCCGTCCGCAGTCTAGCTAAAAGACCGTTAGTAGCTGTAATTTTGCATGGATATTACACCGACTAAACGAAAGAATAAAATCTTTAAAAACTATTTTTTCTTTTTACGATCTGTAAAGCTTGAGGCGAGGTCAGATTTCAGAGAAAACCGTTTGTTTCAAATATGTGTTACATTAAAAACATACTAGATACCAATTATACCCATTTCTTTCTGGTTTTCTGTATAATCCAATAAAAATACAAGTATAAAACGACTTGTGCACGAAGTGTCGATTTTATATCGGAAGTTGAGTAGAAGTAACTGCATATTGGAAAACATTTAAAGCGATGTGAAGACAGCGTATTTGTCACTTTATTTACATAAGAATGTATGAGAACGAACACATAATACAGTGTTCACTATTTATAACTAAGAAGTTGTTTCAAATGGGTGTTCATATTTTAAGTTGTTCTGCCTATAAAAATGAACACCTTTCTTAAAACAGGCCATAGCCAAATCAGAAAAAAATGGATTTCCCATACCAGAAAAACCATAGCTCATAACACAGCTCAGTTCATAGCTTATAATGACTTCGTACGGAAAATCCAATATTTTTTTTTTAATTCACTCTGACATCTTTATGGACGGAAGCAGTATTTAAAATATGACCACACATTTCTATTAAACCCTGTTTATATGTACATATATATTATATATAGTTACGATACTGCTAGAAAAACACTATCTAAAGAAAATAATAAATAAATTTATCTAAGGCAACAGGCAACATTTGTCTAAGGCAATCTATCTCATTATCTCCTATTCTCCTGTCCTTATACCAATTTATTTGGGGTCGGCGCAACATGTCTTCTTCTTCTATACTCCTCTATTAATCGTCATCTCTGTAGTCACTCCTTTTTACCCATATCCTCTTTCACACAGTCCAACCATTGTTTCTTTGGCTTACTCCTATTACTCATATAGCCATCCACATCCATATACAAGACTTTCCTCACGACATTTTCGTCATTCCTCCGCCTCAAATGTCCATACCACCACAATCGATTTCCACACAACATTTCAGTCAGCAGTGCCACTTTCAGACTTCCTCTTATATACTCATTCCTAATTCTATCTTGGCGCGTCTATCACCTATCTGAGGGTTCAAAATCTTAGTGATGAGTAATTACTTAACTAAGAAGTATATTGTCTGATTTACAAAATAGTAATGTTAAAGTAAAAACTACAAGAATTTAATAAGTAATGTCTTTCGGGCCAGGAATCCTATCAATTAGTCATAATTGATATTTCCAAAAGATTCCTCATTTCCGTCATTGACACGTACAAATTGACTAATTTACAATTTAACTTGACAAATTCAACTTCAAATTTTTTCGTAAAAAAAATTTTTAAGTTAAATTTGACCCACTTCCCGGTTTCCAATTGAGCTGAAATATTTTAAATTTACATGAACCTACTCATAAATTTAACAAATTTTATCGTAGGGTCACCTGAAATCGTAAAAGAAATGTTTAATAACAAAGGGCTGAAAACCTCTTTTTTTTCTTCTTTCTCCAATGTTGATGAGCTTCTCCCAGCGGCTTCGCCCGCGTGGAATTAGTACTTCCCTATTATAAATTATATAGCCTATACTAGACTATAATCTATCTACGCGCCAAATTTCGTTCAGATCCATTCAACCGTTCCGTCGTGGTTGAGTAACAAACATCAATCCATACTTTCGCATTTACAATATTACTAGGAAATAGGATTTCACTCCCTAAAAATTGCTAACTAACGAAAAGTCACCCTGTAAAAAACACAACTGACCCCAGTTGAACTCCTAGACAACATCATTACATTTGGCAGTCACGTCCATACCCTACACTAACATGTTACTTCGGCAGCTATTGCTGACCTGCATGATCTTACTATAGCGCAGGTAGTGGGTGGGGTAGCAACATAAATAATTCCAAAAATTAGGAGCTGTGTGTTCTTCGGACACGCGCGTTGGTTCTTAAAGAGGTTTTCTTTGTACCTGTGAAGATCGAAGGTCTGAAATGATGTTTAGGTCTGCAATAAAAGTGTTATTTTTTTTGTTTGCTAGTTTATGACAGAGACGTGTATGACGTTGATTTCAAGAACCTGTATAAATTACATAAATTTATATCTAGGTAAAACGACTTCACGTTCGTAAAAAAACTAGAATATTAGAGATAACCACAGTCTGCTGATTGACTTATTACAGGTCTAGTAAAACATTTCACAATTTTAAAACCTAACCTACTGTAACTTGGAGGTTTTTGGAACCTTGGAACTGTAACTAGAAGGAGTGGAATTCCTTGCCGGGGTCTGTATTTCCTGATAGCTACAACCTGGGAGTCTTTAAGAAAAGAGTGAATAGGTTACTTCTAGGCAAGCATATTCCATCATCAACCACATGATTGCTTACCATCAAGTGAGAGAGTGGTCAAGCACGAGCCTCTCAAGGTAAGAAAAAAACTCTTTCAGAACTCATAATACTCCATTATTATTATTATTTTTTTTTGTTATTGCTTTTGCATACAGTATACAAGCCCCTATAAATCCGTAACGCATCTCTTGACACTGCAGCAACCACTACGTGTTTGCAAGGGGCGATCACGCTACAAATGAAGAAAGCAAAAACAAACTGGTTTTTTGACAGGGCACCGCTGAGAGTCCTTGTTTTTTACAGTCTTTGAGGTTTAATCTCTGCCGAAGGTTTAAATATCTTGCTACAGTTGAGGGTTCCGTACCTGAAGAGTAGCCGATGGAACCACTATTACTACGCCTCCACTGTCCAGCCATCCGTCCATCCGTCCATTCATCTCTCTGTCAGTGGGTTGTATCTCATGAACCGTAATAGGAAGACAGTTGAATTTTTCCCGAGTGTGTTACCGCTATAATAACAAATAACAAAAATGGTACGGACCCCTTCGTATGCAAGTCAAACTTGCACTCGGCCGGTTTTTGTTTTTTAAAACTCAACTCAGCTCTTCAATTAAACAATTTACAGGCACTTTTGAATTCTCAAGAAATCGGTCAGTCAGAAAGCTAAAGTTAGTTGTACATTCCAAAGCGTTGATCTCTATAGAGAAGAACGTGCAAGAAACTCCATGGACACTCTTTTAAACCATGTTATGTATTACAAATCCTGTGTTTTATTTTAGGGTGATATATGATGTGGTCTGCCGAGCCCTTATATAGATGAAAGGTACCATAAGAGCTTTTCTGTACCCCTGATAATATCATACGCTAAATTTTATTACGATCGGTTCAGCGGTTTAGGCATGTTTAAGTAACAAACAAACTTACTTTCGCATTTATAACATTAGTTTTAGAGATTTGTGCCGAAAAATTTCAGCCGAAAGACGTCCACAGTTGGACATAGGCCTTCCCCAAGTGTCACCTCAACGACCGGTCCTATGCGTCTCGCATCCATCGGCTACCCGCGACCCTCACCAGGTCATCGGTCGACCTTGTTGGAGCTGCGTCTTCCGGTACGCGGTCGCCACCCCAGAACTTTTCGGCCCCGTCGACCATCACTCTGTTCTGCGAGCAATGTGCCCTGCCCACTGCCACTTCAATTTGGCGATGCTTTGGGCTATGTTGGTAACCTTAGTTCTCTTGCGGATATCATCTGGGTATTGCTGAATTATCTCGTCGCTTTTTTATCAATAGGTAACTATTATTGTATGTAATGTTGTCTTAATGCACAAGACATTAGAATCTACAACTACATACGTAATAGGTACAATTTAAATGTAAATCCACTTTTTGTTAGTAATTAATAGTTTTCATGTTCTATTGCTATATTTACATAATTTCCTACGCTGAGAAAGAAATAAAATTAATTACAGAATAATTGTTTGTTTTTCTATGAAACCGAATGACATTGCTTGCGCTGCTAACATGAACTAAAAATCAAACTTTAGTATAATATACTCACTAGTATAATATACTCAAACTTTAGTATATATATTTATTTTTAGTATATAATGTAGGGTGACTGGTAATTAGTGACCGATACTTAAACCCGTGATTGTACTCATGATTATAAACAACTTTCCCACAGAAACTTTTTTTTTATACGTATTCACTTTTATTACAATAACAACAGTTTGAAATTCAAGCGCGCCTGAGGGCAGTGACCGCCGCGATCAGCTGTTAGACGCACTAAGGTAAAGGGAGCGGTGCGGCGGCGGGGGAGCGTGAGACGCTACTACTGGTACATTTGCCCTTTCCCGAGGTCAGACTATCAGCTGGTAGATCGTGCCCACTTTTAATGTTACGGCGCGCGCGTTCCTAGATATTTTGTAGTTATGGGGTCACTGCCCTCGCGCGCGCGCGTATTTCAAACTGTTGTTATTGTGATAAAAGTGAATAATGAAAAAAAAAGTTTCTTCGGGAAAGTTGTTTATAATCATGAGTACAATCACGGGTTTAAGTATCGGTCACTAATTACCAGTCGATCGACGTCGGTGTCAAGAAACGATGACCAGAAACACCGACTTCCGAAATTAAAGTTATTTTGCACTGTTTTGAAAGTCGGTTCTATTTTTTTGAAAAAAATATTTTTATTTTTCACGTTTTAGTCGTAGTTTCCCATTAAATTATGTTAACAATACATAGAAATACGATTGCAGCAATCGCGGTTGATTTGCTGTAATTTTTTGAAGAGTTCCGTTGTCTGTCACCGGAACTTATCATCATAATTATCTATATGTAATTTAAATGGGACTTCGGTATAAGCTCCTTCCGAACAAAAAAGATTTTTACAGATCCGTCAATATATATGACGGAGTTATGACCGAACACACATAAAAAAAATATATGAACATCCGAATTGATAACCTCCTTCTTTTTGAAGTCAGTTAAAAAATATACTATTTTGAGCGACTCGCGCTCATACAACGGGTGTAACAAATAGTGTCACTGAGTGGGTACTGTAATGGTGCCATACGTCTGAGCCGCGGTATATTTAGAGAGGATTTAGTGCAAGCATTTGTCACCAGTGGCTGGGAAACAGATCTTATACTATGAACGTTTATATTGCGGGAGAAAAGGTCTTCAAGTGGGAGTGTGTTAAGATTTTGTAAGCTTAGACAGAAGTTAAGGCCCAGATAACAAGTCAGCTAGAAGGACCTCCACTCGTCTCAGTCATGACCACGGCATAAAACGATGTTAATAATGTCAATTTGATGATTCGAGGTGGACTCGAGTTGGAGGATATGACTTAGAATAAAGAGGTTAGTCAGTGAGGAAAACAAATAACGATGGTGTTGTGTTCGTTGGAGTGACCGCTGATCATGGGGTCCTTGTTTCAGTTCCCAGGTCAGTCAAAGTGATACCGAAAGGCCAGAGTCCAGATCCCACAGTAGAATTGCCATCTTTAACATGAGATTAATTGGATTTGATAAAAACACGTGAATTGAAGAAAAAATAAAGAAGATGATTCCTACCTGCGTGAGCGAATTTCTTACGCTCACCCTGGTTACGCGCCGTGCAGATCTCACCTTAGATCCCACCTCAAAAGCCATAAATCCATCATAAATCCAGTTACTATTCCTACTCTTTCTCTGTCCATGCAGTAAGATTGTGGAACGCACTTCCGCCTAGCATTCGAGACTTGAAGTTAATTTCTCTCCTCAAAAATCGTGTTAAAGAGCACTACCTTTCCTCTCTATTATAATAATTTTTATATATATGTATGTTATGTATCTATTTACAGTATTAGGTAGTTATTCTATGTAAGTATATATATATTTTTACAATATACTCGTATGTGTAGGTTTATTTGATACCTTAGTATAGACATTTCGAATTCTTTTATTGTTTCTTCCACACTTTTGTCTACATTTCTTTCTCACTTCTCCTATCGCAGGTCTGCTGGTAGAAATTTCTTAAGAAATAAACAGTTCCTTTGTACATTTCTTCTTGTATATTTATAATTATGTCTATTGTTACTGTGTCTCTGTGTGTACATAAATGATTAAATAAAAAAAATAAAAAATGACTTATAGAAGATTCACCTCTACCTACCCTCCTGAAGAGTGATAGGCGTTTGATCACTATCTCACCTGGTGAAGGTGGAGCACGCTTGCCTAGAAGTAACCTGTTGACTCTTGACTTGGTGTAGCTATCAGGATACACCGAATCCAGCAGGTAATTCCACTTCTTAGCTGTACGTACAATTTATTGTACGTACAGCAGTAGTCTCAAAGGTTTTGTGTGTTTTTTCTTACAACCCGACTGAAACCGAGCTCAAAGAAAGTATAATGCTTTCTAAGTAGATTTATTTCTGTATTTAAATAAGACAGACTTAATCATAGTAGGTCTGTAAAATGTTACAAGAAAGAAAACATTCCATCTTATTTATAACTCTACAAACAATAATTACTAAATTAAAAATAAACACAAATAACAAAGCAATTTAGTCTTAAGGCCAGGATTCTCAGAAGCGACCTATTTTTGGATCAACATTAATCAATCAAATATTCTCTGTTCTGATCTGATAAAAATATATTTATGTTGTAGTACCCGTCAGCTACTGTAAGGCCCTTTCGGACCGCGAACACGGAACACGGCGCACTTCCCAAAAGGCCCTTTCGGGCCGCGGGTGGCACGCGTTCTTTCAACCTCTATGATTACATAACGAAACGTCATATTCCTGTGGAAATTTTTGCACACTCGGAGCGTGATAGTATCGTACTTTTACAAACATTTCCATAGAGAAATACTGTTTTGAAAAATTAAAAAAAATGTTTTTATTTGCATGTTTATGTTTGTCAACGGCGGACGACAATTTGTTGATATTGTGTGTTTTAATTAGTTTCGTGTTTGTTTATAATAATAATATAATTTTTATTTCAGACCAGAGATGATGTCCATTTTGTGTTTTGTGTTTTTTGTGTGTTTTTGTGTTTTTATTTTTGGTGTTTATATATTCATTACTATGTTGTTATTACGTCATTATAACATCGTTTTAGACAAATATTTTGAAAAATGATTACGTTATGACAATTCTGGTCAAGGTCAACCGGTTTTGTTTACATTGTTATTGTGAGGGTGAATGATGTGACTTTCTGTGTGTTTGAACACAGTTTGAAGGTATTTATTTATTGTTAGGTAGTTATTACATAGTATTAGAAAAAAAAAACGCATCACAAAACGCAACGCAAACGCAGTAACGTCATTTGAAAAAGCCGTTACTTGGTTTGGTTTTCGTGATATGAAGTTTGAGAATGAATAATAGGAACATAATATTATATCGGACTCTACAAAACAAACATTGTTATTAAACTACTTGTATATTCATAGTATAACATGCAAAATTTCGTGTAAATTGATGAGTGGTTTTATCAGAAATGAACCTAATACGTGAACAAATACTATTCTCGCCAAATCGTAGATAACAGCATTTGATTAGAATTCAACTCTCGTAACACAAGTATTGTTTACATTTTATGATAAGGTATGTTTATTCAACAACCCAATAAAAAAAACTTCAAGTGCCTCGCACCAATAGAAGCGTCAGCGAACCGTTTTATGTAAACAAAGTCATAAACATGTCAATGGCGGGAAAATAGCGCGGGTATGCCGGATGCGCGAGTTTCGCGCGCGCGGGAGCTAACGGGTAAACATTCCTGGGTATTCCACGATTCAAAACACGATATTTACAACTTTAGTCGATCATAAAAAATCGCGACAACAGCGATTTAATTAATCGTTTTTCAAGTCGTACTTGAAGTAGACTGAACTTTTACTCCCAAAAAACATGTCAAACAATAGGCAATGAGGTTAAAGGATGATTCACGTTACACCGTGCGGCCACCGAGCCTCGGCCGTGCCCCGGCCGGGGCATGGCCCTGGCACGTCCACCGGGCTAGTCATTCATGCTACACCGGGCTGTCACCGTGCCGCCACCGGGCCCCGGCCGGGGCACGGCCGAGGCACGGCCGGGGCACGTCCGGGGCACGGCCAAGCATGGATCAGTTCATACAAAAAGTATACTATAGATATTTGACCGTGCAATTGTTTGACCGGCAATTGTTTCCCGGCCGGGGCACGTCCGAGCCCGGTGCACACGTTCATGTTACACCGTGTCGCCACCGGGCCGAGCCCTGGCCGTGCCCCGTCCGTGGCTCGTCCGTGCCCCGGCCGGGGCACGGCCGCGGCCCGATCTGGCATGAATCACTTCATACAAAATGTATGCAACAATCTTTGACCGTGCCCCGGCCGTGCCACGGCCGGGGCACGGCCCGGTGGCGACACGGTGTAACGTGAATCATCCTTAAAGGATGGTTCACGTTACACCGTGTCGCCACCGAGCTGTCGCACCGAACTGGGCTAGTCATTCATGCTATACCGGGCTGTCACCGTGCCGCCACCGGGCCCCGGCCGGGGCACGGCCGGGGCACGGCCGGGGTACGTCCTGGGCACCTCATCATCAGTCACGAAGTTCTCCATGTGCTCTTTCAAACGAGTCCAAACACGATAGTTTTACGTAGTGCCGTAATGAAATACTATACCTACCTTCTAAGTCTACCATCAGGTCGGTCACATCATCAGTCACAAAGTTCTTTAGGAGCTCTTTCAAATGAGTCCAAACACGATGGTTCTACGTAGCGCCATCAATGAGATCCTATACCTACCTACGTAGTCCACAATCAAGTCAGTCACATCATCAGTCACCAAGGTCTCCATGAACTCCTTAAAATGAGTCCAAACACGATGGTTCTACATAGTGCCGTCAATGAGATACTATACCTACCTTCTAAGTCTACCATCAGGTCGGTCACATCATCAGTCACGAACTTCTCCATGAGCTCTTTCAAATGAGTCCAAACACTATAGTACTACGTAACGCCGTCTATGAGATACTGTACCTACCTTCGGAGTCCACCATCAGGTACACAAACAAACAAAATAACAAAAAACAGACAAAAATAAACTAACATAAATTCCGTAAAACAAAGTTAACCTACTGTTACAATTTTATACTGGGACGCAAACTTTTTGCACAGCGGGGTCAGGAGTTCATTTGAAATACGCGTTCGCGCGACTTGCTACGCGGGGACTGAGGTAACGCTAAATGCCTACTGCGCTCGAATATCCTAGTCTTAAAGCCCTATGTTTATTAAGCTGGAAGTATTGTAGGCAAAAGGTCACACTTTCAATATTTTTATGTTGAATTGTGTTGTTGTACCTTTTTAATTGTTGTTGTACTTCGTAGATATTTAGTCACTGAAGTGAGTTGCACTTGCAAATGTTGTTATGTGCAAGTCTTGGAAATGTTGTTATTTGCAAGTCTTGGAAATGTTGTTATTTGCAAGTCTTGCAAATGTTGTTATTTGCAAGTCTTGCAAATGTTGTTATTTGCAAGTTGGTGTGGCGAGTTGCCGCCACTCTGCAAGTTGGGTGGGGTTGGTATCACGTCGCGTGTGTGTCTCGCTTTAATTTGTCAGACAGACGTGAGTGGCCGGCTTTACGCGACCTATAGACAATTTAAAATGCAACAATCGACGTCACGTCAGTTTGACGTCAGTGTGTGTGTCTAACGCCGCAAGGCACAGCGCGCATCTCACCGCAGACTAAATTAATGTCTTAAAATAATATCGTCCCCGCAAATACGCTAAAATCTCGAGTAAATCCCGTAAACGTTGGGGATCCTCCGGGAATAATAAATAACCCATATTTACCGCGTCCGTTAACTACTGAACAAGAATAATCAGGGGTGTTGGTGTGAAGAGAACGAGTGGCCACTCGACATGTCGACGTGCAACCATCGAGAACAGCCCGGAAAGTCAGGTACCACTTGTTTTACAAATTGTGAGTAGGGCCACATTCGCCGACTGCTGCCGACCACTCCTAACTTGAAGTTATACAGACAAATATAGGCAATTTTGGGCCAGCATTCCCTCCAAGTGCTTGGTCGTACTTACTGTTCTACATCCGCAGAGACCCACGGCTATTTACACGCTTGGGCAACTCCATTAGATGGTCCTTTCGAGCCTGGATAGGCATCAGAAAATTCAGTCCAAATTAAGTACAAGTCATTACGGTAGGCACATAACTTTATTAGTGCCCCAAAATGGCGTCCCGCAAGCAAGAAGCTAAATTGGCTCAGCTTACCGCTAAAAGACAAATGATTTTCGAGCGAGTTAATCGCATATATAATGATTCCAGAAACATCTCGAACTTTGATTCACGATCAAATGAGACATTCTTGGCGCAGTCAGAAACAATTACTGAGCAATATAACAAATTTGAGGAAATAGTAGAACAAATGAATGAATTGCAATTCGAGATTGACCAAACCGCACCAGACTATTCGAGTCTATATTCTATTGAAGACTTATATTCTAATATTAAATATAAACGTAATCTCATACTTTCGAAAAACGAAACATCGGAACACAAAGTGGGTACTCGGATAAAATTACCGCCCATAAATTTGCCAACGTTTGATGGTAAAGCGGAAAATTGGCCCATATTTTATGAAATGTTTCGAAGCAATGTTCATTTAAATACCGATCTGGTTGACTCGCAGCGTGTCCAGTATGTTGAAGCGTTGCTCCACTTTATAACATTATAAATTTAAGTTAGCCAATAATTGTTAGATAATAAGTTTTAGCTATATGAATTTCATCAGGCGTTGATTTACTGTTACGTACCGACCTCCGTTTTTGTGAAGGTGATGACTGGCAAATTAAAACTGTTTCACTGCAAGCTACGATTCTGATATTTTAATTTCTAAAATTCCTGCAAAGTCCCTACAATTTTATTCATGGTCCATACGAATCGGATATTATATTATCTACAACTAGCAAAGTGGAAAAAGCTTAATATTGGATATTTTGGAAAATACCAGAGTGAAGAGGTGACAAACACGTTTTGGAGAAAAAGTGAAGTGAACATCGAGTGAAATAAAACTATAAGTGTTTAAGCCAAAACATTATAATATTAATTAAATTCACCCAACACTCATTAATATTTAATCAGGTAATATAAAAAATATAGGTATTAAGTAGCGATTATAAGAACATAAATAAGGTCTATGACACCCTCCTTTCAAAATGACTGATATTAAAGATCTTAAAAGGAAGCGAAGCAGTTATAAGGGAAGATTGACTGTCTTTGAGACCTATTTAAATAAATTTCAAGAATCTACGGTAAACCCGTCTCAGGTAATGGAGTTGCAGTTGCGAGTCAACAAACTGGATAATCTGTATGACGAATTTAACGAAGTTCAATCAAAGTTAGAATGCATGTGTGACATTGACTCTGAGGTTCTCGAACGAACTGTAATAGAATCTCAATATTATAGTTTGATGGCTCAAGCAAAGGTTTTATTAAATAAACTCTCAAAATCTGAGCAAGACGAAATAAAGTCCACCACTAGCAGTAAGCGTCAGTTTGTCAAGTTGCCCACCATACAGTTACCTAAATTTACAGGCTCATATGATAACTGGCTCGAATTTAGAGATACATTTACTAGTCTCGTCCACGGCAATGACGACATAGACGAGGTGAACAAATTCCATTATTTGAGGTCATCATTAACAGAATCTGCTGCTATTGTAATTCAGTCAATCGAGTTTTCGGCTCAAAACTACAACCTGGCATGGGAACTTCTTTGTGAGCGATTCGATAACGAGCGAATACTGATTGACAATCATGTTACAGCGCTATTCAATATCGAATCAATCACCAAGGAGTCCTCATCTTCATTAAAAGGCATCGTAGACAATATTAGCAAAAATATCAGAGCTTTGAAAACATTAGGTGAACCAGTGAATAATTGGGACACACTACTCATTTACATTATCAGACAAAAACTAGACACCAAAACATTTCGAGAATGGGAAGAACATAAAGGGCGTATTGATAAATCGAAACGAATCACTTTTGATCAATTTATGGAGTTTATACGTAATCGCGCTGAATTAATAGAAACACTGGAAAAGTCACGTCATTCCACAAGTAACGTAAAACAGAACACCAAAATAAAATCCTTTGTTACGACCGAAAACACCAGTAGTTCCTCATCACAAAATTGTCCAAAGTGTAAAGGCGATCATAACCTCAATTCATGCCCACAGTTTCTATCACTAAACGTCAGCGATAGAATGTCATTACTACCTAGTTATAAAGTATGTTATAATTGTTTGCGTCACGGTCACCATCCCAATAATTGTAAGAAATCAGGGTGCAAAATATGTAAGCGCAAACACCACACGCTTATTCATAACGCAGATTTCAAACAAAAACCCGTTTCAAGCAAATCATCTGTTACGACCGATAAGACTAACAGTGAGTCATCCTCCACTATCGACACAAACAATCACGTTGCGCTCTCAGCTAATATCTCCGCACATTCGCATACGACTAGCGCAAGTAACATTCTGTTGTCAACTGCATTAATTAGGTGCTACGATGTAAATAATAAAGAACACATCGCTAGAGCGTTGCTTGATTCGGGAAGTTCCGCTTGTTTAATGACGGAGAATTTATACAATAAGTTACAGTTGCCTTACTTAAACACAGATAAATCTATACAAGGTATAAACAACTCTCTGTCTCATGTGAATAAAATGTGTCGTGTGCACATTCAGTCGTTATCTGAATCGTACTCAAGTGATATTATATGTTTTGTCTTACCCACAATTACTGATAATGTTCCCGCTAGACAGGTACATGTAAATATACCCACAAATATTCACTTAGCTGATCCATATTTTCACACGCCGGCTTCTATAGATATCATTATAGGGGCTGACGTATTCTGGAGTTTATTAGGATCTGATAAGATTTTATTAGGTGATGGGAAACCAACACTTCATCAAACTAGATTAGGTTGGCTAGTTTGTGGCCCAATTAACGGCGGCTATAATTATAATTCTTCTCAACTTTCTTCTATTAAATGTAATTTTGTAAACAATTATTACGAAAGTTCTTCCAGTCCTAATGATGTAGATGACATCCGAAACCAATTGACGCGTTTCTGGCAGCTCGAGGAAGTAAGCCATGATGCATCGACGTATTCAGCTGAAGAGAACATGTGTGAAGAACACTTTATAAAAAACACGATGCGTTTATCCGATGGCCGTTTTAGCGTTAAGATTCCGTTGAAGGAAACTTTGGACAGTTTAGGCGATTCATACCATCGTGCACAACGATGTTTTCTGTCAATAGAGCGCAGAAACCTTAGCCAACCTCCACTTGACAAAATGTACAAAGACTTTATGACTGAGTACATTTATTTAGGCCATATGTCGGAGTGTCATCTTAATGAAGATCTGCGGTCATATTTTATTCCACATCACGGAATCCTGCGCGAAAGTAGTAGCACAACAAAATTACGCGTTGTATTTAATGCTAGTGCACCCACTACCTCTGGACTTTCTTTAAATTCAATACAGATGGTGGGGCCTACCGTTCAGGACGATTTGACTGCAATCCTTCTTAGATTTAGGACTCATAAGTACGTCCTCTCTGCTGACGTAGAGAAAATGTACAGGCAGGTGTCTGTACATCCTTCAGATAGGCACCTGCAGCAAATCATATGGCGTGATGATGTTACTAGTACTCTCAAAACATACCAATTAAACACGGTCACATACGGTACGGCTAGTGCACCATTTATCGCGACCAGGTGCATAAAACAGATAGGTCTGGAATGCCAGGATCAAAGGGTCGCTAAAGTCATTCTTCATGACTTTTACGTCGACGATTTGTTGACCGGCGAAGACGTGTATGAGGAAGCTCTCATGTTGCGTCATAAGGTGACTGATGCTCTTGCTTCTGCTTGCATGCCGTTAAGGAAGTGGAAATCGAACGAGCCCACTTTAATCTCAGAACCATCTGACGAGTCTTGTTTCGAGTTCCACAAGGAAGGTGATGTCTGTAGCAAAACACTGGGTCTTAGTTGGCGAACTGATACAGATAATCTCTTTTTCCCTATAAAAATTCCCGACTGCATAGAAAATACTAAGCGTGGTATGTTAGCAGTAATTGCGCGAATCTACGATCCTTTAGGGTTGTTAGCACCGTGTGTTGTGAGCATGAAGATGTTGCTTCAAAAACTTTGGCTAGATAATTTAAAATGGGATGATCAGTTATCACCTGACGTTGCAACAAAATGGGCGAACATAATTAAAACATTACCTTGCATTCACAATTTACGGGTACCACGTTGCGTGCTCTGTGACGTATACAAACAGTTCGAATATCACATTTTTACCGACGCTTCGGAGCAAGCATATGGCGCTTGTTTGTATGTTCGTAGCACCAATGAGCAGGGTGACGTCGACGTGCGATTATTTACAGCCAAAAGTCTCGTTGCTCCTTTAAAACCATTAACTATACCGCGACTGGAGCTCTGTGCTGCTGTGCTTGGCGTACGCCTATATCAAAAGGTTGCTAGTTCCCTTCGTATTAAACCGTCTAGTATTGTTTTTTGGACTGACTCCATGATAGTGTTGGGTTGGTTAAAAATGTTGCCAATAAAATTGAACACTTTCGTACGTAATCGTGTTGCCGAAGTGTTAGAAAACTCTTGAAATGTGTCGACCCACGACAATCCAGCTGATTTAATAACGCGCGGAGTAGAACCCACCGCTATCCAATCACTGGACTTGTGGTGGTTTGGTCCATGTTTCTTAAAACACAACAGTACTACATGGCCACCCACAACTATAAATACAGAAACCTTACCAGACATAAAATCTAATATTTTAGTTAATTTAGCCCAAGATCATCATGCCCCTGAAGATTTATTAAAAGGAATCATCGAGTTTAATCGATTTTCCAATTTTATTCGATTACAGCGCTGCATTTGTTATGTTTTTCGTTTCATTAACACTTGCAAAAACGTTCAACAAAAAACACGTCATATTTTAGTACTCAAGAATTACAAGATGCGCTAAACTTCATTATTATTCAGTCGCAAGAGGAATCCTTTCATGAATATAATTTATTATTAAATAACAAAAAATTACCACACAAAAACAGGTTGTTAAATTTAAATGTGTTTCTCGATAACAACAAAATTATTCGTATAGGGGGTAGGTTGCACAACTCTGAATATTCATACACAAAGAAACACCCCATATTATTACAGTCCACTAATCATTTTGTTAAACTTTTATTTAAATTTGAGCATATTAGGTTGATGCATGCAGGTCCTCAATTATTATTAAGTACACTTAGAGAGACCTACTGGCCACTCGGCGGTCGTAATTTGGCCAGAGCCTGTTATCGTCAGTGCGTACGCTGTCGGCGACTTAAACCACAGACTGTCACTCCTCAAATGGGTAACCTCCCACTGAACAGACTCTCGCCAGCTGACTTTCCCTTTCAAAACGTAGGGGTTGACTACGCAGGCCCTATAACCGCGGCTAGTCGTCAGGGTCGTGGATGTAGATTGGTGAAGGTATACATAGTTATTTTCGTGTGCTTCACCACCAAGGCCATTCATTTAGAGTTGGTTGGCGACTTAACAAGCAATAATTATTTACAGGCTTTACGTAGATTTATGTCTCGGAGAGGAAAGCCTCTCAACATTTATTCCGACAACGGAACTTCATTTGTAGGAGCCTACAATGAGATATCTGAGTTTTTGAAACGCAACTGTGACTCCTTATCTGATAGTGTAGCTCAAGATGGTATAAACTTCCACTTCATACCTGCTTACGCTCCACACTTTGGTGGTCTTTGGGAGGCGGGTGTCAAATCGACCAAATTTCATTTATTCAGAGTGTTGGGAAATTGTAGTTTAACGTACGAGGAGCTTAACTCCGTCTTAGTACAAATTGAAGGTGTATTATATTCTCGACCGCTCACACCGCTATCGTCGAACCCAGAAGACCTGTTGCCTCTCACTCCTGGTCATTTCCTAATCGGACGACCTCTCACATCTCTGCCTGTTAAGGATATCCGGGACCACTCCACTCCTCACTTGACGCGCCATCAACGCATTGAGCAGCTGCGGCAGCATTTTTGGGCAAGATGGAGCAAGGAGTATGTTTCGGAGCTTCAGCAACGTGTGAAATGGCGGACTGGCAACGACAGTCTGAACCTGGAGTCCCTCGTTGTCATCAAGGAGGACAACCAGCCACCCATGAAGTGGAAGTTGGGCCGCGTTGTTGCTCTTCATCCTGGCACAGACGGCATAAGCCGCGTCGCCGATATCAGGACTTCAACCGGAACTGTCAGAAGAGCATTCTCCAAGATCTGTCCGTTGTTGGAAAACAGCTGTTGAAAGGCAAGCTTTCAACGGCCGGCGGCATGTTGAAGCGTTGCTCCACTTTATAACATTATAAATTTAAGTTAGCCAATAATTGTTAGATAATAAGTTTTAGCTATATGAATTTCATCAGGCGTTGATTTACTGTTACGTACCAACCTCCGTTTTTGTGAAGGTGATGACTGGCAAATTAAAACTGTTTCACTGCAAGCTACGATCCTGATATTTTAATTTCTAAAATTCCTGCAAAGTCCCTACAATTTTATTCGCCATGAATAAAACCATGAATAAAATTGTAGGGACTTTGCAGGAATTTTAGAAATTAAAATATCAGGATCGTAGCTTGCAGTGTAACAGTTTTAATTTGCCAGTGTTTTGCTACAGACATCACCTTCCTTGTGGAACTCGAAACAAGACTCGTCAGATGGTTCTGAGATTAAAGTGGGCTCGTTCGATTTCCACTTCCTTAACGGCATGCAAGCAGAAGCAAGAGCATCAGTCACCTTATGACGCAACATGAGAGCTTCCTCATACACGTCTTCGCCGGTCAACAAATCGTCGACGTAAAAGTCATGAAGAATGACTTTAGCGACCCTTTGATCCTGGCATTCCAGACCTATCTGTTTTATGCACCTGGTCGCGATAAATGGTGCACTAGCCGTACCATATGTGACCGTGTTTAATTGGTATGTTTTGAGAGTACTAGTAACATCATCACGCCATATGATTTGCTGCAGGTGCCTATCTGAAGGATGTACAGACACCTGCCTGTACATTTTCTCTACGTCAGCAGAGAGGACGTACTTATGAGTCCTAAATCTAAGAAGGATTGCAGTCAAATCGTCCTGAACGGTAGGCCCCACCATCTGTATTGAATTTAAAGAAAGTCCAGAGGTAGTGGGTGCACTAGCATTAAATACAACGCGTAATTTTGTTGTGCTACTACTTTCGCGCAGGATTCCGTGATGTGGAATAAAATATGACCGCAGATCTTCATTAAGATGACACTCCGACATATGGCCTAAATAAATGTACTCAGTCATAAAGTCTTTGTACATTTTGTCAAGTGGAGGTTGGCTAAGGTTTCTGCGCTCTATTGACAGAAAACATCGTTGTGCACGATGGTATGAATCGCCTAAACTGTCCAAAGTTTCCTTCAACGGAATCTTAACGCTAAAACGGCCATCGGATAAACGCATCGTGTTTTTTATAAAGTGTTCTTCACACATGTTCTCTTCAGCTGAATACGTCGATGCATCATGGCTTACTTCCTCGAGCTGCCAGAAACGCGTCAATTGGTTTCGGATGTCATCTACATCATTAGGACTGGAAGAACTTTCGTAATAATTGTTTACAAAATTACATTTAATAGAAGAAAGTTGAGAAGAATTATAATTATAGCCGCCGTTAATTGGGCCACAAACTAGCCAACCTAATCTAGTTTGATGAAGTGTTGGTTTCCCATCACCTAATAAAATCTTATCAGATCCTATTAAACTCCAGAATACGTCAGCCCCTATAATGATATCTATAGAAGCCGGCGTGTGAAAATATGGATCAGCTAAGTGAATATTTGTGGGTATATTTACATGTACCTGTCTAGCGGGAACATTATCAGTAATTGTGGGTAAGACAAAAAATATAATATCACTTGAGTACGATTCAGATAACGACTGAATGTGCACACGACACATTTTATTCACATGAGACAGAGAGTTGTTTATACCTTGTATAGATTTATCTGTGTTTAAGTAAGGCAACTGTAACTTATTGTATAAATTCTCCGTCATTAAACAAGCGGAACTTCCCGAATCAAGCAACGCTCTAGCGATGTGTTCTTTATTATTTACATCGTAGCACCTAATTAATGCAGTTGACAACAGAATGTTACTTGCGGTAGTCGTATGCGAATGTGCGGAGATATTAGCTGAGAGCGCAACGTGATTGTTTGTGTCGATAGTGGAGGATGACTCACTGTTAGTCTTATCGGTCGTAACAGATGATTTGCTTGAAACGGGTTTTTGTTTGAAATCTGCGTTATGAATAAGCGTGTGGTGTTTGCGCTTACATATTTTGCACCCTGATTTCTTACAATTATTGGGATGGTGACCGTGACGCAAACAATTATAACATACTTTATAACTAGGTAGTAATGACATTCTATCGCTGACGTTTAGTGATAGAAACTGTGGGCATGAATTGAGGTTATGATCGCCTTTACACTTTGGACAATTTTGTGATGAGGAACTACTGGTGTTTTCGGTCGTAACAAAGGATTTTATTTTGGTGTTCTGTTTTACGTTACTTGTGGAATGACGTGACTTTTCCAGTGTTTCTATTAATTCAGCGCGATTACGTATAAACTCCATAAATTGATCAAAAGTGATTCGTTTCGATTTATCAATACGCCCTTTATGTTCTTCCCATTCTCGAAATGTTTTGGTGTCTAGTTTTTGTCTGATAATGTAAATGAGTATTGTGTCCCAATTATTCACAGGTTCACCTAATGTTTTCAAAGCTCTGATATTTTTGCTAATATTGTCTACGATGCCTTTTAATGCAGATGAGGACTCCTTGGTGATTGATTCGATATTGAATAACGCTGTAACATGATTGTCAATCAATATTCGCTCGTTATCGAATCGCTCACAAAGAAGTTCCCATGCCATGTTGTAGTTTTGAGCCGAAAACTCGATTGACTGAATTACAATAGCAGCAGATTCTGTTAATGATGACCTCAAATAATGGAATTTGTTCACCTCGTCTATGTCGTCATTGCCGTGGACGAGACTAGTAAATGTATCTCTAAATTCGAGCCAGTTATCATATGAGCCTGTAAATTTAGGTAACTGTATTGTGGGCAACTTGACAAACTGACGCTTACTGCTAGTGGTGGACTTTATTTCGTCTTGCTCAGATTTTGAGAGTTTATTTAATAAAACCTTTGCTTGAGCCATCAAACTATAATATTGAGATTCTATTACAGTTCGTTCGAGAACCTCAGAGTCGGTGTCACACATGCATTCTAACTTTGATTGAACTTCGTTAAATTCGTCATACAGATTATCTAGTTTGTTGACTCGCAACTGCAACTCCATTACCTGAGACGGGTTTACCGTAGATTCTGGAAATTTATTTAAATAGGTCTCAAAGACAGTCAATCTTCCCCTATAACTGCTTCGCTTCCTTTTAAGATCTTTAATATCAGTCATTTTGAAAGGAGGGTGTCGTAGACCTGAAATTATACAATAAAAATATTAAATTAAGAAACTATGTATAACAAAAATACCTATCGCAATGAATAGACTACGTTAAATTAGACTAAGCAACAATTGGCCTAAGTTATTGATTTATTTTACAATTTTGACCTTTGACCACTGCAAATTATAATGAACTACCGTAGTTAAGTATGTAGGTAGGTAAGGTTTACTATTCTGTTAGAATAATGTAACAACAAAATAATTATTTATCTATGTTTTAAAAGGTTTACAAAGCAGCAATCAATGATTATAAAGGCTAAACTAATAATATTTGTAAATAAAAAAATAAATAGCTAACTAATGTAGGTTAACACTAACACTACTGTACTGTATTATAAGCACCTGTTAACTATATTTTACAAATATAATTAAACCTAATACTCTGTAAATAATTCCTTGTAAATATAATTGTATATAAACATGTAAATAATTTGTAATTAATGTATAAAATTTGTTACTAACCTTATTTATGTTCTTATAATCGCTACTTAATACCTATATTTTTATATTACCTGATTAAATATTAATGAGTGTTGGGTGAATTTAATTAATATTATAATGTTTTGGCTTAAACACTTATAGTTTTATTTCACTCGATGTTCACTTCACTTTTTCTCCAAAACGTGTTCGTCACCTCTTCACTCTGGTATTTTCCAAAATATCCAATATTAAGCTTTTTCCACTTTGCTAGTTGTAGATAATATAATATCCGATTCGTATGGACCATGAATAAAATTGTCTTGATCAGTAAGTTGACTCATGATGCCTTAAAACTAACCGCAGGCATTGTTCCTACAGGTGATACATACAACGTTATGTGGAACAGTCTCGTTAAAAGGTATCAAGATAAGCGTAGTTTAGGGATTCATTATCTCAATAATATACTGGATATTAAACAATGCGCCGGAAATGCCGCGAGCCTCAATACTTTTGTGGAACGATATTCAGCGTCCGTCGCAGCCTTGAAGCAGTTAGACATTCCAGACTTACTGGACTTTGTTTTATTACACTGTGGTTTAAGAAGGGTTGACGCGCAAACTGTCTTACGGTTTGAATCACGTGTGAGTGAAAAAGAATTACCTTCCTATGCGGAGTTTATAACATTTATGCAAGCATATGTTAAAGTGCTGCAGCGCTCATACGGTAATAATTTACAGACGGAACCGCGCGCTAAGTCTAGTTCAGTTAATCATCAAACAAAAAATAACACCGCTAAGTCATTCGTATCGCGTAATGAACCGGTTTCGAATGGCAAATGTACGCTTTGCGATAAGGATGACGTACGACATCAGCTGTTCTATTGCCCGCTGTTTAAAAATATTAGAACACCGCTTGCACGTTTTGAATTTATAAAAGCAAAACGTGGCTGTATAAACTGTTTAAGTCTATCCCATTCTTTGGTTAAATGTAAGTCACGTAACGTTTGTAAAATTTGTAAGAAGAACCACCATTCTCTCTTACATTTCCGAGAAAAACATGAGTCATTATCGCCCGAGCCGCAAGCGCCTACTAAGGATACATCTATTTCGCTCACTACAGCTGTTAAAACTGGGTCAACCATTTTGCTAGCGACCGCGCAGTTATATGCATACTATAGCGACATCAGAGATAAGGAGGTGGTTCGGTGCCTACTAGATAACGGATCGCAAAATAATTTAATTACTGTGGACTGTTGTAAACGTTTGAACTTACCCATAATTAAATTACGCAATTCATTTTTACAAGGTGTTGGAATGTCATCGAAACCAATACACGGTTTTATTCATCTCAACATAGAATCTCGGTTTGATTCTCATACGAAGTTTTCGATACAAGCGTTAGTTGTTGATTGTATTACAGATAGACTTCCCGCGAAATTAATTAGATTACATAACATTGATAACATGTCATACTTAAATAGCTTACCGCTCGCCGACTCGCTCTGGAATGTTCCGAGCGGAATAGATCTTGTGCTTGGAGCACAATTGTTCCCCTTTATTTACCTGGGAGACAGGGTCGACACAGGTACCCGCGCACCCCCTGCTGTACTGACTAGCTTCGGTTATGTACTTATGGGTGATATTGATTGTTGTAGTAGTGATGTGACACACATTGCATCTTCGTTTACCGCGCAGGCCGACATTGAAGTCGAGTCAAATTTACATAAGTTTTTTGAGCTAGAGGAAATTCCACTCGCCGCCACCGCCGCGCCGCGCCGCGCCGAGCCGCGTTCCGTTATTGGTCCGCACGAATTAGAGTGTGAAAATAATTTTAATTCTTCAGTCTTATTTGAAGACGGCAGATACTTTGTCGATCTGCCTTTTGCGCGCTCACCCGGCGGGCTAAGTAGCTCGCACGGCTACGCCCCTAGGCGCTCACTTGCGCTCGAGCGTAAGTTTGCGTTAACGACCCTACGCGAGAATTATAATAAAACTATCGCGGATTATATAACTCAGGGGTATTTAGCGGAAGTGCCCGACTCTGAATTGACAGAGGAGGGTTATTATATACCGCATCATGCCGTCATTAGACCGGACAAGGACAGCATTCGAGTGGTTTTGGACGCTAGCGCCAAAACTCACTCAGGGTTGTCGCTCAATGACATTTTGCATGTCGGACCTAATTTGCAAGCAGACTTGTTTTTGTTATTACTTGATTTTCGTACATTCCCTGTCGCGATGACAGCGGATATAAAACAAATGTTCTTACGTATCGGTGTAAGAGAGCACCACCGCAAATATTTACGAATCTTGTATCGTTTTAGCAAAGGTGAGCCTATTCGCACCTTTCATTTTAACCGCGTTCCCTTCGGACTAAAACCTAGTCCTTATTTAGCGATGCGCACATTGCGTAACTTGGCGTGTGAGCAAAGCGACCGCTTTCCTGAGGCTTCTAAATTGGTAGAAACTCAGTTTTACATGGACGACTACGTCTACTTTGTTTCGGACGAACAGACAGCTATGCGTCTATCCCGCGATTTAATTGATTTAATGAAGGTAGGTTCCTTTGACTTAGTCAAATGGGCTACCAATTCACCCGCTTTATTAGAGATTCTCCCAGAGTCTCACCGCTTACCAGTTAATTTTTCTGGCATGGATAATGATGTCCATAATTTCAAAATCCTTGGATTAACCTGGGAACCCGCTGATGATTATTTTTCTTTGACAACAATCGCCGTGGATGATAAATGCACGAAGCGCGCGATTCTATCGCTAGTTGCCCGCTTGTTCGACGTACTGGGCTTTGTAGGACCCGTTGTGCTGTACGCGAAGGTATTAATCAAGGAACTTTGGTTAGCTAAAGTAGGATGGGATGAGGTTCCACCGGAATCTATCACAAATCGGTTTGCCGCTTTTACGCGCGATTTTCCTTCACTCTCTTCTCTAAAGGTTCCTCGCCACATTGGCGTCTTTAGAGAAGCTGTAGTGAACATCGTAGCCTTTTGCGACGCCAGCTTTACTGGTTATGGCTGTTGTATTTATTTACACATTACCAACCCTACTGGTGATATCACTGTCCGACTCTTATGTGCAAAGTCCAAAGTCTCCCCCGCTAAAATAACAACGCTAGCGCGATTAGAACTTGTCGCCGCTTTTTTTCTATCTAAACTTGTTCGCGTAGTCAAGGAAAAACTTTCCGCTCGTGTACCTATTACAGGTGTCCACGCTTTCTCGGACTCCACCATAGCTCTCTCGTGGATCCACTCATCTCCCCATAGATGGTCTATTTTTGTCAGCAACCGCATTGCTCAAATACAGGAAAACTTACCTGCCGCTTGTTTCCGTCACGTGTCCGGGAAAGAGAATCCTAGCGATTGTCTGTCTCGCGGCATGCTGCCGTCGGATTTAATAAGACACTCGTTGTGGTGGAACGGCCCCACATGGCTCCATCAGCCCATGAGCGAGTGGCCTTTAAAGTTCGCTCCTGCTCAATGTGAAACATTGCCGGAGTTTAAATCAAAGGTTTTTCTTGTAGAAACTTCGAATACTGAACCGCGTATTTTAGATACTATAGCTGACCGTGTTTGCTCATGGAATAAATTGTTACGTGTATTTATGTACATTCTTAAATTTACAAACAGACTACATAGTCATAGTTCTGTTGAAAACATTCAAACCGCCGAAAATTTCATTGTTCGATTAGTTCAAAGTTTACATTTTGCGAGCGATTTAAATTTAATTAAAGCAGGTGAACTTCCAGCTAAGAAGTTGCGCTGTTTATCTGTCTTCATTGATAGCTTCGGAATCTTACGTATTGGGGGCAGATTGTCTAAATCTGACTTACCGTATGAAGCCAAGCATCCCGCGCTTTTACCTAAACGCGACCGCGTAGTCGATCTAATTATCGATCACTATCACAATACGTACTGCCATACGGGCCCAGGGTTATTGATGTCCATTATAAGGCAGCGGTTTTGGATATTGGATGGCCGAACGGTTATACGTTCTCGTTGTCGGAAATGTAATACTTGTTTCCGTCTAAATCCTAAGCATCCAGTACCCAAAATGGCTGAACTTCCTGGATACCGCGTCCGTGATGCTAAAGCCTTTGTACACACCGGTGTAGATTTCGCCGGGCCGCTTGCTTATATACCTATTCGACGTAGAGGTCAACGTTCGCAGAAACTTTTCCCGAGCATTATATCAATGCGATGGTGTTTCGGACTGCTGCTTGGATTTCCCTCAAAGCTCTTCAACAAGTTAATGCTTACATATCATCACCGCTTCTTGAACCTCACTCGCTCCGCATAGATTAGCAGCTTTTGAAAGCTCCTGGACCTTTCAAGGCGGGGAGCATGGTGTGGCGAGTTGCCGCCACTCTGCAAGTTGGGTGGGGTTGGTATCACGTCGCATGTGTGTCTCGCTTTAATTTGTCAGACAGACGTGAGTGGCCGGCTTTACGCGACCTATAGACAATTTAAAATGCAACAATCGACGTCACGTCAGTTTGACGTCAGTGTGTGTGTCTAACGCCGCGAGGCACAGCGCGCATCTCACCGCAGACTAAATTAATGTCTTAAAATAATATCGTCCCCGCAAATACGCTAAAATCTCGAGTAAATCCCGTAAACGTTGGGGATCCTCCGGGAATAATAAATAACCCATATTTACCGCGTCCGTTAACTACTGAACAAGAATAATCAGGGGTGTTGGTGTGAAGAGAACGAGTGGCCACTCGACATGTCGACGTGCAACCATCGAGAACAGCCCGGAAAGTCAGGTACCACTTGTTTTACAAATTGTGAGTAGGGCCACATTCGCCGACTGCTGCCGACCACTCCTAACTTGAAGTTATACAGACAAATATAGGCAATTTTGGGCCAGCATTCCCTCCAAGTGCTTGGTCGTACTTACTGTTCTACATCCGCAGAGACCCACGGCTATTTACACGCTTGGGCAACTCCACAAGTCTTGCAAATGTTGTTATTTGCAAGTCTTGCAAATGTTGTTATTTGCAAGTCTTGCAAATGTTGATATTTGCAAATGTTGTTTTATCTTTTCCTTTTTACCCGAATGCCCCAGAAGGAGGGAAATGTTTTTCGAGACTAAGATTTCTTTAAATTGTATTGTTGAGAGGCATGAGTTTGACCACTATCTCACCTGATGGATAAGCGATGATGTGGTCGAAGATGGAGCAGGCTTGCCTAGTGTATGTATGAATTTCGGTTTGTAGTTTATCTCTTTAGAGGAGATCGTGGCTAAAGTAATAACAGCCACACGGGTCGATCCATTAGGTTAAGCTACGCTTGTCGGGGTTGGTCCATGTATGGGTGACCATCTTTACATACCGAGACTCCTCCGTGCCTCGGAAAGTAGTAGTATTTAGCCGTTGGTCCCGGCTGTCAATCGTGGATCTTTGACAGTCGTTACGGGTCGTTAGAAGCCCGAAATTCTGACAACCAATCTTACCAAAGGGTATCGTATTACCCAGTAACTAAGTTGTAGAGGTCAGATACGCAGTCGCAGAGGCCATGTAATATACTGGTATTCAGCTGCATCCGGTTTGACTGGAAGCCGACCCCAAAATAGTTGGGAAAACGGGCGGGCAGATGCAGATGTTTAGTTCCTTGGCACTCTCTGTAGCTTAAACGGCTGGATAGATTTCAACAAATGAGGTGTAATGATGATTAATGTAATGACATTAATGAGGTGTTCTTGACCATTGAAATGACAAGCTATATGAATTTCTAGAAAAAAACAAATTGTTGACCACTACTGTACTATCAGGTAAGTGAAGTCGTAGTTTTTTGTGACTTGGTCATGTCCCCGTATCAAAATAAAAAGCTAGAAGAGACAATTCCAAAAATATAACTCACTAAAGTCTCTCGAAAATAAGAATTCGAAAAATAAACCCCACTGGCATAAAAGCAACTAAAAAGTTTCAAACAAGATTTTTCACATAGCCATACTAAAATAAATGGGTACTTCATCAACTCATCCTACATGCCTACGGCCCATTGGACCGGCAGCATCAGACTGCTTGAAAAGTAAGTAGTTTAAAACTTTTTATTGCAGTCGAGTTTTATTTTAGTGTCAAAAAAATCAGGCTAAAAGAGTTTTATTTTTAAGTCTAAAAAAATCTGGCTTAAAAACCGGAAACAAAAACCAGCTAACTCCCGTACCTGCATCACGTTCCACGCACCATAAACCGCTGTAAAAGCCCGATAACGCACTGCGCGCCAGCTGCCGGTAACTCTAGCACTTAATTGTAACTGCCTGACACGTCCACGGAGTGTTTACGGTAGATGTGAAAAAATGGGACGTGACCACCCTGTATATCATGTGTACTTAGGATAGAGACGTACTGTTTTCGAAATGTAAATTACTAAGGGTTCCGTACCACCATGGGTTAGAGAACAGCTTGTAAACATGATTTTTTTTATCATTGGCTCGCGTTGACCACTATCCCACCTGATAGTAAGCGATGATGTGGTCGAAGATGGAGCACGCTTGCCTAAAAGTTACCTATTCACTGTTGACTTAAAGACTCCCAAGTTGTAGCTGTCAGGAACACAGACTCTGGCAAGGAATTCCAATACTTAGCCTTTGAAGGTGACGCGAATGCGAAAAGCACCTGGTGGGGCAGTCCGACGGTTGACTGTAGGGGGGAGGAAGTATGTGGGACTCTCGGAGAGCTCGGGCTGCACATACTGAACGCAGGAGAAATCCCGACATACGACACAGTAAGGGGAGGACGGCGCTATAGCAGCTTTGTCGACATAACAGCTTGTTCGACCAATATCCTCGACAAGGTAGCAGACTGGATAGTCGTCGAGGGCCTAACCAGCTCCGACCACAACGGCATTGTGTTCAAAATTTTGCAAAACAAATCAAAAGGGTTAAAGGTTGAAAGAACCACCCGTATTTTCAACACAAAAAAGGCTAACTGGGCTGAGTTTATTGCGAAACACACCCAGCTGAGCCAAGAGCACAATATCACAAAAGAAACAATAGATAGAATAAATAGAATAGAAAAGTTAGAGGAAATAGTAAATTCATATACAACAATAGTAGCGGAAGCATGCAAGGCATCTATGCCAATCAAAAAACATACGGAAAAACTCACCTTGCCGTGGTGGTCGGAGAGATTGGAAGGGTTAAAGAAGGCAGTAGCTACCAAGAAGAGGAGGATCAGGTGCGCCGCTCCGATCCGTAGAGCTGTCGTAGTCGAAGCATACCTTCAGCAGAAGGAGCAGTACGAATTGGAGGCAGCCAGAGCTCAAACTGAGAGCTGGAAGAAGTTCTGCTGTAAACAGGATAGGGAAGGGGTGTGGGAAGGGGTGTGGGAAGGGATCTATAGGGTTATGGGGAGAACAGCGAGCAGGGTTGAGGACCCACCGCTGGTGAAAGATGGGGAGGAGCTAGACGCGGAAGGGTCCGCTCGATATATAGCTGAGACCCTGTATCCAGAAGACCACCTAGTCATGGATAACCCCCCCCACACCCGTGTCAGACTTGAGGCGGAATCGGTGAATGAAGGCGATAATGGTGACTTATATGACCCTCCATTCACCATAGCCGAATTGAAGGCATCCAGCGAGTCCTTCAATTCGAAGAAGGCACCAGGAAGGAATGGCCTCACAGCCGATATCTGTAGCCATGCTATCAGCAAAGACCCTGAGGTCTTCCTGGCTATCCTGAACAGATGCCTGGCTTGTTGCCACTTTCCAAGAGCATGGAAGGAGGCAAAAGTGGTTGTGTTACGGAAGCCAGGTAACACTAATTATGCAACACCTAAGGCGTAGTGCCCTATTGGGCTGTTGCCGGTACTCGGTAAGATCTACGAGAAAATGTTGGTGGCTCGACTCAGGTTCTACATAGCGCCGAGAATGAGTACTTGCCAGTACGGATTCATGCCACAAAGGAGTACCGAAGACTCCATCTATACCCTTGTGCAGAATATACGCGATAAGCTGAGACAAAAGAAGATAATAACACTAATATCGCTGGATATAGAGGGAGCCTTCGACAATGCCTGGTGGCCGGCTATAAGAGTCCGGCTGGCTGAGGAAAGGTGTCCGGTTAACCTGAGAAGGGTCATCGACAGTTACATGCGTGAAAGAAGAGTACGGGTAAGGTACGCCGGCGCTGAGCACCAGAGGAGCACGGAAAAGGGCTGTGTACAAGGCTCAATTGGAGGCCCTATCCTATGGAACCTCATTCTGGACCCCCTCCTGAAAGAGCTGGAGAGGAGAGGAGTTTGCGTGCAGGCCTTCGCTGACGACGTGATCCTAGTTTTCGATGGTGACACGGCATTGGAGATAGAGGGACAAGCAAATGCCGAACTCAAACGTGTTCGGGCGTGGGGCGTGGAAAACAAGCTAAACTTTGCACCACATAAGACCAGTGCAATGGTCATAACCAATAAGTTGTAATACGACGCCCCACGCCTGAACATGGGCGGGGTCGACATTGCTATGTCCAAGCAGATCAAAATGCTGGGTGTCACCATCGACGACGGGCTCACGTTTAATGCGCATATCTCGGAGATATGTCGAAAGGCCATCGCAGTCCACAAGCAGCTGAGTAGAGCTGCGAAAGTAAATCGGGGCCTTAATTCGGAAATAGTTAGGATTATAGATGTGGCAGCGGTAGAAGCAATAATCCTGTACGCCGCCAGCGCATGGGCTGAGGCCGCCAACAAACTGGGAACCAGGCAGCAGTTAGGCGTCGTGCAGCGGGAAATAGGACAGAAGATGTGCAAAGCCTACAGAACTGTCTCGCTAAATTCGGCTCTTCTATTAACAGGGATGCTCTCCCTGGATCTTAGGATCCACGAGGCAGCATCGCTGTATAAGGCCAAAAAAGGGGAGCCACAGGCCATTTTGGGGGACAGGGAAGTAGAGTGGATGACATCTGCACTGGAATCCCCGCACCCCGTGGAGCGAAGCGACATGGAGATAGTAAGCCTGGTGAACCGGGAGGATGTTGACGCCACTTCGGACCATCAAGTGAAGTTTTTCACAGATGGTAGTAAAATTTGGGGGGCGTGTCGGGGCAGCTCTGTCCATATGGAACGGAGAGGCCGAAACGCGCGCCCTCAAATTGGCGTTACCGAGATACTGCACGGTTTACCAGGCTGAGCTACTCGCGATATGCGGCGGCAACGCGGGAAATTAGAAACATCAAGGCGCTTACTTTCGGGGTCTATAGTGACTCCATGGCGGCTCTTTTGACCGTGAAAAACCCCAGTTGCCTCCATCCCCTGGCCGTGGAGGCCAGAAAGAATATAACAGCCGCATCTGACCAGAACAATGTGGTATCCATGTTCTGGATAAAGGCCCACAAAGGATTGGAAGGCAACGAAAGAGCGGATCAGCTGGCGAAAGAGGCCGCCATGAACCTGAAGAAATGGCCGGATTATGACCTTTGCCCGATCTCATTCGTCAAGCGCCACATGCGTATGGGGACGCTTGACGAGTGTAATCGGAGGTATAGGACCGGCCAAACTGCTGGAATTACTAAGATCTTTTTCCCGGATGCGGTGACGGCGTAGAGAATCATTAGGAAAATGAGAGTCACTAACATCAGGACACAGTTTATGACAGGGCATGGTGGATTCTCTGAGTACCTGAATCGCTTCAAGTGCAAGGGGAGTCCATCGTGCATCTGCGACCCAAGCATAGACGAAACCGTGCCACATCTGCTTCTGGAATGTCCTGTACACGCAGCGGAAAGGTATGGACTGGAACAGTCACTGCAGATTAAGTTGGACAGAGGAACTGTGGGGGAATTGATGCGAGGAAAAGATAGGGAGAAATTTTTGGAGTACTGCACAAAGATTACACAAAAGGCAATAGATAGGAATAAAACAGTCTAAGTAAATATGCTGGTAGTATATTTAGATATATATATATATATATATTAAGCATAGAAATAAGTATAAGTGTTATAAGACCATAAATAAAAGTTAAAATAGAAATAAGAAGATATTTTAAGATAAGAAAAGGACACTGCATTAGAATAAGAAAATTGTGTAATAAAAAGTAGACATAAGATTATATTGTAAGTTAAAATAGAATTAAGGCAATGTATTTAGTTAAGAAAAGCGTGTTGTAAATAAAAATGATCCCAACGGGCTATCATTCCCCACCTCCCTATATAATATTAAGGAAATAAAGATAAGAAAAGTAGATAGTAAGAATAGGCTCAGTATGGGAATCCCACCCAGCAAAAAAGAATGAAAGATATGATGAACGTAGAAAGAAAAAGTATGCGGAATGAAAGTGCGAGAGGCAAGATAGCGAGAATTGGTATGAGAAAGAGAATTAGGCTTAGCATAGACTCTGATAACGTCGGGGGTAGAGTTGGAAAAAAATTAAAATTAAAAAAAATACTTAGCCTTACGCACAATGAATGTGTTCCCAAAACGTTTTGTAATGACATTAACATCACGCCTGTTTTCCTCGTAGAGCTAGGCATGGGAGTAAATCCAGTCTCCAACTTGCAATTGAACAATTCATAATATTAATACTTGTGGCATTAAGTCCGCCTATGTATCAAGTCTATGACCAGTGCGTGTTGCCAGTGATGACACATGGAACGGAAACGTTAACTCATCAGAAGTCTTAAAGTCACCCAAGGGGCAATGGAGAGGGCTATGCTTATAGTTTCTTTGCGTGATCGAATTAAGAATGATGACATCCGCAAGAGAACCAAAGTTACGGACATAGCCCAAAGAATCACCAATGAGAAGTGGCAGTGGGCAGGGCACATTGCTCGCAGAACAGACGGTCTATGAGGCCGAAAGTTCTGGAGTGGTGACGCGACCGATGACGTGGTGAGGGTCGCGGGTAGCCGATGGATGCGAACGCACAGGATCAGTCATTATGGCGACACTTAAGGGAGTCCTATGTCCAGCAGTGGACGTCTTTTGGCTGAAATGATGATGATGTATCGCTTCTGTAGGTATAACGTAATTCCCACTGTTGGGCCTCAGCCCTCCTTTCTAGCAGAGTTAAAAAGCAGTAATCACTAAGCGGACCCAGTGCGGGTCAGAGGATGTCACGACTCTTCAAATTTTTTGATTAAGGTCATGCAGGTTTCCTCACGATGTTTTCCTTTACCGTTTTGAAAGCAGTGGTGATGAAATAAATTACACAAAGTTATGTGTTTTTGTTTTACGTTGCCCCACACTAGGAATTATTCCTGTATCGTGAGTGTGTTCACAAACATGTATACTCACATACACAAGACACCCAGACCCAGAACAACTATCTGTAGTAATGTAAGGCGCCTTCCTGGGTTTGAACCCACGAGTGCCCACGACCTACAACTCGTCAGTCGGGGCCGTTACCACTGGCCCACCACTGCTTTCATTGACCCACCACTGCTCTCACTGGGCCACCTCTGCTCTCACTGGGCCACCACTGCTCTCACTGGACCACCACTGCTCTCACTGGGCCACCACTGCTCTCACTGGGCCACCACTGCTCTCACTGGGCCACCACTGCTCTCACTGGACCACCACTGCTCTCACTGGGCCACCACTGCTCTCACTGGGCCACCACTGCTCTCACTGGGCCACCACTGCTCTCACTGGGCCAGCACTGCTCTCACTGGGCCACCACTGCTCTCACTGGGCCACCACTGCTCTCACTGGGCCACCACTGCTCTCACTGGGCTACCACTGCTCTCACTGGGCTACCACTGCTCTCACTGGGCCACCACTGCTCTCACTGGGCCACCACTGCTCTCACTGGGCCACCACTGCTCTCACTGGACCACCACTGCTTCCTCTATAGGCATGTCCATAAAGTTTTAAATAAATATTTTAACCGACTTAATAATCGCACCTAGGACCTTATCTTCAACATGAGCGCTAGCGACTACTACACAAACGAGACAGCTTTTCAACAGGCTGCAAAAAAAGACGTCTACAAATCGCTCAAATAAAACCTTAACAGAATCTGTCATTTATTAACTTAAATCAATACTCCAGTCACCAATTCCATGAGTATCTTCTTTGCCCTCTATCATACGAGGTGAAGACACGGAGGAAGCTTGGAAGCGCTCAGTAGGGCCGCGCGAACGCAAGTCAGCTACAGTAGTCTTCGTGGTCGCATTGGTGGTCGTGGTAGTAACCGGTACTATCTCCTCTTCTTCAGCTACTTCCTCAGATGACGACGAGTACGTTATGGGTGGTTCTATTAGAGTAGTTGTTTCCGCCGCCTGCCCGATTTTGTAGGTCGCCAAGAGCCCCCTGATTTTGTTGCGAGCTGTCGTGGTGGTGCGCACGCGGCCTACGTAGTTGGTGGACATCTGTGAAGTAGATAGAGATATTTTTAGTAGTGATATTAAATTGTTGTTGTTGAAATCTGTTATTAGAACTTTCTTCTCAAAATACGTTTATCAACGTAGATTTGAACATCTAAATATTCTCGTTTGATTAAAGTGAGGCCTTTTTCCAATGGAACTCCTATTGGAACAAATCCTCATCTTGCTGCCCTTGTGCCACGTGTCCACTTGATGTTTTTTGCTTGCTGTTTAGCAACACATTTTCTTCTTTTATTACATCCTGTCAATCGTCACACTATCACTGACTACCATTTCTTTCATATCATGCCATCCATTTTTCCATTGGGAAAAATTATGAGCACTATTATTTTGTCTCACTATTAGTGTCGTGATATCATCGATGAACATTCTTACTTGTGTCGTATATAAATAAGTAGTGACGCATGTCCTGTGAAGGGGCTCTACACTGGCATTGAGTTTGAGATGGAATTACCCATTGAGCGAGAGGATACCCTGTTTGGCTAGATTATTTCTACAGCGACCATTCTGGGCCCGGCATCGGTTAAGAGACTTCCAGATTTGCCAGCTTGGTACTAATATAAATAATATACTTACACTCTCATTGACAGTTTCTATCCAATCAGAGAAGAAACCAATCTTCGTAAAGACCGTGGGAGCGTTCGCAAACCCGCAGATAGACGGCCCGAAGGAGATGATGCCGACCAGCCGACCGGACAGGATCGCGGGACCTCCCGCGTCGTGCTGTGTAGTATTGGCAAAACATTGGTAATATTACTTCGGTTCAGTAGCTAAGGAGAAAAATTAAACTAACAGGGGCGATGAAGGCAGGAAAACAGGTCAGGAGGACTTAGGTAAAGTGACATTTTATTTTTATAAGCGTTAGAGATTGTCAAATTGTTTTTGTGAACTGACATGCGCAACCAAAGTTTCATGTGGTCAATCTCTTAATGCCACATTTTTTAGAGGACAGGGTGGAGCAGACAAAGCTAAAAGCTAAGTTTATGGTACGTAACAGGGAAGCTGAAAAATAGAATTGTTTTTAGGCAGGTGAGCCAAAGTTCCCGACAGGTACGTGTGGCGCCGACGGCGACCGCCCCTCCTGATGAAGCCGCGCAGTCGGACCAACCTTCTAAGGAAGGCATCACTGACGCGTGCACTTCACACGCTCAACCTGATTGCTAGTGAGACGGAACGTTTTTTTTGTACTTTGGACGAAATTAGTTATAGATGTAAGTATAAGTTAGGATAAGATACCTGTAGTGATAGATGTAAGATATGAATAATTAAAGAGCAACAATTAAATTAATGATTTAAGACTTGGATACATCAGCACTTACATCGCACGCTCCTTCTCCGGTTGTAAGAGTCCCGGCACAAAACATGGACTCTGATATAAACTTACTGAAATGAACATAAATCCATATTAGTCACGTTGCCATTTTTGACTATATTCGCCACTATAAGGTGATAAAGTGTGACCAGAGTTTTATAAATAAGAACTTACTCGCCATAAACTTCTTTACAGAACGCGTTCGGGTATACCGGTAGGATTTTCCTCTGCAAGAATATGGGCTCGTATGATAGCTTTTGAGACACCTGAAACAAATGAGCAAAAATTAATACGCTGGACATACATACAGACAGACATACATACAGTCAAAGAAATGCATTGTTGTATGGATGATCGCTTGAAAGGTGGTTTTTCACCGACTTCGAAAAAGGAGGAGGTCCTTTTTTCTGTTCGTCTGTATGTATCTTTTTTTATGTATTTCCACCGATTTCTCTGTCAGTTGTGGACCGATTTTTGAAATTCTTTTTTTTATCGGAAATAATTGTACTCCCAAGGTGGTCCCATATAAATTTTATCGAAATAGCTTCAGCGATGTTTGAAAAACTGAACAAAAACGAAAAGTACGTCTAACTAAATGACGTTTTGGTTTTCTCCAATTACGAGTATGTTTAAATTCTACGTCACCATTTTATTGGGGTTTTTTATTTCTGGGGTATACCAACTAAAAAGAGAAAAATAAAAAACTTTTTTACAAAAAAAACAACCGACTTCCAAAAAAGAAAATACACTAAAAATTTAAAAATAACTAATTTCGGAAGTCGGTGTCAAAAAACGTAGAATTAAAAATACAAACACCGACTTCCGAAATTAAAGTTATTTTTAATTTGAGAGTCAAATACGAATATAATAATATATAATAATAATCTCATCTAAATTCGATAATTTACAATATATTGGAGTCTTTTTGCAATTAAAACGTTTATAATTTAACGCGATTTGTCATAAACTAACAGTGTCTTCAATTTTATGGTGACATTAATACGAGTAACATTAACAAATCTTTTAGGACTACTGACGTTACCTTCGTCAAGTGAGATAATCAACAGGTTTTTACAGTTTATTTAAAAAAAAAATTCAGAATCATTAAAGGGAAGCAACAAGTCGCCTTCCTTACTTTGGCCATTAACCCACATTCCTGGACATTTGCCGCAAAAAACTCGGTTATTAGCCATTGTAACGGCAACTTTACTGCTTATAATATCGTCATTTCTGTCTATACCATCACGAATATCTCCTTTGATGGTCGCATCTGCTATCATTTTGTTAAGATGGGTGCTTTTATTTAACGCTTACGTGACATGATACAGGTTGATAGAATTATCCACAAAATAAGTAATTTATTTGCTGAGACTTCTCTACTTCGTAGTGTCCGAGAAGGAATAGGCTGAGGTGTGTAGCACCATCTATGTCACCAAGTACGAACTAATCCCACAAACCTTGCATCGCGCAAGCAGAGTTCTCCGCGTGATTTGAACATAGTATGTTAAACTGCCCGTTGCCATCGGGCAGTTGCCCAGACCAGACACAACACCCGTCTGGTCGGAAGATCCTCCCTTTTCAATGAACTTTCCACCCAGTTCCGCACACTTCTAAAGTTATACACAGATTGATTTTTAATTCATTGAAAATTTTTCAGAGATAAGGTAAGTAGTCTTGAATGTGAACAATTTTTACTATGGGACAGAATCATTTTGTCAAGATAAGCCAATAATATAAATGTAGGGAGGTAGGGAGTAAGCTGTTTTCATGTTTCAGAATCAATCCCCTTTCACACTATACAGGGTGTTAAAAAACACATCACAAAGCCGTTAACCACGCATTATTGTACGTCAAACAAAGTAGCTTTGCGGAAAAATTATTGCTGGAAACGACTTTAATTTAGATATGAAAAAATTAACAATTTTTTACTGCGCGCAATGTGACGCGAACCCAGATAAGTGGAGTTAAACCCGCTCCTTCACTCTAAGCCACGTAGGTACTTTTCGGATACGTTTGATATTCATTGCGTTTTTGTAACTGCAAATGAGTAATTTCAAAAATCAAACCAAAATTCAGGTAATGTTTGTTTGGAAAAAGGTGTAGTAATAACACTTAGAATTAATTTTCGTAAAAAAGAAAAATAAATTGCGACTTTGACCTTCAATATCTCCAGCACCAGTGGATTCCCAGGTATGGTCTAGTTGAAAAAAATTATCCAAATAATGGGTAATGGGTGGGTGGATATGTAGCTTTCGGCTTCGAAAACTGTTTTTTTACATAAATATAGTACAAACACACGTCATCAGTTAAATTCTAAGGCGCATATGAGAGAGAATCTATTACCATTTATTGGGCACAAATCTCGATACCGGGACGACCACCGGAATGCTAGAAATCGCACTTTCAGACAACAGACCAATAAGACACTCGCAGTTAAAAGTGGCGCAGGAGCGTAGGGATGCCAGGGTTGCGGGAGTGTTTTAAGGCCCTACTATCGGCCAAGTGGCGCCCTCATTGAATAAAAAATCGTTCGTATCCAAAGTAGTAGGCAAAAGTACCAAAAACGGCCGTTTCTGACACTTTTGCCTACTACTTTGGATACGAAACATTTAGAGACCTGTTTTAACAACGTAAAAATACTTTATCCTCTTTGTAACAAACGTGACATTGGATTCTTTAATATTTATTTTCTATGCTATGCTACGATTTTTTATTCAATGAGGGCGCCACTTGGCCGGTAGTAGACCCTTAAGGAGTCACCGTAGACCTGGAACGCAAGGGCAACTGAATAATAATAATAATAATCTTTATTGAAATAAACATCATTTACAAAAAACCTATGAAGCCTCTGAAACCCAAGCTAGGTAAAAACCTGTATGTCAGATTTCAGCGCCTTCTCCCAATTTATTACATTACATTTTTTTACCAACTAAGATTTTTAATTACAATTTCAAGCATGCAGAAACTAAAATAAAGATGTAAAATGTAGTGTGAAAGTTGTGTGTGAATGTGGAGTATGTGTGTGTGTGTGTGTGTGAGGGTGTGTGTTTACTTTACCCAATAAAATATTTTTCTGTTTCTTCGTAGTTAAGAGTAAGAAGCCAGTTCTTTATCTTGGACTTGCATTCATGAAAAGACAGTGGGTAAATGTTTAAAATTTTATTAATTTTATTATAAATATGCACAGAAAGAAAATGACCTTGACGTCTGGCCAATGCAGTACGTGTTCTTACAGAGTCAAATATATTAGTAATAGTACGTTTGTTGCTCAATTTATCTGGATCATAATGGGTAGACACATGCAGTTTAATAATAACCTGATAAACAAAAAGTTGCCTCACCGTGAGAACTTGACACAGCTCATATAGCGTTCTAGTGCGGAATCTGTAGGGTTTAAATGTCATAGTTTTCAGCAGGGATCGTTGAGCTCTCTCCAATTGTATGATATGTGTTTTGCATGCACCTCCCCATACTCCAATGCAGTATCCGATGACAGATTGAACAAGGGCATAGTAAACAGTACGAAGAAGTTCCAGACTAGCTACATGCCTAAGATTTTTGAAAACCCATATTAATTTTCTAACACGCGATGAAATCATGTCCATATGTGGCTTTCAAGTTATGTTCTCGTCAAGAAGTACTCCAAGATACTTAACTGTAGGAGTTTTATTGATGGATAGACATGAACATTGTTAATTTAAAGACTCACATGTGTGAATACGAATCACTATGTTTTGTTGTTTCACGTGAGAATTCGTAAACTGAACCAATAACGTTTTCGAAACGTTTAATGTCAAAAGGTTTTTCCTTAGCCATATGTGCACCCTGCGCAATTCCTTTTCTGCAGTTTGTCGTACCTCGTCCCACGTTTCGCCTTTAAATACTAGAGCGGTGTCATCGGCATATGTAAAAATTTTTCCGTTTTGGAGTGACATTTGACACAGGTCGTTTATGTATACAATAAATAAACTGGGACCAAGAATACTGCCCTGTGGAACGCCGCAGGTGACAGATGCATCTGAGCTAGTATATTTATTTATTTTAACCTTTTGCTTACGACCCAAAAGGAAATCTTTGAAAATTCTAAGCACGTTTCCTCTTATACCGTATCTTTCTAACTTGTCCACAAGAATAGGGATCGAGACAGTATCAAATGCCTTCGCAAGGTCAATAAATACTCCCAGACACTTTTGTTTATTATCGAGATTTTGTGTAACATATTCTGACAAAGAGCTAATGGCTTCATTTGCACTTTTCCCTGATCTGAAACCGAATTGTGAATTTGAAAGTATATTATTATGCTCTAAAAAATTTATAAGTTGTCTATTCAGGACTTTTTCTAACACTCGAGAGTGCTGGGAGGACAGATATTGGTCTATAATTTGTAATACTGCCGGGCTCCCCACTCTTGTGCACAGGTGTTATGAGAGCTCTTTTAAAGACACTGGGGAAAATACCCTGCTCAACGCATAACTTAACAATCATGGTGAAGAGTGGAACTATAATGTGTTTTGACATTTTAAGAAATTTATTTGAGATAGAGTCCCAACCAGCGCTGGCGCTGTCGTTCTTTAAGTTCATAATTAGAGATTCGATTTCAGTTTCATCTGGTGCAAGCAAAACCATCGAATGCGGGATACGAGGTATGTTATAATTATCGGAACTATCTTGAGTGGTAACGGACTGTAAAATATTATCAGCTAGCAACTTTCCGACATTTGCAAAATATTTGTTGACCTCCTCAACAGCACAGCATGGATTTTCATGCTTATTAAGCAAGTTTTCGGCAGAAGACTTTTGTTTGGAGGTTTTCGTAATAGATTTAATGGCACACCAAGTCTCTTTATTGTTTCTTGCATTTTTCAAGAGGGATTCTTCATAATTTCTTTTTAACCTTCTTAATAAAGCATTACAAAAATTCCTATATCGTTTATAAGTTACTTCAAGAATTTGGTTATTAGAATCATTTTTTAAAAGTTTGTGTAATTTGTCGCGATGACGAATGCAACGCAGTAGTCCCGGTGTTATCCATGGCTTTAGTGTTTTCTTACGACCAGGTACCGCAATACTGTTAGTGTTAGTTTTTATTACTGCCGTCAACTTATCGATAAAGAGGGTCGCAGCCAGCTCAGCATCAGCCGTAGGAGAGATAAAAGAGAAATCTGTTGATTCTAATTGCTTCAGAGCCGACACAAAGTCGGTTTTAACGATACTATTTTTTGTCAACTGCTCACGCTTATAGGATATGCTGAGAAGAATTGAATCGTGGTCTGTTACAGTTGACTCAACCACAGCGACTGTTGCCGGCAGGGATGTTTTAATCATAATATGATCCAGGCAGTTATTAATTCTAGTTGGAAAAGTATGCCCTGGTAGAAGCCCTAATTCAGCCAAAAGATTTAAGTATGATGAGCTATTTCGATCGATGTTATTTTGTTTTATATCTATGTTCACATCACCGATAATGACAATATTTCTGCTTTTACATGGTCGAAGCAATCGGTCAACTGAGTTCAAAAAATTTTCAATACAATAAATAGATGGGGACCTGTAAATGGCTAAGATAACAATATCGGCGCCTATTTTAATTAGAAAAAAATTAGCACCCACCGGATCTGGTTCTTCTACCATACATTCGATTCCATGTTTGACGTATATGACGATGCCATCATTCTGGTTGAGACTTTTCTTTGAGAAATAGCATAAATAATTGTCCATGGGTGGTGGTGGTTTATCTTCACATAGCCAGCATTCTGTCAGAATGATGACGTCAGGTTCAAAAGCAAGTCTAGTCAAATGTGCAATAAAACCATTTATATTTTTATAAATACTGCGGATATTTTGGGAAATAATAGTCAATGCTCGAGAAGTGGATTTGATTAATTTGCTACATGTTTCAGCGTCACATTTATAAGACTTAGTCACTGAGAGGTTATCAATATCCTGAATAATGTTATTTAATGAAGCCATTTGCAATGATTATATTCGTTCCAATAGGTGATTTTATCGAAAAATATTCTTTCGGCACTGGGTAACAGTACTCGTATATAAGTAAAAATGTGCTGTGTAGGGTTTGTAAAGTATTTTGTATTGTGGTGTGTGTCCCAGAAGTGTAGTGTATAGAGTGCTTTGTAATTATAGGTATAACAACATGAAGCATATTGAGTGTTTAATCGTTTTACATGTAACATAATTATAATTTTGTTAAAAAACAGTTTATGTGGAAAAAAATTGCATGCGAAATTTTCAATTAATATGACAAACTGAAAAAACAAATCGGCGGTAAACTGGAGCAGCGGAAAGCTTACATCAAAAAAGTACAGTCATAGTTTTTCTTGCTGTTCTAGCTCATAAAGCGTTTGTTCAGATTTTACAAAAATTTGTTTAGCTCCTGTGATTTTTCTCAGAAAAATGTTACCGTTTGAAGTCCAGCAATACTTGTACTCCTTCAATTTAGCAAATTCCTTAGCAGCAAAGAATAATTTTCTTGAGCTCGAATGGAGGTACTCCGATACGAAAATTGGTCGACGCTCACCACTCATGCCAATGCTCAGAGTACTAAGACGGTCATCGTTTACATGTTTTTTGTTAAAATTTCGAACGGCGGTTAGTAACTCATTTTTAGTCTGGACGCTAGAAAACTCAGCGATGATGGGTCTGACAGTGCCTGGTTTCCCCGGGAGGCGATATACGTCACGTACAAGTGAAGGAACACGTGTGGGTTTTAGTCAGTAAGAGTCTGACACGCCCTCTCGCTCCACCCAGAGTGAGAGAAGTTATTTGATGATTTCCCACCATAAAATAAAAACTGGCCAAGTGTGTGTCGGATTTCGCACATTAAGGGTTTCGTATCATCTACTACTACATCTCTCGGAACGCGCCCCGGGCCCGCTAAGAAATGTTCCTAGTCATTTGTATTAATTTGTAAAAATGGTAAACAGCTGTCAAATCGTTTATTTTACCGCAAAACACAAGTTTAGTGTAGTGCTAACTTCAAATAATTGTTTGCGATCCTCCACGTAGTGCAAATCAAACAAAATATAAACAACGAATTTTTTTTTTGAAAAAGTGCCGTAATCAACGAAAATTTAAAAAAAAGTGCCGTATGATAGTGACTTAACCGCGAGTGCACGGAATCACCACGGTTGTGTGAATTAATTAACGGTGAAAGTCCTGTGTCGCTGTTCTGGTAGTACTACTGACATTCCGTGGACAAATTTACGTTCCAGTTACTTTGACACTGTGACCGGAATATTGCAAAGGTTTGTGACTAGTGGCGCCACCCCTACCATATGTTATACTATTCTTACTTATTTTTTTGGGATACTTAACGAACTAATAATAAGGATGTCAGTTCAACTTTTTCCGCCTTTTTTTTTTTTTGTGGGTTGGGAAATCATCCTATGACTTCTCCCGCTCTGGGCGGAGCGGGAGGGCGTGTCAGACTCTTACTGACTAAAACCCACCCCTGTTCCTTCCTGCCTTTGAGTGCCCAGGGGCGAGGTAACTCTGTTTCGAATTTATCCTCAACCCCCGGGCAGAACTTTTTCCGCCTGGCTCGGATTGTAGACCAAATCCTCCGAATCCTCCAGTACATGATAGCTCGGACCCGGCTTCTAATATTTCCAGTAAACCGGACTTGGAAGATAATTACCATGTAACTAAACGCCAAAATCTTTTTTTTTTGTTTATCTTCCTTGAAGTTCAGATCTCCTCAACAAACTTGACCGACTTCTTAATTACTGCATTCGATTTGTTTTCAATCTGCGCAAATATGATCATGTCTCTGCGCATCGGTCGCTTCTTAATTGGTTGCCCATACGCCAGCATAGAGAGCAAAGGGCGCTTACCACCTTGCACTCGTTTCTTTTCTCTCCAAATTCTCCTAGTTATCTAGCCCCTCACTTTTTATACATTTGCGCCAACCACAATAGAAATCTACGGTCATCGCATAACCGTCTTCTTTTATGTCCCACTCATCTTACTGACTTTCTTCACTGTTTTATCTTTGTGCAGTCTATCTCTCTGTGGAATGTGCTCCCCCAAGAAATCAAGATGGTAACTAACCGATTAAACTTCAAAATTAAAGTTCGCGAGCACATTTGTAAAAAGTTGGCAGTAGTATCCTCACAGCGTTAATTATTTTTCAAATCATCTATTTGTAACTATGTTCTTGGCTATGTATATTTGTGTATTAGGTTTATTCATATGAGTATATATTTTATTTGTAGTTTACATATGTATTTATGTACCTTTGCATTTAAATAAAGATGCCCTGTTTTTTTTTGTTTTTTTTCCTTATGGCACCTAGCACTATTTGTCTCTGCATCACCCTAAGGTTGACTGGTAGAAAATGCCTGAGGCATAAAGTCCGCCTCTGTATGTACGTAAAGTGCTTGATAAATAATAAATAAATAAATAACCTATCTACGTAAACTAATCTATGTCTTCAAAACCCTAAGACACGCAGCAAATCTACAGGTAATCAAAATGGTCTATGACGCCTTGTGTCACTCCCTTATCGGATATTGCAATACATCCTGGGCACAGCGTGCCATTCTTAAGGTTTGTGCCAGTCTTCCCTTCTTATATCCTACCGTCGACCATTTTTGGAAATGGGATGTTCTTACTGTTAGACAAGCCTTCGTTTTGCGCACGGTACTTAAGGAACATTCTTTACTGCGATTCGATCCAATACTCCATATGGACAAGCATCGGAAGGGAAGGGTATGCCAAACGCAAACTTCTAAAACTTCACACACATGTAATTTTTTCTTCTTTCTTGGACCTTACCTATTTAATAAACTTAATAATATTCTCAACATTTACCCGATGACTAATTACAAATGCAAAACCACTAACTAACTCAACTAATTTGTTTCTCTATCTCAGCTTTCACGAGGTTCTCGTCATGTGGGATGGTGACATCGATTATCATTATGCGGCGTGCTAATCGATCTATCACCTCTATATCCGGCTCATTGGCAACAATAGTCCTATCAGTGATGATACACCGATTCCAGTACAAGTGACATGGTCATTTTCGAGAACTAGGTCGGGCGCATACTTGTAATACGGTACCTCAGAATCCACAAGTTTGTATTTCTAAGCAAATTGCTGGTGGATAATCCTGGCTACTTGGTTATGCCTGTGCAAATACTCACCGTTACCCAGACGAGAACATCCAGAGATAACATGTCTGATGGACTCACCCGGACGGTGACATGCCCGACACACGTCAATCGTCCCATCCTTTATAATATGCCTCCAGTAGTTGTTTGTCAAGATAAATTCCATAATCGCACAGATAAAGGCTTCAGTTTGCCCGAAGAGGTCACCGAACCGTAGCCAGGCCACGAATGTCAGGAGATGTACATCAGGCCCATGAAGTGCCTGATAAAAGCGCCCGTGAAGCTCCTTGCCTTTCCATACCTCCATGCGGTCATCAGTAGTAAGTACTACAAGTATGCGCCAGTTCTCTTTAGCCATGGACAACGGGGTGAAGCTCTTGTCCACTGCGACCACCTCTCGGTGCATCCTCACGTCGGTTTCTAAAAAATATTCTCTGAGGCTGCACACCTCGCGGTTGTGGAGAGTCTTAGCATTTAAAAAGCCTCGACCTCCAAACTTTCACGGGATGTACAGTCTCATCACCAACGATAATGGGTGGACCCTCCAGTCCAGGGCGTCGTGCTCAGTCTGAGTCCATTTGAGTATGCCGAAAGAGTACAACTAAACCGGCATAACTCAACCGTTGAAGGCGCGCACCTCATTTCCGCCCGACAAAAGGCTATTCAATACCTTTTCCAGGCGGCTAAAGACGCGCTACTTCAGCGATTGCTTCAGGTCTGTAACTTTAATGCCTAACGCTTCCGACATACCCAAATATTTGTATGTTTCGGTCGAGGAGAGAGATCTAAGGTGTATGGAATCCGAGAGTTGAATCCCTTCAGATTCCATAATCCCCCCTCGCTTTACATGCATGACTGCACATTTGTCCACACCAACTTCCATCCTGATGGCGCTACTCAAAGTTTCATTTACCTTCAGTAACTCCATCAGTCGCAAATTGTTGGGGGCAAAGAATTTCAGATCATCCATGTAAAGAAGGTGAGATATGGCCTGACCACCTCTTCTCAATGGATAGCCTAGGCCCGAATCCTCCAGCAATGTGTTTAGAGGATTCAGGGCTAAGAAGAACCAAAGTGGAGCCAAACTGTCACCCTGAAATATTCCCCGTTTAATCCATATAGGCTCGTCATTCCCCTGGATTGGTCGACATCCTGGATAACGAAGGACCGTCTTCCATTGCCCCATACATGACCCAAGGAAGGTGCGTAGAGTTACATCTATTTTGTACAACTCCACTACCCTCATGAGTCATTTATTTGGAACAGAGTCGTAGGCCTTCTTATAATCTATCCAGCATGTCGACAAATCCTTGTGGGATCGACGAACCTGTTGGCTTATGGCCATGTCTATGAGGAGTAGCTCCTTAGTACCGCGGGACCCGTTCCTACATCCATTCTGAGAGGCAGACATAATTGTATTGTTCCCAATGTGTAGATTAATTTTTGCTCCCAGGATGGATGTAAGAAGTTTATAGACCGTCGATAAACATGTAATCGGTCTATATTTCTTAGGTTCCGTGGAACTACCTGTCGTATGGAGCAGGTCAGTAACACCAGTTGTTAGAAACTGAGGCAGCGACCCAGATTCTAAGGTTGCCTGGAATTGAGATGCCAGAAGCGCGTGTGAGCTACTATAACATTTAAGCCAGAAGATTTGCAGTCCGTCCGGTCCCGGAGATTTCCAATATTATAAATGGTAACGGATGAACTGCTTTGGCTACATCTAATGGAGTGATAGTTACTTTTTCCATGTCTGGTATAGCTTCACTCACGCGCTCTACATCACGCATCCAGCCACTCTCAGTGTGACAGACGCGGTTCTGCGAGTACTGGTCAACCCGACGCTTATACCGCCAAATACGATTGGCCCATGCACAAACTTTCTGCTTCAGGAAGTCAATGCGTTCCGTGACACGGGACATGTATTCTCGAGGACGGATTCCAGCCCAAAAAACGCCCGCCTCACGAAGTGCATCACACGTGGTCTTGTATTGCCCTCCCTGTAGCAGTATAGTTTGCCAATGAGTGCTCTGGTCCATCAATCATCAATACGCCTCTCGATCCTACACTGCCAGGCCGGTAAGGTAGGCTTTGGTCGAGTAGCTACGTCACAACTTGGTAACTTTACATTTGCTAAACGACATGCCGCAACAGCCCCACAATACAAGATCGAGTGCGTATCAACGAGGTCCTCGCTGCTCTCAAAAACATTCTTTAGCTTCGCATCCAGAACACACACTAGAGCCCTATTTTTTTGTGCATAGGAAACCGTGATAAATGGGGTCTAAGTTGAGTCGGAGTCAATCTATACTCGCGAAGCGCATCCCCCAGTGCGCTCCTAAATCGATCGTTGCACTGGTTACTTACTGTGACAACCCTATCATCTGTCTCCTCATCAATATGATTGGACCGCGGAAGGATTGTGTTACAAGCCGGTGGTATTGCATCGAAAACCGGCGGTGGCGCAGTCTGTGTCGTAGTCGAAAAGATAAAGTTGCTCAGTACTTCTCAGCGTAGCCGATCAAGTGCGGCGTCATCCAACCTGTGCTTGCGTTGGATGATCCGCATCTAATCCGACAATCGTTAGGCCGAGACGTTGACAGTTGGTTCTAGGTCCTGAAAAAGAGACAGCATCCTACCACAATACGCAGTGAGGTTAGTTCTGCCCTCTGTAGATCCGTAATATATAAACGTATGACGTTTTCATTCATGGACTGAGTCCATCTTATGCGCTGTACACAACCACCGGCAACGGGGACCCGGCTCCAGGCCGGTTGGCCCCTAAGTCCCAGGCTGTTCGGTGGCCGGCCTTTCCCCTGCCGACGTACAAGTGTTGGCGCCGTCGGTGGGGAGAAATACTCGTCGCTCGAGCTTGACGCGGCTGCAGCCGCCGGTGACACTGGTGATCCGAGGTCCGGCGGCGGCGAGGCGGAGCTGAGCGGCGAGTCCGGGGGTGGATAGCGTGCGCGACGGGCAGCTGCTCTTGTTATCATTATTATATTTTCATACTTATTAGTTTATTGTTGTATCATCATTTCAATGTGACATATTATGTCATCTGTCCAATCTTGATTCATTTTTCTGTTATGTATATTTCTCCTTTTTTATTCTGGTTAATCCCACAATTTTTGAAGACTAAGGTTTTCAACCAGTGCGTCCTGCCCGATATGACATACGGTGCCGAAATGTGGACACTGATGGTCGGGCTGGTCCACAAATTCAAGCTCACTCAGCGCGCTGTGGAGCGGGCTATGTTATGAGTTTCTTTGAAGGATAAAATCAGGAATGAAGTTGTCCGAAAAAAAACCGGAGTAACGACGTTGCTCGCAGAATTAGCAAACTGAAGTGGCAGTGGGCTGGTCATATTTGTCGAAGGACCGATGGCCGATGAAGCAGACGAGTCCTGGTGTGGAGACCCCGTTTCAGCAAGCGTAGTGTGGGACGTCCACCAGCTAGACGGACCGATGACCTTAAGAAGGTGGCTGGGTTAGACTGGATGCGGAAGGCGGAGGACAGGGTGTTGTGGCGCAGCCTGGGAGAGGCCTATGTCCAGTAGTGGACTGCAATAGGCTGAGTTGATTGATTGATTCTTGTTATGTAGAGTTTCTATTGTTTGTTTGTGTATACAGGGTGTAACGGAAAAGTGTGGTCATATTTTAAGGACTGCATCTGCCCATCGATATGAACAACTTTCTTCAAGAAAACCTGAGGAAATTAAAAAAGAAAAAATTTTACCTCCCATACAAATATTGATCAGCTGATGATAACTTTGTTTGAAAAGTGCAATTTTTTTTTTGGAAATTTTCATTTTTTTCTTAGAGAAAGTTGTTCATATCCATGGGCAGAACTGGTTCCTAAAATATGACCACACCTTTCCGTTACACCCTGTATAGTTGCTTCTGTTGAGTTTGCATTTATGTAATATAACGGACAAAAACTGTTTTTAAAATATTAAAATGCGTGAATGAAAATAAAACTTGTTGACGATGAGAGTTGCCAGCTTATTGAATATTATTATTATTATTGTCTCGTATATTTACTTTTACACATATTATTTACATTACATTTGTAAATAAATTATATTTTTAAATATTTCAATGAAAAAGTTAAAAAAACATTTATAAATATAAAAATAGTATCCCACTGGTATCGGGAACAGGGTCCAAGCTACCGGCGGTCAGGGCTCCAGAGAGAGGAACCGCCTGACAATGCGAGCCGTGTCCAGAAGAACTGCTTTCGAGAGCCTCCTTAGGTGTTGGTCGAGGCTCGTGGCTATTAAGCCATTGGCTGACACAACTGTCGGTACAGTGATTATTATTATCAAATATTGGTATTTGTTATTAAAATATGTAATTATAAACATTATTACCAAATTTCAAGATCTTAGGTCAATGGGAAGTTAAAAATTCTTTGTAACAAAATTTTGTGACAGACGACGGACGGTCAACAATAGGGTTCCGTTTCGACCCTCGGGTACGGAACCCTAAAAAGGGAGCGTAGGGATTGGCACAAGAAAAGGGAGGCCTAGCACTGATCGAACTTAGGCTGTGGATGATGATGATTTAAGTTAAAAGTGATTGTTAAACCTAAAGGAATACCTTAGTGACTCCCCATCCGAGCAGCAACACCTCAGCAGAGGACGGCAGCGCGTTCCCCATGTAGTTGATAGCCAGGTACTTGATGAGCGTCTTCTGCCGCAGGAAGAGGTGCCGGCGTAGGCGGATGATGGCCAAGTTGTTCTTCAGGGTGCGAGGGTTGTAGCTAGGGTGGAAGAATATCTGGGGACACGGGTTATTGAGCTTGGTATAGGTCCTACTGAATATATAAAGAGGTTAAGTTTGTAAGTTGCTATAAGGGTCGCGAGAGATATTGAATGAGTTTCCGTGGCCCTGGCACAGGCAACTGAAGGAACATGGCTGGGTTTTAGTCAGTAAGAGTCTGACACGCCCTCCTGCTCCACCCAGAGCAGGAGAAGTCAGTTGATGATTTCCCCTAAGAAAAAAAAAAGTATGTAAGTTTGGATGTAAGAGGTAAAGTCGGTCGGTAGGTCCAAACCTACTCATTCAAAATCAAAAATTCCGATACCGAGAAAAAGTATTACTATCTCTAAGTGTATGTTTGTGCACGGTTCTTGTTGTACAAGTTAGGAGAGCGAAACTGCGGGAAAAGCCTGTAAGTAATGATTTTATTTCAGTTCGTAGATGCTAAAATATCAATAAAACTTTTTATCGTCAATATGTCGTCCCGAATATTTTGAGCCTTAAGGTCCTACTACCGGTCAAGTGGCGCCCTCATTAAATAAAAAATCGTAGCTTAACATAGAAAATAAATATTTAAGAATCCAACGTCACGTTTGTTCTGCCAGGGGTTGAAAATACTGCCCAGGGGTTCAGGATAGATTTGAAATAGAGTTACCGCGCCTCTGGGCACTCAGGGCAGGGAAGGAACACGGGTGGATTTTAGTCAGTAAGAGTCTGACACGCCCTCCCGTTCCACCCAGAGCGGGCGAAGTTATAGGATGATTTCACAACCCAAAAAAAAAACGGCCGTTTCTAACACTTTTGCCTACTACTTTGGATACGGAACAAACTGAGACCTGTTTAAAAAAAAAAAAAATCTTTATTTCAGATCTACAGTTCATAAGTGGTTAGTAACAGATTGTAATTACATGCTATGTTAGTGTTATTAGTACTTACATCAATTAAGCTATACCTAAACTTATCCCCACCCAGTGTCTTTGGATGGGGCAGTCCAATCAACCAACAATCATTTTCAGGATGCTGTTCCGAGTGCTACGCAAGCATTGCAGTAACGAGTAAGAAAGCGGCACTTACGCATTATGGCGTGAAAGCCATCCGTACGAGCCTCAGCAAACATTCCCGACGCACTGCAACGTCGTGGCAATCGCATCAGCATGCTGAAAGCGTTGTTATATTGTACGCCTAGGACGTTGTAGGCTCGGCTCGTATATGAAACCCACAGGCCGCTCGTGTAGAAGGACTGACAGAACGCCTTAAATAAACCCACTTTGACGTCTGCCGTGCAGCGAGCAAACCTACGGGCGAGCATATTACTCCTCATCGCCAACGCCCTGCGCTCGCGCTCTATGTCGCCATCATCACGAAGATCACTGGTGACAACATGACCCAAGTATTTAAAACTATTCACCACATTTAGTACTACACCGTTGAGATATACTGGAGGTACACGACGGGGCTGTTGTTTAGGTGCCGTAAACACTAACACCTCGCTTGTTTTTTAGTTATATTTAAGGCCGTGCACCTCCGCATAGGCCTCGCAGATCGTGAGTAGCTTCCTCAGTCCGCTCATCGATGAACTGAGCAACACCATTTCGTCCGCGTAACTTATGTTATTGACACATATAGCGTCTATATGACAGCCGACATGTGTGCTGCTCAGCCGCTCGATAAGCTGATTAACATATAAATTAAACAACAGGGGCGAGTTTAACCCCCCCCGCCTTACACCACATTCCATCCGATACTCATCTGACAGAGTACCGACTTACCTCACCCGATTTGTCTGGTGAGCATACCACTAACGGAGAAGGGCTGTGTACTCCGCTGGCACACCCGTGTCCCTCAACTTGTCCCATAGCACATTATACGAAACAAGATCGAAAGCTTTCGACAAATCAAGGAAACACGCGTATACCGGCGTCCTCCTCGCGGTGTAGTACTTGACGGTGTGCTTCAGGCTGAGTATGGCACTCTCCGTGAACACGCCCGCCTTGAATCCGAACTGTGCGTCATGCACTTTAACATATTCTGAGAGGCAGCGTTTAATCAGACCGTCAAGCACCTTGGCCATGGTGGTGGCTAGCGAGATGGGTCGATAGTTGTTCGTGTCGGATGTGTCACCAGTTTTGTTTTTAACTATGGGGACCACTATCGTCCGCATAAGTGGCTCCGGTAGATAAGAATGACCAAGGCACAGAGTGAAAAATAGCGACAAAACTCTAGGCAGATGGACTCCCGCATGTTTAAAATGTTCGATGCTGAGACCATCGTGACCCGATTTCCCACGTTGCATTCTCGAAATAATGGTAGCCACACTCTTGGCTGGTACTTTCGCGTTCCGCTCAGTCTCAATGGTCTCAGCACCGTTTGCTCCATGAGACGATGAGAATAGGAGTGACTGCACTGAAAAGTGGTCCCTAAAAGCTTCAGCAATATTCTTGTGATTGGTAATACCACCGACACTCACCGGGAGACTAGGCCGCGTATTCATTTTATTTTTGTTTTTCCAAAAATGCCAAAGACTTTGTTAGAGTGGTTGAAAGCAAGGAGATGCATTTTAAGCTGATCCTGCTTGTTCAGACACCACTTAAGTTTAGCTTTAAAATGTCTCCTTGCCTCTGCCATATCATGAAAGACACTACCACTGGCCGGGCGACCAGCCATTGTCCACACCTGGAATTTTAGCCGCGCCTCGCGGTGAGCGTCTGCGACATGTTTGTTCCACCTCGTGAAATAGCCACCCCTCCTCCAACACTTTATCTTATAAGTTTGTACGGCGGCCTGTACCAGTATATTCACAATATTAGAATACATTTTATCAAGAGCTGAACAATGTTCTCTGTGATCACAGAACTTATCACAACAATCACTCAGCTCCTGAGGAATATCTATAAGTCTCAGCTTAGAGTGACAGAGGTCGTGGTACTCGCTAATCTGGTTAGACGTCCTCTCGCCCCACACAACACGATTAACGAGATTATCCTTAAGCACGCTGTCTACAATCTTACAATTTATTTTAAGCAAGTCACATTCAATCACAATCGGGTAATGGTCGGACCAATACAAGTCATACATTACTGTGATACTAAAAACTGATTGCTACGCAAACTCAGTGACAATTCAGTGGTCCAACCATCTATTACAGCCATGAGATTCACTTGTATAAGTGTAGGTATTACTATCACACATCTCCACAGACCCAGCTTTGATCTGAACAAAATTTATCATTTCGTGATAAAACAATTCATTTGGATGTGCATTATAGTCTCCTAGGATGAAAAAAGCCTTGTAGAGGCATGCGGAACAGGGTGTAAAGTCCCGCAAACCTCCATTAAAAAGGGAGGATCCTCCGACCAGACGGGTGTTGTGTCTGGTGCGGGCAACTGCCTGATAGTTGATTTCGGGCTGTTGTATATGTTAAAATCGTGCGGAGAACTCTGCTTGCGCGATGTAGGAATTTTGCTGTTCTAGTTCGTATGTAGCGTCATAGATGTCGCTACATCACTCCCCTCCGGAGATCGGAGATCAATTGTTCTCGATGAGTCGTTCATACGTGATGCTTGCCGGGCCAGTGGAAGGTTGGTTCCAGTGAGTCTTAACCGGAAGAGGCGCATAGTTCACGATGAGTCGGAACTGTCTGCGGTGATGATAGCCCAGTGAGTCGGGATGATGTTGCAGGTTCCAGTGAGTCGGAGTACTGCTGCGGGCTCCAGTGAGTCGGAGCGGTGCATCATCGTCGTTGTCGCTGTCGTTGTCGGCATTTTCGTAGTTGGCGTTATCGTTGTCGTCGTCGTCGTTGTACTGCCTGGCTGTATGACTCGTTGCTGAAGAGTTTGGAGGGAGTGATGATGATGATGACGTCACGCTGGAGTAGCTGCACGAAGGCTGCGCTGACATTCATAGTCGAGGGTCACCATTGTGGAGGGATGCAGAACAGAGTGTAAAGTCCCACAACCTCCATTGAACAGGGAGGATCCTCCGACCAGACGGGTGTTGTGTCTGGTCCGGGCAACTGCCGGATGGTTGATTTCGGGCTGTTGTATATGTTTAAATCGCTCGGAGATCTCTGCTTGTGCGATGTAGAAATATTGCTGTTCTAGTTCGTATGTAGCGTCATAGATGTCGCTACAGTCTCAACTCCTTTGTTCTCCTTTACTTCTATTATTGAGCGAATAGTACTAAGACAGGCTGTAAACTCCGGCACGATTGTCATTCGAGTTTGTTGGCATGTATACACTGAACACTACTACAGATCTAGTACTTACGGTTATCCTGACCGCGCACACTCGCACATTATTACACTCAATCGGCAACACTGTCTCGAACGCACTTTTACGCCACAGCAACGCGATGCCACCGTATGGCCTCCCGCTCAAAAGGCCCGCCGAAGTGTTCACAGCCGACGTGCCGGTGCACCCGAAGCTGTCATCAACCGTGCTGAGCAACGGCAGATCGTGTGGCAGCAACCACGTCTCTTGATGGGCTATCACGTCCGCCGACCGACATAACGCTCTTATTCCTTCCATAGACCTCTTGAGTGATTTGCAATTAAAGCTTACTATCTTACTAAGACTGTCCATTTTTGTTTTCTATATTTTCATCTACATCTTTGTTAAGGGCCTACCTCCCCGTAAGTGGCACCCTCATTGAATAAAAATTCGTATCTTAGCATAGAAAATAAAGTTCACAGTAGGTACTCGACGACTTCTCTTTATCAGTTGAACTTGATAGTACGCATCCATCTGTCTCAGTCACACCTGCCTTAGGCTCGCTCGCTGGTGACGACGCAGGCGGCGGTTGCTGCACGGGGGAAAGAGATGGGTAGTTCGCATTGCGCTCGATCTATAATTCACCACCGCATAATGTAGGTAATGCCATCGGCCCACTATCGAACGTTTGAAATCTACCTCCTCCTCTCATCGTGTTAACATTTCTCTCCTGATTTATAAAAGACGAAGTTTTATAATTTTCGTTAATCCAATCGTTTAATTCACTTTTGGTAGCATACTGATGTTGAAAATCTTGTATGTTCTTCTCAAGTAGAACTATCTTTTTAAGTAACACTGTAAAATCGACATGATCGAATGTTACGGGCGGCAATTTATCTAATCTTCTGGCCACAAAAATCGGAATCTCTTCAGGATCTGTCTCCTTAAGTAAGCAGATGATATTCTCCAGGTCTCGTAAGGTTCTTCCTTGCCGCTTTCACGTCGTTGCCCGCTTGCTCAATGATTCTAAGAGTAACAACTTCGCTGATTGAATGTCCATCGTACCAAAAGCAGTCTCACATATTTGCACGAGGCTTTGCTCGTCCATAACATCCAGTTTATTTTGGATAAAAGCCAACACCTCACATATCACAGTGTTACAACTAACACATTTAAGCCTCTTAGATACGTTATCCATTTTTGCAATCGAGATGCGCGACCTAGCTTGCGCTCGCGTTCACGGTCAAGACCGGACTGACTTTTAGCAACGTAAAATACTTTACCCTGACGTTGGATTTTTTAATATTTATTTTCTATGCTATGCTACGATTTTTTATTCAATGAGGGCGTCACTTGGCCGGTAGTAGACCCTAAAGGATTTTCCTGACCGGTTTTAATAACAGCAGCTACTAGTTAATACGTGCCGCCGGGAAGTGCATGTGAGGTTAAAGAGTGCGGGTAATGCTTCTTGCTGAGTCGAAGATCGGGATTTAGGTTATAGTATATTTTAAGTCGATCATCCACTGGCTACACAGAATGTGAATGGGGAAGTTTGCTATGTTAGTTACGCGATTAATTTGTTTACCAGCCACGCATCCGTGCGTTAGTGTGGCTATCAGCTAGGGTCGTGAGTGTGTTTGAAAGAGTGACCGCGCCCCTGGCACAGGCAACTGAAGCAACACGGGTGGGTTTTAGTCAGTAAGAGTCTGACATACCCTCCCGCTCCACCCAGAGCGAGCGAAATTATTAACTTCTCCCAAAAAAAAACACCCAAAAAAAAGTGTGGCTATAGTTGTGGATGGTCCCACTTACATCCCATTATATTCTGTTTCATTCCGTTTCGCAAAGCTCACGTGCATAGCTTAACCGTATGCTGCCGTGGAAAGTTTGCCGATGTTCGTTGGTCTCTCACCTCGAGCACGTCTACCATCTCGCCGCCGATCCGGCTGTGGTTGCTGCCTAGCCTCACTTGCAGGATCCGAGGGTTCTCGCGGAAGAAACGGTTGTTGTGCATCCTGGGAAATGGAGTAAATTCTATTGTTAGGTAATGACCATGCACGAGTGTTGCAAGCTCAATAGTTTGAAGTAGTTTTAATATGAAGGCCGTTCGTTACATTGATGTATTGTGTGAACCATATTAAACTATTAAATGATTTTGTGACTCAAATTATTAAACTCTTTATAATTAAGTCATTTTTAAATGTACTATATTTTTTTCATATAATTTGCTTATGCTTGTAGCATAGCATGCAAGTGATATATCGTTCCATTTCTCTAACGAGAAGTAGCCTACCTACTGTAAACATACTGTTAACCATCACTTGGTGTCTGATACTTAGCAAATGCTCCGATGGTAACCCTTTTGGTATTGGTTCTCTCAGCGCAATTTTATTGTATCATTCTTTTGCTATTATTTTTTGTACGTCAGAATTGAATAAATATTGTCTGTTAAAATCTTGTTCCTCTTTTGCAATATACACTCCACTATTTACACTTACAACTGCAGACAAGAAGCCGAAGTAATGCTGATATCCGAAAACAGCATCACGGCGCCGCACCAGAACCGGCCCATCACGTGCACGGAGGCCATGAAGGGGTAGTACTGGATGGTGGTGCGCTCGCCCTTGAAGATGCGGCGACCGCTCTTCTTGCTGTCCTGGTAGTTCTTCATCTCGGCCAGCTCGCTTTGTGGGTCTGAGGACGAATAAAATAAATGGAAATTCTGTTGGCATTTGACTTGGTAGTGAATTTTTATTTGAAGATTAAATATGAAGAAGATGATGTAAAATAGACTTGTCAAATTAGAATTAACCTATGTCGAGTTAAGATGATATTTCAGACTACACCGCTTTAGTTTCATAATTACAACTTTTAGTTTTTCAGTCGCTCTCATTAAAGCACTACACTACACTATTTTTTTAAGTTAACTCCCTATCATTGACATGTATTTAATTGTAAGCGTTTCGTAGTGCAATGAAGTAGTCATATCTATTGGCCTTCATGAGTTGACTGCGGCCAACGTACGGCAAACCTCGCTGCTTGGTAATTCGAATTCGTTCATACTAACTTCCCACGGCAAAAACTACATATTTGTGCCCATACGGTTCGTGATTATAATTATATTAGTTTACGTCTACTGATTACAGTAGAACAAAACTCATTTCTGATTAATTTTAGAACTCACCCCAATACACACTCTCCTTAGCTTTCATTTTATGCTGATCGTTGGGCATTTCTGCCAACAGTTTATCAACTACATCATTCATCTTCTCATCAACACTATGCTTAGGAAGGCTGTGCTCCATCATCCTCCGAGCTGACTTCACCATGTTCTTCTTTTTACCTCTCTCTGCTACAATCTTCATGATATCATCACGAGTCATCTTTTCCTTTAACCTTAGATACAAATTTTTCGATTCATTTGCGGTCAAGTATGTAAAGTGATCATTTTCATTGAGTGCCTCGTAGAAGTTGGTTTCATTCAGTCTGGTTTCCGTGGTCACATTGGTAAGAATGGCTGCCACCACATTGTGGTCGACTTTATAATAATTGATGCGCTCAAGTTTGTCTCTCAGTTCCTTGAATTTGTCTTTGTCATAAGGAATGTCGGCTAAAGCTAGTAATCCGTGAGAGATATCATAGACCGTTAGGTTACTTTCAGTAATTTCATATTTCACGTCATTTGCTTTGGCGAAAGCGTTTGTACTTAGTAGTACTGTTAAATATAATGTAAAACACATCACATTGAAGTGCACCCGTTGTTCGGCACTTATCGCCTTCTACTGAGTTTTATCGATATTCAATCATTTTATGAGTAGAACTTTTATCACATTCATTTTGACTGCTGCGAGTAATCACATAAATGTCAACCGTTCCTATTTTATGCAAATAAATCAGTGTGTAGGTTCTCGTTGTACCTTCACGCTTCAGTTCCAGACGGCGTTGGCAAATGAAGACAAACATTTATTGTACCCTGATAGTTGCCCTAAAAAAACTTTTTACAATAATAATAGAACCGACTTCCAAAAGAAAACAAAAAAAGTGAAAAATAAATTTAATTTCGGAAGTCGGTGTTTCTGGTTTTGTTTCTTCGTTTTTGAAACCGACTTCCGAAATTAAAGTTATTTTGCAATTTTTTGTTTTCTTTTGGAAGTCGGTTCTATTTTTTAACCGACTTCAAAAAGAAGGAGGTTATCATTTCGGATGTTTGTATTTTTTTTTTAACTGACGATAAAAAAAGGAGGAGGTTCTCAATTCGACCGTATATATATTTTTTTTCTTTTTTTTTATGTATGTTCGGGCATAACTCCCTCATATACGAGTATATTGACAGATTTGCAAATTTTTTTTATCGAAAGGGGTTTGTTCCGAAATGGTCCCATTTAAATTTCAAAAAGATCTGATGATGGGTTTCGGGGACAGACAACGGAACTCTTCAAAAATTGACAGCAAATCAACCGCGATTGCTGCTATCGTATGTCTGTGAATTGTTAACACAGTTTCATGAGGAACCACAACTAAAAAGTGAAAAATAAAAAACTTTTTTTACAAAAAAATAGAACCGACTTCCAAAAAAAGTGCAAGATAACTTTAATTTCGGCAGTCAGTGTTCCTTTTTGTGTCTTCGTTTTTTACACCGACTGCCGAAATTAAAGTTATTTTTAACTTTTTTTGGAAGTCGGTTCTATTTTTTTGTAAAAAAGTTTTTTATAAAAAGGTTTTTATTTTCACTTTTTAGTGGGGATTCTCCATTAAATTGTGTTAACAGTATTTATATATATTTATGCGATAGCAATAATCGCGGTTGATTTGCTGTCATTTTATAAAGAGTTTTGTATGAAATTGAAATGGGACCATTTCGAAATAAACCCCTTTCGAACAAAAAAAGAACTTTGAAAATCCGTCTATACTCGTATATGACGAAGCTGTGCCCGAACATACAAAACCTCCTCCTTTTTGAAGTCAGTTAAATAATATTTCATAATAAGGTATCAAAAGCAAAAAAAAAAACAAGGCCGTATCTAAAATAAAAATATGAACCATAGCGAAACCGTTTAACAGAAACTTTGTGCCCGTTCATAAAACTGAACTTTGTTATTAAGAACCTTTTTAATAATTACCGAACTAACAAAGTCGAACTTGAAAGTCTTACGGTGCTTCGTCCTAAATTGTTTATGCTGAAACAATTAATCTTTTGATGTCTTCAATTATTTTTATTTCAGTAGTTATATTAAGAAGTCCACTGTATGGAAGAGGCAAAAGACTGTTAGATTCGCGCGAGGAGGCCTACGTGACAACATCGATGACCACTCTGAGTTTGTTTCTTTCCTTCTTCTCAGGGTAGTCAGCTAGGAAACACCGGCCTCATCTAGCAAAAAATGACAAAAAAAAATGTTAACGCGTAAAAGTGTTGTTAAAACCTACTTACATAAATAAAATCATATATCACTCACCATCGAAGTCGTCACACAGGCCTCTAACATTAATATTTGTTAAGAGAGATATCAAGAACAATAGTTTGGTTAGATAGACGGCACGGTTGGCACAGTGGTCGAGCGATTTGCTGCTGTGCTGCGTGTCGCGTGTTCGATTCCCGCACGTAACTGTCTGGGTGTCTAGTGTTCGTGGCTTTACATGTTTGTGAACGCACCCACAATATGGGAGTAATTCCTAGTGTGGGGCAACTTTTTTTTTTTAAACTTCCTGCGCGTTGGGCAGTTTTGAGATGGGAAAAAACAATTAAACTCGCGCGCCACCAACACCGCTACGCGATTCGCTACGAGAGTGCTGGCATTTTTGTTCTAGTTTTTTGTTTTCATTTCTGACGGTATTCCCGGAGTGCCAGGTTTTTATTTTAAAACAAAGCTCTGTAAGTATTTAATTATTTTGATAGTATTACGTACGGAAAGTACCAGAATTAAAACATATGGGTGGAAGTACAAACGTCCTTATAAATGTGTTTTTAAAGTCAACCTATCTATATAAATGATTAAAAAAAAATAGTTTCAAAGAGGTCCGATTTACTTACTGCACTTTGATTATAAAAATCAACTTTGTAACGCTCGATTTTCAAATTTCCCGCGACGCCACACGAGGCGATCACCGTCGCGACTGAGAAACTGAATTATTGCAAAAATGTAGAATATGATCATTAATTGTAAGCCATTTATGTCTTGGTGTTTTCTAACTTGCCTAATAAACTGTGGAAGTATGTGTACAAGTGTTGTTTAATTAAATAATTTAAAACTTTAAAATTATGATGTAAATGCAAAATTGTTACTACAGATGTGTCGTGAACTGTACGATTTTGTAGCAAATGTAGTAAGGCATTTAAAGAGCCCAAGTCCAAACATCAGCCATTCTCGACAATGTCCGTCTGATTGAACTACCCTTAATTATCGTAAAAAAACAGAACACGTAGTTTCCCCACACAAAAACCAACAATAGTACTCAGCACAAATAACATTGGCTACTATCCGAAATTGGGAACTTATGCCGATAATAAGGCTGTCGTAACGTCAGGCCCGAGTCATCAATCACACTAGATAGCGCTGAGGAAATACCTAAACAGGGAATCGAATTACGGCCCGCAGGAAACTGAGCCACTTCAGTTTGGGCAGGCAGGACGATTATTTGTATTTGGGGTAATGGTTGAGCAGGAAATTACTCGTAAATGTTATTTTGTAGATACAATTTTTTGTGTGGATTAGACCGTTAATTCAGCATCATCATCAGCCTTTTAATGTTCCCACTGCTGGGACTCAGGCCTCCTCTAGGAGAAGGAATGTGACGTAATCTACGCGATCCCAGTGTGAGTTGGTAGATATCGCAGCCTTCGATTTTTTTGGTTCTAGGATATGCCGGTTTCCTCACAATGTTTTCCTACACCGTTTTGAGAGCAGTAGTGATGAGATAAACTACCCAAAGTAAAGCCTGCCTGGGTTTGAATCCACAATAGAGATTGGATGGCAAGAAAATATTTCGGGGCAAAAAAAACAAAAAACATGTAGCATTTTCAAGGAGCTTTATTGAAACCACTCCGAAGGTTTTTTTTGTTCTCTGTTGAGATTCATGAATGCAATGTTATTCTCAGAAGACCATCTATCCGCAGCCATTCTGAATTCGAAAAACGCGCGTAGGCGAAGCACACAATACAGGTTCCATTCACTCCTGTCTGGCTGCCACTAGAAAACTATAACTACAAAACGCGTCCGAATGATGTCCGAGATGGTGCCGTGTGCGAATTTTACTTTCAGGCGAGCAGGCGAGTTTAGGGCAGTGGTGGCCCAGTGGTATTGGATGCGACTTACAAGATGTAGGGCGTGAGTTCAAACCCAGGCAGGTGCTTTACTTTGTGTAAATTATTTCATCACCACTGCTCTCAAAACGGTGAAGAAAAACATCGTGAGGAATCCGGCATGTCCTAGAACCAAAAATTCGAAGACATGTGACATCCACCAACCCGCACTGGGCCCGCGTAGTGGATTACGGCCCATACCCTCTCATAGAGAGGAGGCCTGTGCCCCAGCAGGGGTGACTATAAAAAGGCTGATGATGAGCAGGCGAGTGATAACAAAAAATGTTGAAACACCTACCTAAACTCAGATGCGAGCTACTATCCAAATCGCACGTGCGTTACTCATTAGATACGTCCATACGATGCGAGTTTCTACACTGAAGCAACTACTACTAGTTACCAGATAATAATAGTCATAGTAGACTTAACTATGTTAAACAATAGCCACTACCACAGTTAGGTACCGGTGCCGATTCTCTTGTTCAATATCTAAACGAAAATGAAAGAATCGCTATATTTTATTAAAAGGCAGTGCGAGGAAAGGACGGCTGTAGCTATGAACTAATTTAGAGATGTCAAACTAGTTTACGCCTTGTGCTTTGCCGTGTTTTTAGTTGACATGTTTTTACGTGTACCCTTAATTTGTATGGAAATATTAGTTCAATTAAATTTGACAGCGAAAGAGAGAGAAGATAGAGAGAAAAGATAGCAATAGCCTAAATTAAGTTTAGTTTGTGCAAACCTGAATCGGCACCAAAATTAGTTCAACTAAATTTGACAGCTCTAATTTACGTCCGTCTCTTTCTTGTTTTATTAGAGAGAAATAGATAGCAATAGTCTAAATTAAGATTAGTTTGTGCAAACTAGAATCGGCACCACTGTTAGAGAATTGGACCTACGACCCACACTTTTCATCATCATAATGGAAATCAATTCCTTGCATCAAGAGTTAGCCATAGTTACATGTATTCTAAGACATTTCCTCCACTCGACTCAATAAAATTGACTGTTATGCATATTATATATTGTTAGATATGTATTGAAATTAATGTAGGGTGTTAGACACTAGAGTGGAGGAAGTTTTCCTCTAAATAATTTAGAGTACAGACTTTAAATTCATAAATAGTTATATATACCTAAAGCTGACGCTACCAACCACAAAAAACCTAAAAAAAAGACCTGGCACTCCGAGAGTACCGACAGAAGTGAAAACAAAAAACTTCAACAAAAATGCCCAACGCGCCTCGCGATCCGCTACGAGTGCTACGAGCACTCTACTGCCCAACGCGCCTAAAGAAGTTTTCTGTCTATTAAACTCCGTAGAAAGATTCATAAGATCTAAATTCATACATTCACATTTCACACACCATTCATTAAATTACACAAATACACTCACCCGCGCACCATCACGCGCACACACACAAATGCTCGACATGTATGAATAGTAGCAAAATATTGTATTACATTAAATTAAAAATAAATCTAATTGTAAATCAATTCAATTATATTATAATGTAGTAATTATTAATTATCATCATTATAACATAGAAAATTTTAAATATTGATCAAATTATTGTATATTCGTAGATATCAAACCTAATTTTAGTCTAATTTATTTGTTCCATTTTATTTTATTTACATTCTTTTACTGTCTTCTAAAAATTGTTATGGAAGGCGCTGGTACCTGTGATACAATGTTTTTCATTAGTACAGGTACCAACGATACTCTATTTTTATTATTACCTGTAACCTTAGCAAAACTGTTTTGTATTTGATCCTTTTAAATGTGTATTTTCTGAAATAAACTTATTATTTTTATATTATTATAAAAAAGTGTGTGTGTACTTACGTACGCACGTAAGAATTTATACTTCTTTGGCGTAACAAGATAAAAAAACCAAACTGTCACAAAGTTTACAAAAGGGATACAATCATTCTTCATGAACCCACAGACTACAGCTAACTTCAGGGTGTCGGTTCTAGCTAACTTAAGGGTGTCGGTTTTTTGTGACGGTGTGCGCGCGCATCATAAAAAAATACTCTCATCATTTTTCCCTAACGCGCCAAAGGAAGTCTAACTTCAAAAGCAATCACGAGTGCTACGACGTGCTACGCGTCGTAGCGGATCCACTACGACGGTTGGTGACAGTGTCGCTCGAGTTCAATTGTTTTTTTCTCATTTCAACGCGCTTAAAGAAGTTTTCACTTCAAAAACAAAATAAATCACTCACTCTAAAAATCTGCCAAACCCAACCTTTCCACTAGAAACACCGATCCATCACTATAAATCCTGAAAGATCTCCTAGCAAGAATTCTACCCTAGTACCCATGGGAAATCAACCCACAGCGAATCACACTACGGGTAAAGGATTTGGTACAAGTACACTTGGATCCTAGGAATGTATTCGATTTACTTAATTCGTTCTGGCCTTTTCTGCTAGACTAGCCTCGCTTCCTATTCGGAAGGGCTTATTGGATTTGTTGGAACTATTCTTACTAATAGCTTAGGGAGCTGAATGTGATAACGTATCACATTCAATTCCCTCGCTGTAAGCGAATTGTGTGGCAGTTCTAGTCTTGAGAAAATTTAGAAGGAACAAAATGTGTTCTTTACAATCGCCCAATTCATTTTTCTCAATTACGTGAGTGTTTCAAAAACTACTTGTCTCTTTGATGCACAGTCGAGGAAGGAAAATCTTACGTTGGTAGTTTTAAGTTTGTTTTGCACCTTGATAGTAGCAAAATTTGAATCAAAATTACAGTTTACAAAGATGACATGCAGCTGCACCCTCGATGTGGGAAAGGAATATTAGAAACCAAGAGAAACGTAAGGTTAGGTATTATTATTCCCCTTTTTTTAATCTTCTTTTTTAATTTTCTAGCGCCATCTAGTTGCAAGTAGCATAGCTAAGCTTTACCAAATTATATTGCATTCTTCAGTTTTCACTGGCTTAATTCAGCGCCATCTAACAGCGACTGGAGGAACCAACTGCTAACTACGTTCCCCAACTTTATTTTCAGTTAGATAAACTGTCTACAGATGGCATTGTATGAGAAATGTATGCTAATGAAGATTTGAGTTTGCATGATTTTGCCACGTTGTTATTCCAATTCAAGTCTGTTTAACTTTTTAGAGCGTAAGTATATTAGCTTGTCTAGACTGCTTGTCTACCTACTCATTCATAAGTATTCATACCACATACTTTTTCAATCAAAATGTGATTTGGTAACATTTGTAGAATAATTGGGTTGATAAAAAATAGGTTTTTGGTAGTTTTAATTAAAACCGGGAATTGACTACCAAATTCAAGCAAGAAACAATAAATTTTTACAATTCTAGTTTATTTGTGCAAACAAAGAACTAGAAACTTTAGGACGTTGTTTCATATTTCTGAATAAGTTCCATACGTACGAGTATATAAAGGAAAGTCAGTGACACAGAATAACGAAGAAAATTCCTACACAAAGTAATTAAACAATTTCCATAAAACACAATTACAGAATTACCAAAACGACTCCTTTATTTACCTTACCCTAAAACAGAATTTAATTTCATCGCATAAATTCCACAATTAAAGTCGAAGACCGTTCTCCTTGGATCACCGTGGCTCCCTCACGACAGTTGGCTAAGCTACCGAGCGTTCTAAATGAAATCGCCGGTAATTTGATTCTAGCGTATAATTATATAGATCGGACTAACTTACCTAGTGACGTCCGATCCTTAATTATGTGAAGTAATCTCGTCCTCATTTTGTACTTTGTAGTTTGCACTCGTGCACAACTCGCTAATCACATTATTTTAAAGATGAAAGATTTCATCATAAAACAAAATGTTATCTGTGGTCCAGTCGTTGGCGTGCTCTCCTGACATCTGTCAAATCATTCTTTCAAAGCATATATTATGAAAAGGACTCTACGATGACCGATACGAACATCGTATAGTCCCGGCATGGTGCATACAGCACAACGCAACCTTTTAAAGGGGTTTGGATGAGGCAATTCGATAGATCATCAGGGAGGGGCTGGGATACAATGAGGACGAGATTACTTCACATAATTAAGGATCGGACGTCACTAGGTAAGTTAGTCCGATCTATATAATTATGCTTCGTAATCTCGTCCTCATTTTGTACTTTGTAGATGTTCAAAGAATAAGGTTGTGTTGGTAATAGAATCAGCAATGTTTAATCATTGAACATGGTAACTTAACATGATATTCTTTTACTTATTAATTATAAATTTACTTCTATTTAAGAATCAGTCTTTCCATTATGGTAAATAGTTACTATTACATTACTCTAATTACTATTATTTTCCAAAATTCTTACTTAGTCTTTTATCAATTAGACACTAATAATCAGACTGTTAATTTTCACATAAAATGTAAGAAGTTTTATCAACAACTACTCTCTATAGAGCACACAGCTTGTGCAAAAACATTAGAATCACTAACTATTGGTCTCTTATAAAAGCGAGCAAAGGTTGAGGAATTTGTGGTCCAACCGGCAGCTTTTCTTATTACTTCAATATTGATACCTCCTTCAGAAGCCTTTGAGGTAGAGGCATGTCTTGTGCTGTGTGATGTGAATTTAGATGTATCTATTCCACTACTACTTAAAATTTGTTTTATCCATCTGCTAATAGTTGCAGTAGAAGCGGCATGAAAAGGTTTCCTTATAGTTATAAATAATGATTTACAATCTTGTCTTATACTCTTAGTAAAATCTAGATAGAACAAAAGGGTTGTGGCAGGACAGATAGATAAATTTTCTTTAAAAAATGGTAGTATCAAGTTGGGTTGAGATCTACCAGGAGCAGAAGTTTTAATTATATCTGGGATTTTTATGTTAATATTATCCTCATTATAAGAAATGTTATCTATACTAATGAGTGACAAGGTTTGAATTCTGTGTGCAGTTACAAGGGCTAATATGGTTACTAATTTTTTGGTTAATAATTCTAAACAGAGAGTTTCATTAGGAAATAAGTTAGATAGATAGTTTAAAACAATACTGGGATCCCAAACTATTTCATATTTGGGGTTCTTTGGTCTTAATTTAAATATACCCCTAAAAAACCTTGACACTCTGTCATCTGTGCCAATGTGGGGACCTAAAACTAAAGAAATTGCAGACCTAATGGTATTGAGTGAGCTATATGACAATCCTTCATTAAACTTAATGGTCAGAAATGATATCACCATAGGGACTGAGCCTAGGAAGGGGTCAATATCTTGGTTCTGACAAAAGGGAATCCACTGATTTAGAGCAGACTCATATTGCTTCCTTGTTTTGCTAGACAAGGAAGCTAGCACTATATCAATTGAAGTGAGCGGAATTCCTCTTCTCAGGAAGGCATCCCTGATAATACGGCGGCAATCAGTGTGAGACTCCTGTGCAATGGGTGTGGTTCCCTGAAAGGAGACAACAGTAAATCATGGCGAGGTTCCAGTATTATTTTCTCTGATATAACCATGGATTCAAATAAAGGAAACCATGGTTGTGAGGGCCACCATGGAACAACAACAATGCCTGTCGCCTTTTCCCTTTTAATTTTCTGTAACATCTTGCTTACTACTGCGAATGGAGGGAATGCATAAAAGAAATTACCATACCATTTGACCGTGAATGCATCTGAAGAGCATGCATCGGGATCAGGGAGCCATGATATGTAATTCTGACACTTAGTATTGGACCTGTTTGCAAACAGGTCAATCTGGGGCCAACCTAATTTGACAACAATTGTCTTGTAGGCTATATCACATAACTTCCATTCGATTTCTGTGTTAGGGCGTCTAGATTCTAGATCTGCAATTGTGTTTTCTTTTGAACTAATGTAAGATGCATAAACCCATATTTGTCTTTCCTCGCACCACTGCCACAACAACCTAGCTAAGTTATTTAGATGAGGGAAGCGTGTACCACCCATCTTGTTGATATAGGCTATGGCCGTTGTGTTATCAATTCTAAGTAAAATCTCACAGTATATGAGTTTGCTTGCAAATGTCTTGAGCCCTATAAACGCTGCTAATAGTTCAAGGTAATTTATATGGAACTTTTTATCATCAGCCGTCCAGTGTCCATGGCTTTTGATATCATTACATACCAATCCCCAGCCAGTTTGAGAAGCATCAGAGAATATTTCAAGAATAAAATCAAATTGTTTAATTCTATTGTGGTTTGTTGAAATGTGAGACAACCACCAATCTAATTCTGAGTAAATTCCTTTTGTGATAGGTAGCAATGCCTTGTAATTTTCATTGTTGTTTTTTAAGGCTGCTGTTTTGTGACTTTCCATTACCTTGGTGTAAAGCCAACCATATTCTACAGCTGGGCATGCAGCAACAAGAATACCTAGTAACTGGGCAAACTCTATTATTTTGCATCTCCTTTTAGACTTAAAATTCTTTATAGACTTGTGGATAAAGTCTATCTTTTTCTGAGGAAGTGAAATGGAAAACTGGACTGAATTTAACATAAACCCTAAATACTGACAGCACTGTCTGGGTTCTAGGGCACTCTTTTCAGTGTTAATGATAAACCCTAGACTTTGTAACACAGTTTGAGTAGTAGACACATTTTCTAAACACTTTGCATATGAATCACCAAGGCACAGAATATCGTCTAGATATATGACAGAAAGCAACCCCAATGACCTCAGGTGACAAACAACTGGCTTCATAATCTTTGTGAATACATATGGTGCTGTGCTAAGTCCAAATGGAAGGCATGTAAACTCATACAATTTATCTTGAAACAGAAAACGGAGAAATTTTCTATCATATTTCCATATAGGTAACAAATAATATGCATTCTTCAAATCTATTGTAGCAAAAAAACAGCCTGGGGTCATAAGCTTCGTTGCTGTCCTTAAATCCTCCAGTTTAAAGTGGTTTGTAGAAATAAACATATTAAGTTTTTTGAGATTTAATATGAATCTCCAGGTGCCATCTGATTTTGGATGCAAAAATATACTAGATAAAAATTGATTGTCAACAGGAGTACATTTTTCTATGGCACCTAACTGTAGGAGATTATTAATTTCTATGGAAATAAGATCAATTTCTTTCTGGCTGAAGTTGTTATTCTTAGGAGTGGAAGTTTGGACTGGAGATTTAGTAAAGGGTAGTTTATAACCCTTGATCCATTCATGTATGGTTGGATTAATAGTAATACTATTCCAGACTTCCGAGAAATACTGCAATCTACCAGTCTGTACCTGAGCTAGCGACGATCCTGATGCTGGCGACGAGGATGGTGCTTCTGTGGTGAACGCCTCTGGCGTGCTGCTGGTTTCACCTGATTTTTCCGCTTCAGTACTGTCTTCTGCCCACGCGGACGCAGGGACTGTTGTCTTTGTGGGCCCCGGAAGTTTAAATTCTTTGGTCTTGTCGGCTGTCTTACAGGTGTACCTTTCAGCTCCTGTCCAGACTTCTTGACAGCTTTGATGGCATTGAACTTATCTTGAAGCTTATCACCGAACAAGTATTCAGATATTGGTGTTTGCTCCATCAATTCCTTCATTTCCTTGTTAAGGCCGGGTAGGATTAAGGATCTCCGTGTGATACAATGATCATGATAAATATCACACAGTAATCGAGCTGAGTCACTTAGTGTTTCAATATGATCTGTACTCCCTTGGGAGACTATCAAAGAGTTAAGGACTTTACCAATGGAGGTAATGGCAGCAGCCATTGTAATCTGCTGCCCTCTAATCCTCTGGTCCCGTTTGACTCCACTTTCGTTTACTGCCGCCGCTACTTCCTCATTCAATTTTGGTGGGTTCAATAGGCTACAGTTCGTGGGTGTTTCGTATTTCTTTAAGATGTTTTGCTTTGTCTCCACATTTAGCCCATCTATCATAATTGCTGACCACCGTGTGGCCAGACTGCTGTGCAGTTCCATAGGTGAAGTAGCTGACTGTATCCCCTCATCTCCGAGTAAATTCTCAATACATGAAGGCAAAGCTTCAGGTTGAGGTACAGATGGCGTTTCACTCTCAGCCTCCATCTGGTTATCTGTAGGAGGTGTAACAGCACGGCTGTGTGTAGACAGGACTGACGGAGTAGGTGATAATTGGCGGTATGGAGTACGGCTATTACGTGTCCGGCTGCGTCGGCTTCGGTCACGTGAAACACGGCTTCTCGATCGTGTTCGGCTGGAGCGTGTTCGACTGGAGCGGGTTTCATAGTCATCTACGAAGAATAACTCAAGTTAGGTTCCAGACTGCTTGAATTTAAATCCACGGCTAACCTCTCGTGATAGCTCTAGGGATACAGCAGGGACATGTACACTGAACGTATAGAACATCGGCTAACCTCTCGTGAAAGCTCTTATGATGTCGTTCGTTGTAAGTGTACAGCACAGTTATCGTTCTCATGGTTAACCTCTCGTGAAAACTCTAGAGACTGCTATGCGTATTACGGCACCCAAGATAATTTTGAGAAAATTATTCCAACTGTTGAAAAAACTCGTTGGTACACGTGGTACCTATATCGAAAAACTTACCCGAGTATCTATGACGACTCCGCTTCTGCCTTTTCCATCGATTTTCCAGCTCTCGGAGGCGTTCGTTTAGCTCCTTTATTTCCTCGTCTCGTTTTCTTCGATGTTTTCCCATCTTGTAAAATTGTTTCTTAACTTTTTACTGGGAACGTGATCAGCGCGCGGCACAAAAAAGTACAATGATTTGACAGATGTCAGGAGAGCACGCCAACGACTGGACCACAGATAACATTTTGTTTTATGATGAAATCTTTCATCTTTAAAATAATGTGATTAGCGAGTTGTGCACGAGTGCAAACTACAAAGTACAAAATGAGGACGAGATTACGAAGCATAATTCAGTTGGGGCCCCTAAACGGGTGAGGCTAGGAGTAATTGATTAACGAGGTTGCCGCTACGTGGTGTCACGTCCAGTGAAGGTTAGATGAAATGGTTTGTGGGGCAGGCGATAGATGGCGCTGGTTTAACTTTTTTGTTTTGTATAGGATTTTGTCGTAAATGTTCAAGCGGAAAAACGGGGATGTGCACTTTTTAAATTGTGGTAAATAGGTTTTTTGTTAAAACATATTGGGATAATTTTAACTTATGTTCCAAAACATGCAGCTCTTTTATAAACATTACTAGCTGACCCAGCAAACGTTCTGCGATCAAAAATGGGGCGTGGGGTTAGAAGGGTGAAAAATACTTTACGACATATTTTCATAGCTACCAATTATACTAGAAAAAATCATTAAAATCGGTCGGGCCGTTTTAAAAACGTGGAACCATAAACACGAATTTTTTACAAGCTCTTATTTTTAGTTTCACCTCCCGTTCTCTGTAATCAAATCTTGCAAGCTAAGTGAGACTCACTTCTCGATGTCTGATTGGACTCAAATTTGATGCATTTATGTATCTTCGGTGACAATACAATGATATGGTACCATGGAGCTAGTCTGATGATGGAATCGGAAAATGGCCATAGGAACTTCTGAACTAAACAAAATAAACCCATCGAATTTGGGCTCGATTGATTTGTCTTAAGGAGCACTGTACGCCTAGATGATATCTAGGGTCTGATGATGAAGCTGGAAGGTGGCGACGGCATCTCTGTGATAAAACAACATAACCCCACCGAAATTGGGCTCGATTGATTCGACTTGAGGAGCATTTTACGCCTAGATGGTACCTAGGCTCTGATGATAAAGCTAGAAGGTGGTCACGGCACCTCTGTGATAAAACAACATAGCACCCACCGAGTTTGAGCTCAACTTATTCATTTTGAGTAGCACTTTACACCTAGATATCCAGGATCTGGTGGTGAAGCTGGAAGGTGGTGGGTATGTATCACATCATAATATCCGTAGAATATTTCAAAACATCACGCCTACTCTAAAATACGTATATATAATTATATAATAAAAGTTACAAATAAATTAAAAGCAATTCAGCAACAGGTTTGCAGTTCTGAGAAATTAGCATAAGTATTCTAATCGTTCAATGGTCTTTAGTACAGCCATGTCATGGTAGCAGAAAATTATTTAGCCGCCGGCCAAAACCACAAAATACTTACCTATTAAAAAAAACATGAGCCGACGTTGCTGAGCGTGCTAAGAACCTATTATGTATTTCATTAAATTCTGAATCAAATATGGTGCCTACGCCGTGAGTCAAATTCCTCTATGCTACTCCAACTGTTAGCGTATTACAAGTGTGATAGTGGAATAGGCCTAGTGCCTGTAAAACAGGTTAATTCCTAACGTGGGTCTGGGTCTCCCTCTGCCCGGCACTGTAAGTCGCCCTAATCAAATGTCATAATAAAATAATATATATTAGTATTTAGTATGCTATGTAGGTACTCCAAGAGGAGCTCGTGGCTAAAGTGATGTCAGCTGCACGGGTTGATCCATCAGGTTAAGCTTCGCTTGCCGGGGTTGGTCCATGGATGGGTGACCCTCTTGACATACCGAGACTCCTCCATGCCTCGGCAAGCACGTTAAGCTCTTGGTCCCGGCTGCCAATCATGGATCTTTGACTGTTGTTATGGGTCGTCGGAAGCCCGAAATTCTGACAACCAGTTTTAACAAGGGGTATCGTATTACTCAGTAACTGGGTTGTGGAGGTCAGATAGGCAGTTGCTCCATGTAAAATTATTCATATCATAGTATTAAGCTGCATCCGGTTAGACTGGAAGCCGACGCCAAGAGAGTTGGGAAAAGGCGCGGGCAGATTGATTGATGTAGGTACTCCAAATTTTTATTGTTAAAAAAATAAATTGAGATAATAATGTTGAAACCGTTTAACATTACACTCCACCTGACTTCATGGCCTCGCCGACGTGTTCATTACAGGGCGAGAACGACACAGTTTGAGACACAACTCAGGCTCACCGCCGGCGGCGTGTCTCAAGCCATTTCTTATTAAAACAACGTTTAATTTTACTCTCATCAGCCGCCATTATTAAGGCTTTGACGAAGTTTCACCAAATTTCAAGTTTTTATTAAATATGGCCTTTTGATAAAGCAATTTTTGCCCGACTGCCCTAGAAGGAGGGTAATATTTTGCAGTTTGTATGTACGTATGCTTTTAACCTTCACTCGCATAACAGTTGTAGATGGGGCCGAAAAGTTCTGGAGCGGCGACCGCATACTACAAGACGTAGCTATGGAAGGCCTCCTACGAGGTGGACCGATGATCTGGTGAGGGTCGCGGGTAGCCAATGGATGCGATACGCACAGGACCGGTCGTTGTAGCGACACTTGGGGGAGGCCTATGTCCAGCAGTGAACGTCTTTGGCTGAAAAGGTGAATGATGATGTCTTTTTTTTTTATTTGGGGTTGGGAAATCATCCAATGATATCTCCCGCTCTGGGTGGAGCGGTAGGGCATGTCAGACTCTTACTAACTAAAACACACCCCTGTTCCTTCCCTGCCCCGCGGTAACTCTGTCTCGAATTTATCCACAACCCCTGGGCAGGCATCGGCCATGACGGGCCCCGTTATATATTACTGACAACTCTTTGAGGCGCGCGTGGAATACTACACGCCGTCGACTCTCGGGACTGATCATGTTCAGACGGCGAGCTACCCACTACTCGCCGTCCGCAGGCCCGCGTCTACGATGGCTGGAGATCGTCTCGCGTCTGACGTCCCAGGAGTCTCCTGCGGCGGCTGCTACTGAGGGCGTGAGGGTGACTCTGTTGTTGATTCTCCTTACCTGTTACGCCTCCTCCATCGCGAGCATTAATGCTTCGCAGAAGGTGGAGACTGCTTCCCATTCCCTCTTGCCCCGTACCATGGCATGGACCAGGGCCGGGCGCGAGAGGTCGCTGCCGCCGATCTCCACGAGGACACGGTGGAGCTCCGTCCAAGTGGGGCAGATCTCCACAGTATGCTCCAGTGTGTCCTCTGGGTGATCCTCACAGTGGGGACACCCGGGCGTTTCCCTCCGCCTTATCCTACACAGGAACCAACCGAAACTTCCGTGTCCGGTGAGGACCTGCGTCAGGCGGAAGGTGAGGACGCCATGGCACCTCTCCAGCCACTACTCAAAGAGGGGCCTTACCACCGCAATTGCAGCGTGCTCGAATGATGATGCCTAGCCTTTTCGCAACTATATTGGGGTCGATTTCCAGATGACAACTAATAGAGGAGTATGGAAGAAAAAGACATGTTGCGCCGACCCCAAATAAATTAGGATAAGGGCAGGAGAATAATGATTGGCGTCGACTTCCAGTCTAACCGGATGCAACCTACGGTCTATTTGACCTCCTCAACCCAGGAACACCTTTACAGTAACCCTTTGGTAAGACTGGTGCCAGATACTACTTCCCAAAGTACACAACTGGCAAAGATCTAAAAATGACCGATGGGACTTAACCTTTTTTTTGTTGGATTGGGATATCATTCAATGAGTGTCCCTCTCTGTGTGGAGCATGAGAGTGCATCAGACTGTTACTGACTACCCCGGGTGGGTAGTTGTTCGTTTTTTTTTTTTGGGTTTGGGAAATCATCCAATGACAACTCCCGCTCTAGGGTGGAGCGGGAGGGCGTGTCAGACTCTTACTAACTGAAACCCACCCCTATTCCTTCCCTGCCCTGAGTGGCCAGGGGCGAGGTAACTCTTTTGAATTTATAACGTGCTTTCTGGAGCGTGCTCACCTTTCTTTTTTTGGGAGTGGGAAATCATCCAATGACTCCCGCTCTGCATGGAGCGGCAGGGCGTGTCAGACTCTTTCTGACTAAAACCCACCGGAGTACCTTCAGTTGCTTGTGCCAGGGCCGCGGTAACTCTCTTTCGAATTTATCTGCGACCCAGACAGGAAGCGTGCTACCTAACCTAAGAAATAAATATCTACTAAGCAGTCCATATGAAAATAATTCTCGATAAATGTTTCAACCAATTTCTTACGTCTTACCACCACCATAAGGTTTGAACAGAATATCTACTTACTTAATTTATGTGTCTTGTTCGTGTCGCTGGAGTCCTTGAAGTACTTGCAGCCGTACATAACATTAGCAGAGCTGGTAATAAATAACGCAAGTCGCGCACTTTGAGAAAAAATAACCGCTGAGAAATAAATGACTACTCTTTACAGAATATGTTTTCTATGTACTCTTTAGTACTTTCTCACGTTCTCAAAATTTGCAAACCATTTTTCAACCACTTGTTGTTTTTAGATAGAGCTGTTTTATATTTGATGGGCTTGCGTTTGACTGCTATCTCACTTGATTGTAAGCGATGATGTGGTCGACGATGGAGCACGCTTGCCTAGAAGTAACCTATTCACTCTTGACTTAAAGACTCCGAGGTTGTAGCTATCAGGAAACTCAGACTCTGGCAGGGAATTCCACTCCTTAGCTGTGCGCACAATGAATGTGTTCGCAAAACGTTTTGTGCTTGTGGATGGGATGTTCACCATGTCACACCATGTACCGGAGGCGCATTGCCGTACGTCTAGTGGTCCGATGATGGAACAGGCTTGGTTGGAATTAAACTATGTAATAAAAAATGCAACCGATACAAAACCGACAGACTAGCAACTCGCCGTCGGTGCTCAAGACTCTGGAGCCTCGACTCGACGAGCCTATCATTACCGATGATCCTCTTGCCTCGTTTCTGAATTATCTTAAGGGCATCAAGCTGGTATCTGACAGATCCATCCCAAAGATGGGAGAGATAGAAGATACACGATCGAACTTGCGCTTGATAAAGTTTGAGCAGATATTCCGGCGTGAAGTACCGTCTCACCTTTGCTAGGATTTCCAACTTTTTGGCAACCAGTTGAGTCTTTGCCTCGATATATGGACCAAAATTGAGGGTGGATGTTAACGTGACACCAAGATGTTGAATCCCAACAATCACATCACCACCAGTTAAATTTGGGCTAGTATGCTTTGTTATCATGCTGACGAGGGTCTAGAGCTTGTTTTAAATACGAGTCCATCTTGTGGCCATATAATAAAAACCAGTTAAGTGCTAGTCGGACTCGAACACGAAGGGTTCCGTAACATAAACTGAACAAAAACCCAAAAAAAAATACGTTTCTAGAAACGTGTTTTTCTTTGTTTTTGGGCTGTATCTCATAATCCGTAACAGGTAGACATTTTCACACATTGTGTATTTCTATAGCCAATATAGCAAAAAATAATAAAAAAAGAAATAAATTAATAATTAATTTCAACTGTGTAGCTATTACGGATCGTGACGTACAGCCCGCTGACAGACAGACGGACAGCGGAGTCTTAGTAATAGGGTCCCTTTGGGTACGGAACCCTAAAATGAACCCTGAAATATTTATGTGCGAACAGCAAAAAAAAAATACGTGCTTCGCGTTTTTGCTGAATAAGGCCCAACATTTTTTACACAAAAAATCGTAAATTTATTATTCATCTCTATTGTAATGCGTATAATTCAAAATGTTAGCAAGTGCCGTAACTCAGTGAAGTAAGTAAACTCCACGTTATCTGCGTGTTATGGACGACGTAAAACAAAGGAATGGGTTGTAGCGCTGTATTCAGCTGTAATGTTTAGCTGTAAAGCGCTTGAAGTCAGCAAGTGTTAAAATGTTTAATGAATTGTGTACATGAGAATGTTCATGCTGAAATTTGTTGGAATAACTTGAAAACCTCATACGACTTTTGTTGTGGAATTATTTTAATACAATATTGCTAATCTGTAAATTCAGCGTGTAAACACTAAACTCAAGCGAGTGTGCAAAGTGATCTATCACTCCTAGCTTAAGATGGAACGACAACTCAAAGTTTCCTCGTTGAGATTTTTACAGTGAGAATATTTTTACAAAAATATATTAGGTAGGGACTGTTGTGTCTGAGGACGTGAGTTCTCGCAGATAAAACTGAGATTGAGTTACCGCGGCCCTTGGCACAGGCAACTGAAAGAACAAGGGTGGGTTTTAGTCAGTAAAAGTCTGACACGGGCTCCCGCTCTACCCAGAGCGGGAGAAGTCATTAAGCAGAAGCCCTACCTGAGTGCCCAGGGGTGCGGTCATTCTGTTAAGAATTTATCCGCTACCCCTAGGCATGCAGGCACCGGCCACGATGGGCCCCGTCAGTGGTGGCTGACAATCATTTCTTTGAGGCGCGCGTGGAATACTACGCGCCGTCGAATCACGGGCCTGATGCTGATCGGACGGCGAGGTACCCACTGCCCGCCGTCCGCAGACCCGGGTCTACGGTGGCCGGAGATCGTCTCTCGACGTCCTACGCCCAGTGCTTCTCTTGCTGCGGTAGCGGCCGTGGATGTGAGGGCCACTCCGTTGAGCTTCCCTCACCCGTCCCGCCTACATCACCCTTTAAAAGTATATTTTTACGACCAGCCTATATGCTCACACAGTTCGTGTTTTTAAGCGACCTCCTTAGATATCACAGTACTTAGTAATTGTAACAGTGGTCTTGAATTCGATGGCTACTTAGGCTGAGTAAGGGCTGATTTTTCCGTCAACGAATTTTTTATTGCAGTATCATTTCTCAAAACGAGGATTTATGACTTGTATATCTTTTACTAAAGGTACAGAACAGACAGGCACAATTCAAAATTAATATTGCTCTAATAAAGATAAAATGTGGGCCTCCAAGCAAAAAGGGTCCAGTTGTGGGGGTACTGAGTTAAGACTAGATCCGATATCTAGAATAGTCAATTGAAAATAAGGATAATAGGAAAAATATTCAAAAACTGGCACATTTTTTTATCAGACATTTGAAGTTGATACTTTGAAAAAACTTGATTTGAGAAAGCAAAAAAAAAGCATTCTGGAATTTTCTGGTACGTACTTAGAAACATCATTCAAAGTCATTTACTCTATGAACTTGTAGATAATTGAGAATTAAATTAATAATCAATTAAAATCGCATAATGTAATTTATTCATCCAACTTTACAAAACTGCGTACATCTCGGAAACTAAATGCCGAGAGCTGAACCCCTTTTGCTTGGACGCCCACAAACATTCAAGTAATCTTAATACCTGGCTAAAATACCAGCCAGGCTTTAAAAAGGTTTTTAAATGTTAAGTTCCCGTTCTTCCAACAAAATTGTATGAGCAAGCAAAACAGTAACATATTATTCTAAGCCCAGCTAGTATCACAGACTTAGTATCAGTATGCACGCTCGACTGCGCTCCACCGCACGAGGATATGTACCGAGCTAAACATTTGAGACAACAAGCGGTGCCGCGGGATGTATGTAGTGTATAGAACAGCACTTATCTACGCTTGCTTTGTTTTATGAAGAATTTTCAAACCGTTTGTTTTAAAAAAAGTGTGTATTTTTATCTTTGAGAGGAGAAAAAAAACAAAAAATATCTTATATCGTAACGGTTCAACTCAGTGAACACGATCGACAAACGCGTAAAGGGATATTTAGTGAACGTAATAGCGTACAGTTACAGAATAAGACGTCAATTTATTGTAGTATGTAGCTACAATAAATTATAAATGCGAAAGTTTGTGAGTTTGTGTTTCAATCACGCAAAAACGGCTGAAGGGATTTAAATGAAATTTCGCACACAGAGAGATTATAACCTGGATTAAAACATAGGCTACTTTTTACCATGCGGGTGAAGTCGCTGGCACAAGCTTGTTATATCTGTGAGTGCCTCCCAGATACGTCATCACCATACATTCGGTTACTGTGAACGGATTGGGCAACCCAACTTGAGACATCCAATAAAACCAACCAGCAGATTCGGCGCGGGGCCTTTCGTCACATACATCGGTCGTTAGGACACCCACTTAGTACTTACTCACTTAATATTAAGAATTAATTGTAATTTCTTTATTAAATTCATTTAGTGGAACTTTTGGTGTTTTTTTTTGGACTCCTCCGCTGCTCATCACGTAATTGGCGCAGTCGGTAGGATTGTCGAGTCAGTGCGTGCAAATCAAAGACTATAATTTCACGATCGAGCTGAACATTTGGACATTTGCGATCTACTAGGGGTATCGAACCCCTGGGCAATCGGTTGTCCTCTCGCAACGCGCTGAGGGACTCTACCCGAAATTTAGAGTTAGGTAGCTTAGGAATAATAATGGAAAATCAAGACGATATGATCGATAAAATTGTTAAAGCATTAAGATTAGTACCAGAATTTGACGGTAATAGTAATACTCTAATTAGATTTCTATCACGCCTCAAGTATTCTATGAGCGCGTGTTAAACCTTTTAAGCACCATCATGATCTATGTAGAAATACACGACGCTGTCGCTACCACGGTCGAAGCAAAAAGAACCTTGTATAAAAAACTAGCTTTGCAAACGTATCTACGAGGCTTAGCGGAACCTCTAGGATCGATGCATGAGGCCTCCTTCCCTGGAGAAAGCTTTAGAATATGCCCAAGAGGAGATGAACGTTGTTTACCTCCAACAAAAAAATCAATTCAATCCAATATTCCCAAATGTGCTAGCTCAGTATCCTCAGATGAATCGGAATTTGATGCCTCAAAATTTTGATCCCGGGAAATTTTGATCATGATGATGCTATAAGGTTCGAAAATGGTATGAAAATTCTAAAACGAAACGATAAACTCATTTCCAACAAAATTAATCAGCATAATTCATTATTTAAAGAATTTTCCTTACAGCAAACTCACGTACTGAATAATTTGACAATAAATTAGCTTAAATTAGATAATGCCCTTTCGTACGTCATCAATATGACTACGTCACAGAGCGATCGTACTTTAAGATACGCTCACCTTGCGCAACTCTTCGTTATACTTAACGATAACGTACAAGAGTTATCCGGTGAAATAAGTAGGCTAGAAAATATATTAGCTTTTAGTCGGACAGTATCCTTGCACCATTCTATTCTATCTGTTAGGGAATTAAGAACTATGATAAGCAAATTACAGCATTTATATAGCACCGATCAGATCATAGACTTAGACATTAGATATTACTATGACATAATTAGCTTAAGTTCGTATTACGCCGACAAGAAAATCGTGGTTATCCTGCAATTCCCTATCACTCTTCCCAGTACTTTGAACTATTTAAACTTTGTCCAGTCCCTAATAAGAACTTTGATATCATCCTACCTTCCTATCCATATATAGCGATCAATTCAAAGGAATACGTGTACATGGAGGCTGAATGCCCGAAGGTAAATAACTGGCATATCTGCGAGCAAAAAACAAGTCACCAAATTCGCTCCGGTCAGGATTGCATAAAAAAACTCATACATTCCCAGGAGCTAGATGAAACGTGTCAAATCACGCCTATCTCTCTGGCCATGGAAGCCCTGCTGGAGCTGGATAGCAAGCACTACGTAGTTTCGTTCCCGAAGCCCACGAAAGTTCAACTATACTGCGGCCCTGAAAAACATCAAATTCTGGAAGGAAGTTTTTGGCTACAATTCCGAAGTCTTGCACAATAAAAACACCGAAATTCACATTGGCCAACATCGATGACAAAGTCAACGGGATTTCCATTGTAATCACAGCGCTCCCACGGATGACTAATGATTCTCAGAAGATTCAACCAAATTACCACCTGACTTCAATGGATCTCAGTACATTACACAAGATACAGAAACAAATTACAATGGAATCATCTGTTGAAATCGATACCGCGGATTCCTCGAGTCTCTACCACACAACAATACCATTGTACGCGATTGTACTTGCATTGTTAAGTGCAGGTGCACTTCTTATCATCTACCTTATTCGTCGTCATCGAGCAAAAGTCATCAAAATTGAATCGAATAAAGAAACCATCGAGCTGTCGCAGCGGAACAAGAAAGCCGCAACTTTTGCCGTAGAAATTGTCAAATAGTTGCTCATCTAAGGGGGGAAGTGTTATATCTGTGAGTGCCTCCCAGATACGTCATCACCATACATTCGGTTACTGTGAACGGATTGGGCAACCCAACTTGAGACATCCAATAAAACCAACCAGCAGATTCGGCGCGGGGCCTTTCGTCACATACATCGGTCGTTAGGACACCCACTTCTGGAGGCAAAAATCCTCGCGAACCTCTATGAGGACCGCGAGGAGGCGAAACGCCGGGGTGAAACTCCGCTGCCGCGACAACTCGCGGCTCGGCGGACGGAGCTCCGGCAGGATCTCATGGCGACATGGAGACAGCGATTGTCACAACCCCGCGCTGGGCACGCCACCATTGCGGCGGTGGTGCCCCTCTTTGAGGCTTGGCTGGAGAGACCTCACGGCGCCCTCACCTTCCGCCTGACGCAGGTCCTCACCGGACACGGTTGTTTCGGGAGGTTCCTGTTTCGGATCAAGCGGGAGGTGACGCCCGGGTGTTTCCATTGCACGGATCGCCCCGAGGACACGGTGGAGCATACGGTGGAGGTCTGCCCCGCTTGGGCGGAGCAACGCCGTGTCCTCGTGGATGCGATAGGCGGCAGCGACCTCTCGCGCCCTGCCCTGGTTCAGGCCATGGTACGGAGCGAGAGGGAATGGGAAGCCGTCTCCTCCTTCTGCGAAGCAGTAATGCTCGCGAAGGCGGAGGCGGGACGCGTGAGAGAGCACCAACAACGGAGTCGCCCTCACGCCCTCAGCAGCAGCCGCCTCAGGAGACGCCGGGGACTTCCGGCGCCGCGAGACGATCTCCGGCCACCGTAGACCCGGGCCTGCGGACGGCGAGTAGTGGGTAACTCGCCGTCCGATCAGCACCAGGCCCGAGAGTCGCCGGCGCGTAGTGTTCCACGCGCGCCTCAAAGAGTTGTCAGCAAGAGACGGGGCCCGTCATGGCCGATGCCTGCCCGGGGGTTGAGGATAAATTCGAAACAGAGTTACCTCGCCCCTGGGCACTCAAAGGCAGGAAGGAACAGGGGTGGGTTTTAGTCAGTAAGAGTCTGACACGCCCTCCCGCTCCGCCCAGAGCGGGAGAAGTCATAGGATGATTTCCCACCCCACAAAAAAAAAAAAAAAGAAAAAAAAAAAAAAGGACACCCACTTAGTACTTACTCACCTAATATTAAGAATTAATTGTAATTTCTTTATTAAATTCATTTAGTGGAACTTTTGGTGTTTTTTTTTTGGACTCCTCCGCTGCCCATCACGTAATTAGCTAGAACTACAAAATGAAAACCACGGGCAATACTCATCATAAACAACTTTTACTATGGGACTGTGAAATCGCGAAAAAAAACGGGTTTCGGCTGTGTGCAGTCGTATGTTTTACGTGAATACGTCTACTTAAGGCGCTATTAACTGCCTATGACCTTGAGTAGTTAGCTTGCGTGTTCTGTGCTGAGCTCACGTAACGCGTCGTACGTCCACCCAGTAATAGGTCTCGCCCATCAAGGAGCACTGTCCAAAATTAAACGCATTATTAATTTATTATACATAAAACAACAGTTATTATAGTAAAACACGTATACTACAACATAAATAATTAAATGGTCTTTATAATGGTGAAGGTTTTATAAAAATACACTTTACAGTGTGGAGGTATGCGGAACAGGGTGTAAAGTCCCAGAACTCTGCTTGCGCGATGTAGGAATTTTGCTGTTCTAGTTCGTATGTTGCGTCATAGATGTCGCTACATCACTCCCCTCCAGAGATCGGAGATCGATTGTTCTCTTCTCGATGAGTCGTCTATACGTGATGCTTGCCGGGCCAGTGGAAGGCTGGTTCCAGTGAGTCGGAGTACTGCTGCGGGCTCCAGTGAGTCGGAGCGGTGCGTCGTTTCGTTGTCGGCGTTATCGTTGTCGGCGTATCGTTGTCGGCGTATCGTTGTCGGCGTTATCGTTGTCGGCGTATCGTTGTCGGCGTTATCGTTGTCGGCGTATCGTTGTCGGCGTATCGTTGTCGGCGTATCGTTGTCGGCGTATCGTTGTCGGCGTATCGTTGTCGGCGTATCGTTGTCGACGTATCGTTGTCGGCGTATTCGTTGTCGGCGTTATCGTTGTACTGGCTGGCTGTATGACTCGTTGCTGAAGAGCTTGGAGGAAGTGATGATGATGACGTCACGCTGGAGTAGCTGCACGAAGGCTGCGCTGACGATCACGTCGGGGTCACCATTGTGGAGGTATGCGGAACAGGGTGTAAAGTCCCACAAACCTCCATTGAAAAGGGAGGATCCTCCGACCAGACGGGTGTTGTGTCTGGTCCGGGCAACTGCCCGATAGTTGATTTCGGGCTGTTGTATATGTTAAAATCGCGCGGAGAACTCTGCTTGCGCGATGTAGGAATTTTGCTGTTCTAGTTCGTATGTTGCGTCATAAATGTCGCTACAACAGTTTTTGCGTGATTCTCAATTTTTTATCCGCGTTAGAAATAACTTTACAAATTAATTACACTAGTTATAAAAATATTTATTTCAAATATTCACATATCAAATTATGACGAAAATTGACAAAAATAACATATATTTTTTTCAAAGAAATAAAACTAGTTGTTTAGACGTGATGTTCTATTAAAACCATTAGAGGTTGTATAACAGCGCCTTAACGGGTAAACAGAATCGGGGGATACAGTTTGGTGTTGCAGCTAAATATCAATCATCTCTATCCAATATTTAATTACACCACTGGATACAGGATTAAATAATTTGTTACGCTAAGTGAGGACAGTGACGCATCGTGCGCGGTGGAGGGGGAAGCGGTGACATTTTGAGGTCACTTTGCCGAATGCTGTGTTTAAAATTTCCATTTTGTATAACTTTTGACTCGGAGAAGTTACGACGTTCGTTTTAGATTTATTCGACAGCTCTTGTCAAGATTTATCAAATGTGCAAATAAAAAATAATAGTTTTACATAGTTATAGTAAATATACAGTGTTTAAGTAAAAACAGTAGAATATTTTTGACATTACAAAATGTATTCTATTGTTTTACTTACACTTTTTATATTTACAAAAACTATTTAAAATTATTTTTTTATTTACACAATCGATTAATCTTGATGAGAGCTGTCGATTGAAACTAAAACGAACGTCATAGCTGCTCCGAGTCAAAAGTTATATAAATTGGAAATCTCTAAACGCGGAATGGTATAAGTAAATAAGAAATGGAAATGATAGATTTTTTTTTAGCTGCCACACCAAAATTTTATCCCCCGATTTTGTTATCATTGGTTTTTTTGGATTGCCCCCCGTATGAAAGCAAATTTAAAGACGTGTTCAGGTCAAAAACAACTGTCCATACATATTTATGTTTGCACAACCCAATAAAGCTGCGGTCCCACGGCCCGTGAATCAACGGGCCGCGCCACGCCGCGCAAGGCGTTGCTACGTCTGACGCAGTGCGGCGCGGCCTGTGCTGAGTGTACCCACAGCGTGTGTCGGCCCGCTGGGCGCCATTCGTCCATCATCGCATTCATTCATACATCGCGTCGCGCCATGCCGTGCCGGTGAGGTCCCACGGCCCAGCCGAACCGCACCGTACCGCGTCTTTGAACTTACATCATTTTATTTTATTTTTGTTCTTTCGCTACCTGCTAAATGAACGAGATGAGTTTTTATACCTTACACCCTTCTGTGTATCTTTGTATTAAATCCACAAAGCGTGCAACAGCCTATTACTGGCAATGTGACTCATTCGAGCTCGTCTCCCGCGGGATGGAGCTGATAGCGACACAGAACATGTAAGGATCAGAAGATTAAAACGGTAATTTTTAGGGTTCCGCACCCGAAGGGTAACCAACGGGGCCCTATTACTAAACCTCCGCTGTTCGTCCGTCTGTCCGTCTCTATGTCAGCGCGCTGTATCTCATGACCCTTAATAGGTAGGTAGTTGAAAATTTCACAGAATCTGTATATCTGTGACCGCTTTAACAACAAATAATAAAAATAAAAATAAATTAGAAATTAAAGGGAAAAACTCCTAATAGAAACATATTTGTTTGGCTTCTATTGCTCGATCTTAGTAATGGCAACAAGTAGACGCTTATAATTTTGTACGATGGTACGGAACCCTTCATGCGCGACTTGGAATTGACCGGGTTTTTTTCTATCTAGTCGGTTCGAGAGTCAAATAAATAGCATTACCATTAAATTCAGGAAAATACGCATATAACAGTGAAACATAGGCTTGTAATAATAATAATAATAGTGGACAAGGGCCTTACTCCACTCTCCTTGGCTAACGAGAACTGGCGCAAACCTCTAGTGCTTGACACTAACGATCGCAGAGAAGTATGGCAGAGTAAGGAACTTTACGGACGCTTTTTCCGGGCCCTACATAAATGATAACGATAAATGATAAATGATAAATGATGTTTATTCAGTAAATAGGTTACAAGGAACACTTTTACACGTCAATGTCTTTTTGTCAGTTTAAGCTAGATGAGGCCGGTGTTTCCTAGCTGACTACCCTGAGAAGAAACACCGAAACAAACTCAGAGGTCAAAGTCTCTTTTAGTGTTCAAATCCATACAATGTGGACTGGTTAGATCCTATGAGAACCATGTACGTTTATGTCTGGGATGAGCTTTATGAAGAAAGCAACACACGAATTCGAGTGGACCTGTCCAGACAGTGCAAGCATTTGTCAGTCATCGCGAAGCTCAACTCAGAACTCTGAGGTGCTCAACGAACCGACGAACAATACCAAAGTAAGGACATTTGAGTAGGCCGCAAAAAATACTCAAACTGCCAGACAATCATAAAATCTACATGAATATAACGACATATATAGTTCTCGCATTCACATTATTCTATATGAGGACCATGCAGCTTAATGTCTGTAGTGGTCTTTTGAAGAAAGAACCAAACATATTTGAGTGGACCTGTCCAGTCAGTGCAAGCATTTGTCAATAGTCGAATAGCTCAACTTAAAAACCACTAAGGAGCTCAATGACATGACGAACAATACCAAAGAAAAGACATTTGGGTAGGCCGCAAAAGTACTCAAACTGTCAGACAACGTTGAAAATTACTGTAAAAAGGAGGAGAAAATAATAATAATAACCCACATAGTCCTCACATTTACAATAATTAAGTAATCAAAAAAAAAAAAAAAAAATATAATAATAAAAATATAACATAGGCCCGATGTAGACCAACTAGCGTCCGTAGCCTGGCTGCGTGTCGGTGACCTCTTTGGGGAAACCGAAGGTTTTGTCTGTGCAATTATGGACGAAGTTATCATGACGAAAAACTACCGGAGATTTATTGTGAAGGACGGCACGGTTGACATATGTCGGGCATGTCATCGTCCGGGAGAATCAATCCGCCACATAATCTCTGGTTGTTCTCGTCTGGCTAACGGTGAGTATTTGCATAGGCACAACCTTGTAGCCAGGATGATCCATCAGCAACTTGCTCTGAAATACTCTCTTGTGGAATCGGAAGTGCCGTAGGTACTACAGATATGCGCCCGACCCAGTTCTCGATAATGGTCATATCTCATTGTACTGGGATCGGTCCATCATCACTGACAGGACTATTGTAGCCAATAAGCCTGTTAAAGTGGTGGTGGACCGAATCGAGAGGCGTGCAATGATTGTTGACATTACCGTCCCACATGACGAGAACCTCGTGAAAGCCGAGAAAGATAAACAAATCAAGTATATTGACTTGGCTCGCGAGGTTGTCGACATGTGGGATGTGGACTCAGCGATCATAGTACCGATAGTCGTGTCAGCCAATGGCTTAATAGCCACGAGCCTCGACCAACATCTCAGGAGGCTCTCGTTAGGCGGTTGGATCAAGAGCTTGATTCAGAAAGCAGTACTTCTGGACACGGCTCGCATTGTCAGGCGGTTCCTCTCTCTGGAGCCCTTGGAGCTTGGACCCTGTTCTCGATACCGATACGGTGGGATACTATTTTTAATATTTTTAAATGTTTTTTTTTAATTCTTTTTTAATTGAAATATTTAAAAATATAATGTCATATGATACAAATGAATAAACGAAATAATAATAATATTCCACAACTATCACACAACGCCATCTAGTCCCAAGCTAAGCAGAGCTTGTGTAATAGAATTAAATATCATCGGCATCGGAATGTGGTTAGGGGACAGTTAAAAGGGTGAAATTTTATGAATTACGAAAATAATTATATTAAGTACATCTTTGAAATGCGTTACGGAAAGTCAGAAAACAGAAAATCTGACACCAGTCTTGCCAAGGATACTATATTGCCAAGTTACTGGGTATTGTAGGTAAGATAGACAGTCGATCCAACCTACTCAGCTACACCCTATTCGACTGGAAGCCGACCCCAACATAGTTGGGAAAAGGTGCGAGCAGATTGACTTCAGTTGATTTTGGATGACTTTACAGTAAGTAGTGGATGACTTTTTGGTCATGATAACGTTAAGAAATCACCCATCTGAGGCCTTGTTAAGATAAACAAATTTTTAGGTTGAACAAAATTCAGATAATGTGATAAAGTTGTAAGAACTGAATTTTCTGTTTCTTTTCTTTAGATGGCATCATCCTAAAGCCGTCTGCGAGATAGCAAGTGATTGACGAGATCGTTACAAGCTGACGCAAAAAGTGTGACGCAATTTGTTCGAGAATTGTGCCGTGATGGGGGATTACCGGCCTGTTTATTTTACCTAATACGCTATTTTTTTTGTTACATTTCTCGAGTAAAAAAGGAAAAGTCTAATACGGTATCCACACGATCCTTAGGGCATGTCGAGTTTTAGAATTTTAGCATTTTAGAGCGTTGGCCCGGACACTCATGTTAGTGTGGTCATTTCTTTCCTCAGCTAGATGTGCCATGTTAATAACACTAGCATCTCAAGGACCCACAAAGGCAAAAGAGAGGGCTGTGCTCGGCATGTCCTTGCGTGATGTAATCATAAATGAAGATATTCGCAAGAGAATCACTGTTACCAATATCACCCGAAGAATCGCCAAACTGAATAGGTAGTGGGCAGGGCACACTGCTCACAGAATAGATGGTCCATGGGGCTGAAAAGTTCGGACATAGCGTTTGAAAGCCTCCCACAACGTGGACCGATAACCTGGTGACGGTCGCGGGTAGACGATGGATTTGAGACGCATAGGACCGGTCGTTGTGGTGATTCTTAGGGGAGGCCTTTGTCCAGCAGTCAAAGCCCTTTGATTGAAGCGGTGATGATGATGATGAAGGACCCACTGCAGTTACTGCAAACCATAGACGTCTTGTCCAGAGAAGGCTCGTACATACAATGTTGTCTCCTGGAGATCGTTGGTATCTAGTTTTTAAACCGTGAGTCTACTACGCAGCTCATAAGCGGTTTTATTTCAGTGACAGGGGTGCCGATTCTCTTATTCAATAACTAAACTAAAATTAAAGAATCGCTATCTTTTACTAAAAGGCAGTGCGGGAAAAGGAAGGCTTTATCTATGAACTAAGATAGAGATGTCAAACTAGGTTACGCCTTGCGGTTCACCGTGTTTTTAGTCGACATGTTTTTAAGTGTACCCTTAATTTGTATGGAAATAATAATAATTACATGTCCGGTTTGAAGAAAAGAAAAACAAAATAAAAATGCAAGTCATTATACATTACAAAGAGCATCAAACACAAATTATCATAAATTAAAAAAAAAAACATTTAAAATGTTGAAGTAATCGATACAAAAAAAAATTATAATTGCAACAATAAGGTACCTAAAACCATTATTTTAGAACTAAATGTCATTTTAGTAGCTGTAGCTGTGTTTAAGTAGCTGGTTGTATACCGGTGGACCCACAACATGAATTAACTTTCCAGATTTAGATAGGGTGTCTGGGTAGCCAGCTTATTTTTTTCTACCACGAGTACAGTAGCTATGTGTAGCGGATAAATTCGTAACAGAGTTACCGCTCCCCTTGGCACTCAGGCAGGGAAGAAACAGGGGTGGGTTTTAGTCAGTAAGAGTCTGACACGCCCTCCCGCTCCACCCAGAGCGGGAAATGTCATTGGATGATTTCCCACCCCACAAAAAAAAGAAAAAACAGTAGCTATGTATTCTCCGCGTTTATTGTATTCGTTGAATTTATGTAAAACCACAGAATGAATAAAACCATGGGATATTGTTAGCAAAAAATATTTCCGGAATCTATTATTACTTGCCCACGGATATAAAAGCTCTGCCATATTTTTCGTGTTATTAAGGTGACAGAAATTAATGACATGTCCAGGTAAAATTCAAGGGAATTTTCATGACAAGTTTTTTTGAAATAACGACCTTATTGTGTGTGACAGACAGACAGATATATTAAAAGGTACGGTAAAGTAATTAGGGTACCCCGACACGGACAGGTGAAGTCAGAAGTCCAGTGAGCGAGCGAAGCGAGCGAACAGACCCTGCCAGCCCATTCGTAGTTAAATTTTGTAGACCATCCAGAAGTAGGAGCCCTGCGAAGCCGGGCTCCGTCTGCCACCTCACCTTGTACGGGGCTCCGTCGTCTTTCCTTACTTACGACGACCGTCGTTAGCACATACCATCTCCCTATTTCAACTTTTCTGTTAGTTGTAAGCGTAGACGTATGGTACGAAAAATTGATACGTATGTATGCATTTTTTTTGTGGAGGTGGGAAATCATCCAATGACTTCTCCCGCTCTGGGTGGAGCTGAGCGCGTGTCAGAGTTTTACTGACTAAAACCCACCTCTGTGTCTTCCTGCGCTGAGTGTCCAGGGGCGCGGTAACTCTGTTTTGAATTTATCTGCGACCCACGCATGTACATGCATGTGATTGCATCATTTTTGTAGGATTTTTAGTTATGTTGTTTATGAAATTATTACTTTATAGTGTATTTTTTTTTTGGTTCATGTTTGTGATAATATCTAATTTATTTTTAACAATGTACAAATAAAAATTAGTTTTGTGTCTGGAAATTATAGGCCACACTTGCGCTCGCCGCCTCATATTATCTAATAACTAACTACACTGGCCTGCAAAACTAAGTATCACACTTTAAAAATTCCAATAACTTTTTAGTACATAAGATATACTTTGAAACCTGTAAAGTTACCTACAATCCCAAGTTTGCATTCTTTAAGACATAAAACTACACAGCCCATTATTTCTTACCACAAATACCAGACCTACCTATCTGCCTACCCACACTGACCCACAGCCCGGAGGTGTGACATAATGATGGCAAACATCGCGCTGCGGGTAGAAAGACAGCCGCCATTGTGAATGCGGTAATGACGTATTTCCGGCCACCGGAACTGCGCTGAGACTTGACGGGGTTAGTTTTAGCATACTTACTTGTCTTAGTTGTGAAAGGGCTTTTAGCTCGACAAGGTTTATTTTTAATAAGACGTTCCTATGTTTTTTTTTTTTAATTTTGATATGCTGGTGCATGCTTGACCACCATCTCACCTGATGGTAAGCGATGATGTCATCGACGATGGAGCACGCTTGCCTAAAAGTAACCTATTCACTCTTGACTTAAAAACTCCGAGGTTGTAGCTATCAGGAAACGAAGACTTCGTCAAGGAATTCCACTTCTTAGTGTGTATACACAATGAATGAGTTCCCAAAACTTTTTTTTTAACGTTCGTGTTTATTAATGGAACAAGCTATTGTCAGCGGCTTCACCTGCGTGTCAAAATTATCTCCGACGAAAATTTTCTGAAATCAATATACATAGCGTTTTCTAACTATGTTTGGATCAGATTCCTGTATAACCGGATGCAGCTCAGTACCAATATTTTTCAAGGAACGACTTTTTTGGGACCTGCTCGCCACACTAATTCACATCCACTGCAACTCCTGAAAACCGTAATCAACAGTGGGGAACAGCAGAAAAACGTCGAGGCAATGAAGCTTGATAAGTCCTGGAGAAACGATTAAACTGTTTTGGGTCCCGCAACGAAATTCATCAGGAAAGTACAGCGGAGGAGTAAGAAAGGAGGAGGAGTTGCAGTAACCGCCTATCTTACCTGTATAAGGCAGTAACTGGGTAACAGCCGTTGGCAAGACTGCTGTTAGATTTTTACAAGAACGTACTACCGCGATAAAAAATATAATTTATGCCCTAAACCTAATATAAGTATAATTTATGACCTAATCCTAATAAAAGTATAATTTATGTTCTAAACCTAATAAAAGCATCATTTATGTTCTCAACCTAATAAAAGTATTATTTATGTTCTAAACCTAATATACGTATCATAAATATGTGCTTAACCTAATAAAAGTATCATTTATGTTCTTAACTTAATAAAAATATAATTTATGTTCTAAACCTAATAAAAGTATAATTTAAGTTCTAAATATAATTAATACCTATAAGCATCATTTATGTTCGATTCCTGTTATCAGAATAATTAATGGTATATGTGTTCAGCCAATTCAGGCCCGATTGTTTCTAAGAAATATCCAAAAATACATACTTTTATACATTTTATTTTTTAAATCTTTGCCCCACACTAGAAATTACTCCTGTATCGTGGGTGCGTTCACAAACATGTAAACTCACATATAAAAGACACCCAGACCCGGAACAACTATCTTTAGGTCATACAAATATTTGTTCTGTGCGGGAATCGAACACGCGACACGCAGCGCAACAGTCGAACGCTCAACCACTGCGCCAACCGTGTCGTCAAATCGTTTATTAGTAGCTTTAAATTATTTTCATGCATTGTTTTTTTTTGTTATCAAATGATTAAACTTGTATAAATTATTTTGAATTGTAACTAACACCGGTATTTAATTACCGTGACCCAAAATGGTAACCCAATACTTTGTGTCAGGGAGACAAAACTTTTGCTATTGTGTGTGCCGAGGCCGTGTTGAATATTTTTTTTTAATTTACAAGTTGTACTGGAAGGCCTTTGCCCAACAGTGGGACAGTATTGGCTACCTAAAAAAAGGGTGAATTATAACAAAATTAAATAAAAATAAATTTACTGTGACTCATAACGGCTTCATTTTTGTTTCATCGTTGTTTGACTAGTTTTACTACTTAGATAGGTATTATTTTTAGAGAATATTCTTATCATGTTATAAAACTGGTCAAGTAGGAGTCGGATTCACGGATTCCCAAGGAATCATATTTTTGTAACGTTTAAAAAAGATGGACTTCTTAAAGGTTCTTAAAGGTTTTCCTGTAATCAAAAGTTTCGAAGTCAATTTTCATCTATTATCACTAAAATAAAATATTGCAAAATTATGAAAAAGATACATTCGGGAAATTGAAATTTGATAAAGTAAACGTTGCTAAATTATATTAAATGTTACTTAAAGTTTTCGAATATTACAGTAACTGAATTTAATAAAATAAAATAAAAAATTCACACCCTGTAACCTCAACAACTCTTGAAAAAAAATTACCCTCCTTCCGGAGCTGTCGGGTAAAAATAGAAAGTGATGTATGTGCCCTATGCATGCTTGTTCAGGGTTATATGATTGGCTGCTACTAAAATAAGGAATTAGACTTTCTTTCTAACTTTGCGGGAAATCTTACATAAACCCAATCACTATTAATAAACAGTGTGTGAGAGAAATACTTACATAGACGTGTTTATTTTCCACATTTGTTACTATAGAAGAAGTAACACAGATACTAAAGTGATAAGGAAACATTAAAAAGTATTTATGTATATGAAGATGTGTGTCTTTGTGTGCATTTAATATTAATATCAATCTGCCTGCCTTTTTCCGACTGTGTTGGCGTCAGCTAAGTCTAACCGGATGCCGCTGAATACCAGTGTTCTACATGTAGCTGCTGCTTATCTGGTCTCCACAACTATATCACCAGTTCGCCAGTCAGTCCAGACTGGTGTCAGATTTCTTCATAACAACTGTCTACGGTCTAGAAATGACAGTCGGGACCAACGGCCTAACGTGCTTTCCGAGGCACGAATGAGTCTTGGTGTATTGCTCCTTCTTTGTGTGCGTCATAAATATTTATTTACACATTTTTTTCGTGTGAGGGTTAATGTAAAAGGAAATACACGTGCGTTTGTTATGCCATGAAAAAAATAAGTGACATTGATCTTTACGGTGAGTTTAAGGTAATGCCGCAACGTTATTTTTTGTTTTTCCTGAATTATATTCCGATGCGCAATAATATTTTATTTTGACATATTATGTCGAGTAAAGTGGCATGTTTTCTGTTATGAAAAGAGGGTCATATTAGCATAAAAGTTGTGTTTTGTTTTTAGTTAAAGAAAGTGGAACGTTTTGCTTTTTAAATGCATATTGAAAGAACATAGGTTCTTACTTTCGAAAAAATTAAAATATGCAGCTAAGGAGTGGAATTCCCTGCCGGAGTCTGTGTTTTCTGATAACTACAACCTGGAGATCTATAAGTCAATAGTGAATAGGTTACTTCTAGGCAAGCGTGCTCCATCGTCGACCACGTCATCGCTTACCATCAGGTGAGATAGTGTTCAAGCGCAAGCTTATCAAAGAAAAAAAGAGGTTTATAGCTAACCCACTGGGAATTGGGATAGAAAAGGATTAAATTTACATTATAATTATTACTCCTTTTGTGCGTCCAAATTAACAGACACAATATTTTATACAAAAAAACCTTTATTTGTTTCATTTTTGTAAAAAAATTAAAAAGCTAATAAGCCAAGCAATAACAAAATTGGCGTCCGTTCAGAACTTATTACAAAAATTAGAAAATCCGACCCGAGTCTAAAAACAACCCAAAGTTTGTAAACCCTCTGTTTGTAAAACCTACTAAAAAAATGCCTGTCGACATCAAGAATTTTCATTAATTTGTAATTCTTCAAGCATTATAATTGGGTTATAGAGGTCACCCTACAGGTTTCAGCGTTGTATATGTTTTGGGGAAAAGTCGCCAAGTCTTTGTCTTTGAGAATTTATTGGAAAACCTAACCAAGGTGGTTAGAGATTTTCAATGTATTTTATCTTACCTATATAGAATAGAATAGAATAGAATAGAATAATTTATTTTCAGTCTTCATAATTTAAATTTCTCTTAATCTATGTACAAAATCATGGCAATGAATACATATTTATAAGAGATTACGTTGACGACTATACTAGTATAAACTGTGTCACAGTCGTCAGCGTCTTCCACACTTATTTATTTAAAAAACAATTCATTATTTTAAGCACAACATCTCCACTAATGGCGAAATGATCGTTAGATAAGCTAATAAAATTAAATAAAATTTATAGGAAAAACAAAATTATAAAACTACAGTTACCACAAAGATGAGTAAAGTATGTGTGTAGTGTGATAAGGGGTGAGGATGTGTAAAGTGTGTGGGAAGGTAAATGTGGAGGGTGGTGTGTATCTTTCTTTATATACTAACTGTTGATAATTTCTTCAGTTTCACTATAATTTAATCGTAGGAGCCAGTCTCGTATTAAATCCTTTTTTGTTGGAAGTGCATAAATGTTATTCACACGGTTTGCGATGTTATATAAATGATTGCCTGCAACATAATACTGCTGTCTACTAAACACCGTTCTATGCGGTGTCCTCGAGCAAACTCTTGTTTTGTCACGCTTTTAAATCCTTATATATCGGGTGTTTCTATGCTTACGGAGTACTGTCGATAAAATAAAAAGCTGTCTAACAGTTAAAACGGAACACTCACGATATAAAAGATCAGTGCTGTACCTTCGTGGTCGTCCAAGCATGACCTTCAATATAGCTCTTTGTGCACGCTCTAGGGTAAGCAAAATGGTCTTGCCAATCCCTCCACACAAGGACACAGTATTTCAGTAAACTTTCAGCAAGGGCACAATAAACACATAGCAAGGTTTCATAATCAGTAGAATTCCTAAGCTTACTAACGATTGGAATCAATTTTCTTACGCGGGCAATTACTGAAGTAATGTGTGCAGTCCATTTTAGGGAGCTGTCTATAATGAGACCCAAATATTTTATATTGGTAGTGCAAGTTAGTTTAGGGCAACCACAATTTTCTTGTAGGTCACAAGTATGTGCACTAATTTCAAATTCAGATGGGGGCTGGGCATTATCACGAAGAGCAAAAGTGATATACTTAGTCTTATCAACATTCAGTGTCAAAAGATTATAATTAATCCAAGTCATTATTTCCCTAATAGCATGTTCTGTGTACCGCTGAGCCTCCTTCCAGTCATTTCCTTGCACAACCAGCGCAGTGTCATCGGCGTAGGTAGTTAATACAATAGGTAGGTAATATTACAGTTTGGAAGTACTTTTAAACACAGGCTGTTAATGTACAAGAGAAAGAGAGTGGGTCCAAGAACGCCGCCTTGCGGAACGCCGAAAGAGAGAGATACTTCTGAGCTTATGCAACTGCCTATTTTAACGCACTGGGTTCGGTTGGAGAGATACGATCTAAAAATCTCTAGTGCAATCCCACGAATACCAATCGATTCCATCTTCGAAAATAAGAAGGGGACAGAGACAGTGTCAAAAGCCTTTGACATGTCAAGAAACACACCTATAACCCTCTTCTTGGAATCAATGTTTCGAGCTATAACCTCAAATAGAAGTAAAGTTGCATCTTCAGTAGAACGACCCCTCATAAAGCCAAATTGGTTCTCAGCAATAATATTATTGTGTGTTAAGAAGTTGGTTAATCTAGAGTTTAAGAGTTTTTCTAGGATTTTAGAGATAACTGTCAGCACGGATATGGGTCTGAATTTTCCGACAATATCTCTGTCCCCACTCTTATAGATTGGATGCACCAACGCCCTCATCAATATGTTCGGGAAAATACCAGTGGTCAGGCACAGGTTACACATGTATGTAAGGGGAGAAATAAGACTGCACTTTGCACTCTTAATCACTTGTGTTGGAATATTGTCAATACCAGTTGCTGAGTCACTTTTCAAGTCAAGAATAATGGATCCAATTTCTACAGAGTCTGTTTCAAGTAGCACCATAGAATCTCTAGGTGACTGCGATGAACAAGAATCTGTCGGCCAATTTGCGCTCTGTTTATTTAATATTGCATTTGCAAGTGTTTCTCCGATTCCTGCAAAACATTAATTAACTACTTTAACTGACTCGCATGGTTCTTGAGCGAGAGTAAGTAACTCACTGGGAGGAGGAGAATTTTTCTTAAGGTTAGCAATTTTATTAATGGAATTCCACATGCCTTTTGGATTATTTTTATTCTTGTGAAACTCGTTTTTTTCGTAAGTAATTTTTAGCTTTTTGAAAAGGTTGTTGCAAAAATTTCGATACCTTGTATACGTGACTCGAGTAATTGTATTATCTGGATCAAGTGCTTTTTTGTGCAATATGTCCCTATGCCTGATGCATCGTACTAAACCCGGAATTAACCTTGGCTTAATGGTTCGCTTACGATGAGTGATTGTTACAGGTTTTGAGTGAGCAGTAATAGCTTGCGAAATTAAGTTTGTGAAGTAGGTAGCGGAAACATTCGCATCGGTGGTATCATAAACAGGGCTAAAGTCTGTATCTGAAAGTTTCTGGATTAAAGATGGATAATCAATTTTAAGAAAAGTGGTCTTAGAGGTATGTCTCTTTATTTTACAATCAAGACAAAAAACCATTGGCGCATGGTCAGTTATAAACGAGTCTAGTACATATGCAGCTGTGTATTTATTGGATCTTAGCATCACGTGATCTATACAACTACTTTTACGAGTAGGAAAGACATGGGCAGGTAGAAAACCATGGTATGCCATTTGGTCCAAATAATTACCACAGTTCGGATCATTACCATTTGGGGAAATATTTACGTTGATATCACCAATCATTACCACCGATTTTACTGACTTTAATGATGTAAGACACAAATCAAGGCTGTCGCAGAAATGATTAATATTTCGGTTAGATGGTGAGCGGTACACAGCTACGACAGCATATTCGTTCTCAGATTGTAAAATAAGGCAGTTGGCATCTTTAACGGATGGTTTTGTTACGCGGTGTTTTATTTCAGATTTAATATATATAATGACACCGTCATTCTGATTAGGATAGTCTGAGGAGTATGACGTGTAGCCGACAATTTCGGGCACAGTTGAACATTTACTCAGCCAACATTCTGTGAGTACGAGAATATCACATTGTATACAAATTCTTTCCAGGAGAATGATAAGGTTATCATAATTACAAGTTACACTACGGATGTTAGTGTGCATCAAACATAAGGCTGTCCGGGACAAATCAATATTACTTACAATTACAAGGCTTTCGGGAGAGCAGATCATAGACTCAGACACCTGAGCAGAAACAATATGGCTTGAAATGTTATCCAAAAATAGCATTTTTACGTAAGAATTTTAAAACGCGCATCTGATATTTATGAAAAAGATAATTTCCAATAATTAGGCTAATTATAGCAACAATTATTACATGTTTACCGATAGAGAAAGATTTGCGATGTTTTGTTTGTAGATATGTTTGTATTAGTTTTTCTATAACTTGCGTGTGTGTAAGTAATTTCTGTAGAATGTAAACAATTGAGAGACCTTCCAAATGGGCTAATTGAAAAAGTGGCACACCAGAAATATTATATTCTAACCTAAATATAATGCGAATGTAATTGAAACTTAGTTTAACTAACAAAATGCAGTAAATATATAAAAATAAAATAAAACACATAAGCCATACAACAATGCCTAGTCAAGGCTTGAGGGCGCAGTATGTGGAAATCACTCTCCTTATCTATTCGATGTGACGGGGCACCTACTCGTTGACGGAGAAAAATCTTGCCATGGGCTACCCAACAGAACTCGTAACTATATTTCTTACCAAACTCACGTGCTTGATAGAACATTTTTCTCGCTTTTTGAGTAAGGCATTCGGCAATGTAAATCGATTGAGGTTGACCGTCGATTTCTAAATCAGCCGTATTTAATTTATTGTTTCGGTTTGTCCGATTGTGATTTTTCACCTATGTTAGAATTTCTCCTTCAATATAACCGAGGAAAATCTACAATGATAGGTCCATTCGCTGTTTTATCGGAATTCAGGCGAAAAACATCTCTTATTTGGGTGTCATTAACACCAACTTTGATTGCTAGCCCCACTTTAGTCACTATCTTCAGTAGATCGTCTTTTGTGTCACTTTTTTGGATAGGAATGTTCCTTATCTCAATAGTGGCCTGTTTTTGAGATCTCTCGAGGTTTTCCACTTTACTATATGGATTGGTCATACGCTTCAGAGGGATTCCGATGACATTTTTAAGGGTCTACTACCGGCCACGTAGCACCCTCATTGAATAAAAAATCGTAGCATAGCATAGAAAATAAATATTAAAGAATCCAACGTCTCGTTTGTTACAAAGAGGATAAAGTATTTTTACGTTATTAAAACAATTCATATTTATTTTCTATGACACGCTATGATTTTTTATTCAATGAGGGCGCCACTTAGCCGATAGTAGGGCTTTAAGCAGGCTCTGGAGTGGAATCCTCAAGGGAAAAGGAACCGTGACCATCTCTGTCAAACCTGGCGATGCACCATGTTGGGAGAAACGACGAGCAGCGGAATGACGTGGAGCGAGGTGAAGCGAGAAGCTCAAGACCGCTCGTGATGGAGGACTAACCTGTGGACGAACTCTGTTCCAGCTAGGACATAAAGGATAATTTTTATTTATTTATTTGGGATAAAACAAACAATTGTACAATGTGTGTTACAATAAAATATGGTATGACATATGGGTAAATGTATAATCCACAAAGTTTCCACAGATTACTTGTGTACATTATTAACTAGGTAGGCAATTAAAATTACACTTAATTACATACTATCTCTCTCTCTCTCTCTCATATTCTATTTATTTTGTTTTTAACCGTCGCAAAAACTATCAAAATTGTTTGTCTTGAAATTTCTTTTAGACAGAAAGAATATATCCAAATGATAAAAGTGGTAATTATAAATTTTTACTAGTCGGTAGAGTGGAGCTTGCTCACCAGCATTTGTTCGGTTAGTAGTCGTTGCAAAAAGCGGGTAAGCACGAACCTCCCGTCTTATTACAGTTCTAGGCACAACTTAAGAAATACTATTAATTAGTTCGATACAGTTAAACTTATTCATAAGTCAAGTCAAATAAGTTTATCTTACCTCAGGTAAATCGTTCATGTCCGGGATCTCTTTTATTCGTGTTTCATTAATTCCAATTACTTAAGTTTAATTTGAAGAACTATTTAATTAGTAGTTAGCCGCTCGTCAGTGATGATAAAAAAACCAGTATAAGTTGGCCTCGCTATCAAAGAAACTACAAACTACGTTAGGCCAGTTCAAGGTCATAATGTTACCACAGACTTAGACTTAAAGGTACGGAAACTAGAATTTCACGATTTACTCGCTTCTGCCAGCGGCTTCGCCCGCGTGGAATTAGTACTTCCCTAATTATAGATTGTAGTTTATGTTATTCCAAACTATAATCTATCTCTGCGCCAAATTTCATCCAGATCTGTTAAGCCGTTCTGGCGTGATTGAGTATCAAACATCCATCCAACCCTTCACGTTTATAATAAAGGATCGGATACAAAACTTTGTCTAACAACAGATCCTAAAAACCATAAATCCGCGGCCTGTACAGAAACAAAAGGTTTTCTCATTACATTGTTTATTTTGTTTTATTAAGATAATGAGATTAACTTCGGTTTAATTAAGCTTTTTCCCTGCTTTAGAGATATTAAAAATTTCTTTATATTTCAAAGTGTTCTGTCAAATAATGAGAGAGGAAAAGTTGCAGATTAAAATATATAAAGATTCTTTATTTGATGGTACATGGAAGTCTTTCTCAGTTAGAAAACTAAACTAGTCTTTCAAAGACTTAACTTTTCTCACATAGTTTAAACACAAACCTTTTACAAACTCGTCTGTTTAGGTTCTTTGGGTCTTTAATATCACATCATTTCAGCTGAAAGATGTCCACATAGGCCATGTGACATAGGCCTTCCCTAACTGTCACCACAATGACCAGTCCTGTACGTCTCGCTACCATCGGTTACCAGCGACCCTCACCAGATCTTCGGTCTACCTTGTGAGTGGCCTAGAATAGAATAGAAAAGGGACTCTTTTGTCCGCAATCAGACTCTCATTTGGTCCGTTGTGCGTGGGGGTTTCTGGCTAACATAGCCAGCCTAGCTCCGCCCAGAAGCACAGAAGCTTCCTGGGAGCTTCGCAGGCTTCGCGGAGCGACCTTACTGTTCCGAGGATTTGTTCACGCTGGGTGCCCATGGCCTCGCATTTCAGGATGACGCGGGAGGCTGATTCTTCGGCGTCAAAATATCCTCTGCAAAGACGGCTGTCCGTGATGCCTAGATTGAAAAGATGCTTGTTTAAGAGACAGTGGCCCGTAATTTGTCCCTATCATTATTTTGAGGTTATTTTTATTGAGGCTAAGCACTCGTTTGGTTAGTCGTGGGTGTAGGCTCGGCGTGGCCATTCTCGATTGCCTGCAGTTGTGAGAGGCCTAAAAACGCTGCATCTTCTGGTACGCGGTCCCCACCCCAGAAAATTTAGCCCCACCATTAGTTCTGCGAGCAATGTCACACTGATGGGTTATTGGCAGAAAATGAGAACATAATATAATTCGATGAGAACAGATTTAATTACTTCAGAGCTAATATAATTCAGAGCTAATACAGACAAATGAGTAACGTAATGAGCAAGCGACAAGCAGTATGACAAGTGTCAGTGTTCCTTTTGACAGTTGACAAAAAGTGACATTGACCTTTAGTTTACAACCTACAACACACACAACACAACATCTACCCATCTGTTTATTTTGTCCCGAATCTCGGAGTACAAGGAAAGAATGCGTGAGCTTATCTTTTTTGTACTTGAATAGAATGAGCGAATCAATCGCCTGCGACCACCGTAATAGCTCGGTCCTATGGGGGTAAGATACAGAGATGTTATGTAAAAAGATTTGCAGAAGGAGTGCTTTTAAAACAGGCTCTGAACTTACAGCCTATAGCAGCTTTTAGAATGAGTCTGGACAATGTTCTGGTATTAGGGTTTTTATTTATTATAATGTCGTATCCTCATAAATGCTGCTAATTTTTCCACAGTGTGAACCCACAGCTCCTTTTTATCGGGCGGGCGCAGGGGTCTGTCAGACTCTTATGAATAAAACCACACGGTTTTCTGCAGTTACCTTTGGGTGCAGTACCTCGGGGTACTGGAGTGCTTGCGCAATTCGTCTCGCTGCCTCGGCCAGGTATTGGCTCGCATGGATTCATGCGGACCCCATCACTCTCTGCAGCCGCTAACGGTTACAATCCCTCTAGCGAGGTGTGCACGGACAACGGCACGCTGCCATTATGGTGGACTCGTAGCTCCGTCTGTCAGTCCAATTAGGTGGTGAATTTTTGGTTCGAGGGCGTGGTGGTCATTGCCGATACCGGTTATCTCAAGATCTTTTCAATGCCGAAATAAAATAGCCCAAAGTATGTTCGTACCCTTTTTTATCATTTTCCTAGCTGAATCTAAATCAGTGGATTGACACACACATGCTTGTGCACAATGAGCCTTCTGCTCCCCAACTGTCCTGTGCTTGTCGTCTCACAATTTGTCACTTATTGCAGCTCATTATTCTTCCTCTTCCCCTTTAGATAAGAACGCAAGTGAAAACTGCCCCTTTTTATGCCTGTGCCTATACATCTATCTTGCGTTTCTTTACCAGGGAAATCGTGTCAAGGAAAATGCTGTTTATTTATGAAGGGTTTACGTTCAACTAGTGCCTATTACCATAATAGTAGGGAAATCTACACAAAAACTATTTAACTTAACGCCTGTTTTCCCCGAAGGGTTTAGCAGAAATGATACGCACATTTCACCAGTTATGTTTAAGTCCTATGTAATATGCTCACCCCCTCTGCGAGCTTCTATACACCGGGCATAAGACTTCGGGCTGCTACTGGAAAAACACAATTTCACTTGCTCAACCCGAGAATCAAACCTAGATCTTCACTCAGCAGTAGCGTTGCCGACCACTAAACGAGGTACACTAAATCTGTAAGTCTTAGGTATACAAGGTAGGGTCGAAACAGAGTTACCGGGCCCTTGGGCAGTCAGGGCAGGGAAGGAACAGGGGTGGGTTTTAGTCAGTAAGAGTCTGACACGCCCTCCCGCTCTACCCAGAGCGGGAGATGTCATTGGAAGATTTCCCACCCCAAAAAAAAGACAAGGTAACAAAGAGTTAATAAAAAGATCCGTCATGTTCGGCCTTTGCGGCATAGAAATATATAGAAAGGTCATTCACAAAGTTAAAATCATTATTAAATTGTCACACAAACTATAAATTCAATTTTAACAATAAATAAAAAAATTGAATTAAATTGTCCTTTAATCTAATCATAAATAATCAAATCCTTTATTATCGAAATTATAAAATGTCACAAAATATTTGTAAAATATTAATAATATTACACATTTTCTTTTAAAAATTCTAAAATACTGAGGTATGCTTTCCCTTCGCCTATGTGTGTTTTTCCTTTAAAAAAATACAATATTTTTAGAGGAACATTTCCACTGTTTGGTCAGTCTGTATCTGAATTTCCAATTTCGTAATTGAATCCACGAAAATAAAACAAAGGAATGTCCTGTCAGTCCACTGTCGTGCACACAAAGGGAACATTGTTGTAAGTCGTTAGTGGCGGAATGGCAACGGTGCATTAGTTTTATTAAAAACTGACACTAACCTAGTAGAATGACCATCGCATGCGACGTTGCCATTCTGCTGCAGAGATTTTTGCGAATTACAACAATGTTGTTTGTTTACAGCTAGAGTGAGAAAAAGCAAGGTTTTAGAATGAAACGCTGTTTTTAAAAAGTCAATAAATATAGTTACTTACGGTATATACAGAAGGTAACGGAAATGGGAGCTCATATCCTACTAATATTGTACATAAATGTGAAAGTTTGTGAGTATGTTTGTTCCTCTTTCACGCAAATTCTACTGAAAAGATTTTGATGAAACTTTACAGTAATATTGCATAGACATCAGAATAACACACAGGTTATAATTTATAATGAGGGGAAGTACTAATACCACCAAGGCGAAGCAAGTTTTAAATACTTCTTCAGCCCATAGACAAGAACATCTTTCTCCAAGAACGGCATAGAAAAATTTCAAAAAAAAAAAAAATTGGACCTGCCATTATACTAATTTTGATCAACTGCTGATAACTTTATATGGAAATTTCACTTTTTTTTCTGGAAATTTAATATGACTTACTTGAAGAAAATCTTCATTTCCATGTTCAGAAGCAGTATCTACAATAAGACCATGTATTTTTATTATACCCCGTAGAAGTAGGTCCTCTGTTCGATTGCAGAGTCGGGCAGTTATGTTGGTTTTCTCTCTGAAAGGGGAATGCACATCAGACATACAAAAAAATACCTGAAATGGACAGAAACTACTAATAGACCTTTATTCTATTTAGAATAAAATAAAGTGGAATTAATTCTTAAGTTGGTATTACTAAGGTAAAAATACGATCAACGATCACTAAAATATTTATAACGCAAAACCATGAATCAAGTAAACAAGAAATGCAATAATGTCAAATTGTCAGTAAAGCAAAGGACATGTGATCCATACAGCCTACGATACGTTTTCTAATTTAAAATAATTGATTAAATTGCAAAATAACTTTATTTTCAGAAGTCGGTATCAAAAAATACTTGATTTATAAACAAATAATATAAACTATTTAATAAAACAAAAACTCCTAACTAAATAAAATTTAAAATATGGCGTCAAAAATTCCTCCGCCTCGCTGTCGACTGGAAGTGTACCCAAAAGACTGGCGGCATTGCCAAATAATTGATTTGAGTTAATATTTACATACATTTATAATTTTAATTACATGGACGGTACTTAAAGATCTAATTATACTGAATTATTAATAACTGTGCAATAATTGCACAAAATAGTTCGATAAGGATTATTTGATGATTCCTCTTAGGCTGAATGTCACTAACTCATATCAAATAAACACCTCCAATAAAAATATGAGGCGGATATCAAATTAAATATTTTAGTGATAATTATATTTTTACCATAACAAACATAATAATGATTCCATTATACATATATTATTCTAATACCCCCGTCAGGGACCGCAAGTTACCGATCGGTAACGCAACAATTGGTTTTCAACTGTGTCTGTTACATTTCAGGCATTTTTTTGGCATTCCCCTTTCTAAGTAGCAACCTGCAGTCTCCGTTTGCGCCCGGTGGATGGCAACCAGCTGGTCCCCCAGTACATGATACCTACTTCAAAAAAAAAAAAAAATTGTTTTAAGTACTTTCAGTTAGTACGAGCGCTAATCCCGCCGACAAACTGTTACGCAGTTTGGTGGGTGTAACTAAATGTGCAAAAGTGTTTGGTCAAAATAAACAATTACATTTTTTTTTAATTTTTTTTTTTTAAATGTGATGGTACATTTGTTAAAATTAGTAACCGACTGAAGATTCTTTTTTTCGTTTCCGTTTCTGGTCATAAACCAGACGAAGCTCCGGTCAAGCCGAAAATCAAAGTTCTTGAATGGTCGCGCGTCGTGCGGCCTACTTCTTAAGCTTGGCAATATCAGGCGACGTTCGGCTAAGGGGTGAATCAGGTTCGCTCGTGGTTCCACTCAGCCGACTTAAATGTTGTTTTTTTTTCTGTTTTCGGTCGATAATGAGACTAGACCAGAAATTTATTTTTCGTTTTCAGCTAAAAATCCTTTTTTGGTCGGACACCAGTTAAAATCTTATAATACAGACGAACAACTTTGTTAAATTACATTTTATTGCGCAGAGAAGTTTACTTTGTAAATAAAGATTGTTGATCTTTGAGACGTAGAGTTGAAAGAAACAAATTAATTTAGTTTTCATTTTCTTGAAGAAAATTCTTATTTCTCACAAGTAAAAGGTCGTACGTGTGTGTACAGAAATATCAAATGTAATTTTAGTAGCACATTGTTAGTTGGAGAAAAAGTTCGCTAACTTTTAACAATGTTACGAGATTACTTTTCTAATGTACGTTTCTATTTGTAGTTTTTTTAATAACTGGTAAAAACGAAATTATGATCCACAATAGACCACCCCGGAAAACTTTAAACTTACTTCAATTAATATCAAAATAATAATACGGTTCCATCCGGAGTTTATTGGTAAGGTTTATAGGTGTAGTGTGCTCAGTGGTAACGGCTGCGACTTACTAGTTAAAGGTATTGGGTTCGAACCGAGGCAGGCGTTTTACTTTGTGTAAATTATTTCCTCATCACAGCTCTCAAAACGGAAACTGGCATGTCTTACAACCAGAAATCACCTAAGACATGTGACATCCACCAACCCACATTGGGCCTGGTCTCACAGAGAGGAGGCCTCGGTCCCAGCAATGGGAACATTAATCCACTGGTTATGCTAAGGTTTATTGTTCAACACAATTTGCAAAACCTGGTAGGTATCTACATTGCAAGCATCTTGTAGGACCGAAAGCGACATATGGTTGTTTAGTTAAATTTATATTGTTGGCTTGCTGCGTGCTTTGGTGTTTACTGTAAGTGCAGCAAGCAATTGTTATACAAATAAATAAATAAATAAATAAATAAATAAATAAATATGTTCATAAACAGCGAATTTTTTCACAACTTTTAATATTTTTAGTATTTACCATCACAATTGTTTCAGCTTTCTCAGGAAACTCACGTTTAAACAGCTGCTCAGCCATTTCCCATAGCTAACTTTATACATAAAACAAACACACACATAAACTCCTATTTACATTATACAAACACACCTAGCTATATTATAATTAACAAACTGTATCTAATTTGATATCGTGCGTACTCTATGTTTGTTTCTCCTTCACGAGGACTTGTTGTTGTTTATTTTTGCTACACGCTATTATATTCGGTAATTTGCTGAACTATTTGGGTGGAAGGAAAGGTTAATTAGGTTTTTGGTTGATGACGAGGATTATTAATTAAGGAAACTGTCGTAATTGTAATTAATCTGGATTATAATGGTAAAGGTGACATAAATGGACTTTAGGACCAGGGCTCCAGACATAGTGACATTTTATCACTCATCAATGTCACCGGATAATAAAATTATTGTAATCACGGTAAGTTAACAATATTTTACGGGATTTTACAAGAAATGGTGGTGGTGGTGGTTTTTACAATAAATCTCATCAAATGTTGATAAAATTAACAATGTACCCGAGGCTTTTTGAAAATAAATAGTTTACAATATTTAACGGAATTTTTCACACGTAAAATATTGTTAACTCCTTATTTTCAAAAAAAAACCTCTGATTCATTCTTAATTTTATCAACATTGGATGAGATATTTGTATTTGAGATAATCTATTCATAATAATTCGAGAGTTTTTTTTACAATCTCACGGTGTTTTCAATTGTGTTATTGTGCATGTCAATCTCATACATTTTGAACATTTTGATAATCGTTACCGCTGATGGAATACCAATTTGTCTAAAAATCAAATTGTCAGGTGCCTAATAATTGTCTGAACAACCCGCATCACAACCCGCATTGGACCCGCGTGGTGGATTACGGCCCACACCCTCTCATAGAGAGGAGGCCTGTGCCCCAGCAGTGGGGACATTAAAAGGCTGACTATGCTATGCTATGTCTTAAACTGATCTAAAAGATACCTGTCTTGTTGACCATAGTAGTAACAACAATTTAAAACTTCTTTCAAAGCATGAAAGGAGGTTATTGCCCTGAGGAGGTACTTACTATAACATTATTTAATTAATTGTGGCTTAATTGTATTCCTTGTATTAAGCTGGGGTAATCTGTCAGCATCAGCATAATTTTTACATACATTTACATTCGTAAGTTTGACTAAAATATTTCACGGGTAAGTTTTTAGGTACATTATAGTAGAATTTAAAGAGTGTTTTTTTATAATTTATTTACAGACAAACAGAATATATAATACAACTTAAAAACAAAAAAAAACCGGCCAAGAGCGAGTTGGCATCGTGCGCAATGGGTTCCGAACAAATCATATTTTTTTAAGTTTTTTTACACATTATAGGCTTTTCTGTAATCTATAAGTAAATAACTACTTTCTGTATTTTTTTTTAAATTTTAGGCCGTGTGGTTTCGGAGATAAGGGGCGGAATAGTCATTTTTCATTTATTTTCTTAAATAACTTCAAAATTATATGTTTTAACATAATGAAAAAAAAAAATAGTTGAGACCCTCACAATGTGCCGTTTCATTTGATATGTAGCAAGACACAGTTTGAAAAACTTTGATTTTTAATTTTCCGATTTTCACCCCAAAAGTTACCCCTATATTCCAAATGGATTTATTTAGGGTACACGTCCGTATTTGGTTCATGTGTGTACCAAATTTCAACTCTATCGGTCTAGCGGGTTCGGAGCAAATTGGCTGTGACAGACGGACAGACAGACAGACAGACAGACACACGAGTGATCCTATAAGGGTTCCGTTTTTTAATTTTGACTTTCGGAACCCTAATAAATAAAATATGTACAAGCGGCATAAAAGGAGTGGCGAAGAACTCATTGGGCATCAAAATATTCGTCCATATCGCAGTCAATGGGCAAAGTGCCCAGAACACTGGAAGCATTGTCAGTATCACGTAGTGTTTCAAACCCAAATGGTTTTCTACACCTGCAACAGCCGCCTCTGCACAGCCCGCCGCGCTAGGAAGATGGGAAGGCGTAAGGGTGACGACACACGTTGTATCCCACACCACACCATGTATGGTCATCCCATGTAGCCTCTTTCCATCGTCACGTGCCAAACCATGCCAGGCCCGACGGATGATGTCATCAATGCTGGCGTGACGTGTTATTCGACCAGCGCTCCTATGGCCATAGCATTCGAGTCAGTCGACTGCTGCTTCACCGCATTTGCAGTGAAGAGCACAGCAGGAGTGGGTAGAATAAAATTAATAAAAGATCTGAATTCAAATGAAATTATCGCCCGTCTCATGCCAATAAAAATGTGTGAAAGGGACGGGTGAGATTTACGATTTCAAGTTTTTAAGAGGCGATCTTTCTCTGATGAAATTCCAGAGTTTAATATTCATAGCTTTTAAATCGGTATTAAAATGAGAACTAGACGGCGTAGAAATCGAACGATTTTTTATTAAAGAGGAGTCTTTATCTATAGATAAGGTTATTTCCTTTCGAGAGTGATAAACTGTTATCTTATTTTTAGTACACAATGTTCTAATATACAAAGTGGAAATTAACGTTCTATTCACAGTATAGGACAGTCCACCAATCCGCATTGGGCCCTCGTGGTGGATTACGGCCCACATCCTCTGACAAAGAGGAGACCTGTACCCCAGCATTCACAGACATTAAAAACGCCCAATGCTTAAAAGAAAAGCTAACACTTAAAAAACCCAAAAGAGCTGATGGCCTTAATACGGCTGAACAGATTTTCATGAAAAATGTCTAAGAACCATCACTAGACCTGCTTTCACATAAAAAAAACCGGTCTCAAATCGGTTCACCCGTTTGTGAACCTACCTCCGCATAAGTGGCGCCCTCATTGAATAAAAAATCGTATCTTAGCATAGAAAATAAAGTACCAAAAACGGCCGTTTATGACACTTTTGCTTACTACTTTGGATACGAAACATTTTGAGTCCTGTTTTAACTACGTAAAAATACCTTATCCTAAATGTAACAAACGCAACATAGGATTCTTTATTCTTTATTTTCTACGCTTTGCTACGTTTTTTATTCAATGAGGGCGCCACATGGCGGATATATACGCCATAAGAGCTACGATGCCATGCACAGGCAGACACACACACACACATAGCGGTTAAAGTTATAACGGGGTTAAAAATCAAATCCACGCTTAACTGACTTCTAATCGCAGTAACCAAACAACTGGGAAACACCACACAATTTTACGGTTGGACCACTTCTCAAACATTCTGCCATTTGACTTCGCATACCTACCAACTGTGAAAGGAAATTCATTTGGCAAACCAATTAACAGACTGGCCTAGTTCATAAGGCATTGCTATCTCTGCTGTGTATCTTTTTACCTGTAAACCCAGACAGTGGTTTTGCTCTTGAGCCTTGTGGATCATCCGTTGTACTCGTAACTCTGCGCAAAAGTCTTTTATACTCAAAGCGGTAACGCGTTTGATCTGTTCTGTTTTTATCTCTTTTCTGAAATCTGTCTCGACCATCAGTTGCAGGGTTAACGGAAGAGCTTCTTTGAGCTCAAAGGCGTATGTTTGCGACGTTTAAATATTTTTTTAAAATATAAATACAAGTTTTTAAGAAATACGGTCAATCTCTGTAAAGTACTCGTATATATGAGTTTGGAAGCCAAGTTGAGAGTTAGAAAACCTTTCATCGTCATCATCAGCCTTTTATTGTCCCCACTGCCGGGGCACAGGCCTCCTCTCTGTGAGAGTGTGTGGGCCCTAATCCACCACGCGGGCCCAATGCGGGTTGGTGGATGTCACATGTCTTCGAAATTTTGGTTCTAGGACATGCCGGTTTCCTCAAGATGTTTTCCTTCACCGTTTTGAGAGCAGTGGTGATGAAATAATTTATACAAAGTAAAACGCTTGCCTGGGTTTGAACTCACGACCTACAACTTGTAAATCGCGGCCACCACTGGCTCTCTTAAACCTTGGTTTCTCGGTATTAGGTTATTTTGACTGCTTTTACCCAACTATTCCAGAGGGTGAGTAATGTTTTTCTGTTATGAGTTTCTCCTTGTATGACAATGCTTTTACCTGCGAATGTATGGCAATGACATTACCTACGATAAGTCATGTGGTAATTCTCTCTAGAGGTAATAATATTACTGATATACATTTTGTATTAAGCGTTAGCGTAAACGATAATAAAAAAGTTATTTGGCTGGGGTTTCTTAAATTTTTGCAGATTAAGATTGTAAATCATTTAACTGCGGTTATACTGAAAACCAATGGCAACACAGTTGGGAAAAGGCAGGCAGCTTGATTTGAGATTTGGATTCATTATAATGTTAGGAGGAGCTCGTGGCTAAAGCAGCCGCACGGGTCGATCCATCAGGTTAAGCTACGCTTGCCTGGGTTGGTCCATGGATGGGTAACCATCTTTACATACCGAGACTCCTCCGTGCCTCGGAAAACATGTTAAGCCGTTGGTTCCGGCTGTCAATCGTAGATTTTTGACAGTCGTTACGATTCGTCAGAAGCCCGAAAGTCAGATAACCAGTCTTACCAAGGAGTATCGTATTACCCAGTAACTGGTTTGTGGAGGTCAGATAGGCAGTCGCTCCATGTAAAATACTGGTATTCAGCTGCATCCGGTTAGACTGGCCAACCCCAAGATAGTTGGAAAAAGGCTAGGCAGATTGATTCATTGTAATATTCGGTGCCAGAATTAATCTCATTATAAGTTCAAAGAAACAAAAAAAGACTTGTTGCGCCGACCCCAAATAAATTGGGATAAGGGCAGGAGAATGATGATGAACTTGAAAGAAAACATTGGTAAAACTTCTAACTAGATGAAGGAAAAAAAACACACACACACATTCACAGACAATAACACTTTACAGCAAAATATTGGCTCACAGAAATAAAAGCTATTTACGGGTACACAGATACTTACATAATTTATTTTCTTTAAAACATGTTAAATATAATTTTTCAAGAAGAATAAAGCATGAATGTAAGGAGGAATGAAACGTAGCAAGATTTTCATTAGTATACATCGCGTCGTATCGCCCGGGGCCACACAACGACGTAATAATAACAACATCATACATTAACATACATAATTCATTTTTAATATTAAAAATGTAAAGAGCTCTTTGAAAATGTACAGTTGTCACTGTACTTATTTGAACTGCATACTCTGGGTGAGCTATACAGGGTGTAAAGGAATGGTGTGGTCATCTGTATATATAAAATTAAAAGTCCTGACGCAGTGACTGACTGACTGAAATATCAACGTACAGCCTAAACCGCTGGTCCTAGAGGCATGAAAGGTATTTGACAAGCAATGTTCGTATTTTGAAAATAATTTTCCGACCGTTTGTTGGTTTCTGATAGAGCCGAAATTTGACATTATTATTTAAATCCGGTGACAATGCCGTATTATGATGCCATCGAGTTGACCTGAAGATGGCACCGTAATGTAGGGACTGCAACTCGCTGATGGAAAATGGAAGGACAGTCGAATTTGGGCTAGTATGTTTTGTTTAGGTAGTTTGTTGTGTATGTTGTTTTAGGATCTAAAGCTTGTTTTTTTTTAATTTACTTTAAATTTTTATTTTAGGTAGTTAAGCTGTCTATACAGGGTGTAACGGAAAGGTGTGGTTATATTTTAAGAACCGGTTCTGCCCATGGAAATGAGCAACTTTCTCTAAGAAAAAAATAAAATTCCCAAAAAAAGAAAAACGATTTTCCACACAAAGTTATAATCAGCTGATCAATATTTGTATGGGAGATTAAATTATTTTTTAAGAATTTCCTCTGGTTTTCTTAAAGAAAGTTGTTCATATCGATGGGCAGATGCAATTCTTAAAATATGACCACACCTTTCCGTTACAACCTGTATATTGACATTAGTTAAAAAATAAATCATCGTGTGTTGTTGGGTTTAATGCAAACGTTTAGAAATATTTCTACGGGCTTAAAACGAAATTACAAATGACATGAAATTACAAATTATTCTAAATAAAATATTTTATAAACAGTCCCTTCACACAATTTGTCTCCGTCGCATGGCTGCGGGCGAACGGAGCAATATTACGAAAACATCGCTGTGTTTGTAATTTATTTGTTTAATTTGTTTAACTTTTGTATCGTTGTTTTTTTATTGTCTTTTTAGAGCTTTATCTTTGTTTTATTTGGTTTCAAGGTACAGAGTAATTTGCTTTATAAAAGGTACAAAAGTTTTTAATTACGTTGAATAAAAATGTGAAGATACGTCGCACAAACGTCGCAAATGTGTCCAATCTTTTGATTTTAATAAATCATTACTTCTCTCTATACTCTTTTGCATAATTGATTTCAGTAAATACCTGTAGGAAATGAGGGAAGTACTCCTCTTCTGAAACTACTACAAATAAAATTAATTATTAAATTAAAAGCTAGACATTAGTTCAACATAAATTAAAATTATTGTTTTTACCACGCTTTAGAACCTCGTTATCATGTGTAATGTACTCATAATAAAAAACAAAGAATCGTACTAGCCCAAATACAACTGTGTTACAATTTGCCATCAGTAAGTTCCAGTCCTTCCATCCTGGCGCCGTCTTCAGATCCGCTCAATGGTATCATAATATTGCTTTGCCCCCAGACCTACATAAGTGTACCAAATTTCAGCTTTATTGGAAACCAACAAGTGGTCGAAAAATTATTTGCAAACTTTGAAGGGGACAACTTACGTACGAACATTACAAGTTAAAAAAAAGAAAATACACAAAAAATTAAAAAATAACTTTAATTTCGCAAGTCGGTGTTTGTATTTTATTTCTTGGTTTTTTGACACCGACTTCCGAAATTAAAGTTATTTTTTAAATTTTTAGTGTATTTTCTTCGGTTGTTTTATTTTTGGAAAAAAGTTTTTTATTTCTCACTTTTTAGTTGTTATACCCCAGAACTAAAAACTCCAATAAAATGGAACGTGGAATTTAATCATACTCGTAATTGGAGAAAACCAAAACGTCGTCTATGTATACGTATTTTTCCTTTTTGTTCAGTTTTTCAAAAGGCACTGAAACAATTTCGATAAAACTTATATGGGACAACCTCCGGAGTGTATTCTTTCAGATAAAAAAATATACATACAGTCGAACATAGAACTTCCTCCTTTTTCGAAGTCGGTTAAAAATAAAAGCTTGTATAAATAAGTTAGTAAGTAGTTAATAATAATTTTTAAAGCAAGCTTTTAAACCGGCTATCACAAATGAATACACAAAATTTCGTGACCGTGCTGTTCAACATTGAAGAGTTCCTTCACCTGAAGCTAATCCTGGATGTCGATTCCGGTCATGCTTATCATAAAAATGCATTGCCATCGTAGCTGAATCACTGATAAGAAATAGTGGTGCTCAGTAAGTTCTAAGATTTGACCCGAACATACATACAAACATTGCAAATAAATTAAATAAATAGTCTTTAAGTCAAGAGTAAATAGGTTACTTCTAGGCAAGCGTGTTCCATCTTCGACCACATAATCGCTTACCATCAGGTGAGGTGGTCGTCAAACGCGTGCCTATCAACAATAAAAAAAGAAAAAAAAAACGCTTTTAAAATGGGCTCATTTTCACAAAGCAATAAGCCTCCTTCCATTCTTAATATTTGCCCTCCCCTTAAACTATCCACAGGGGTATAATACGAAAGATACCTAAATACTTTGTAAAAGACAATTTATTTGATCATAAATTATAAGCATTATAAGTGCGTACTTAACATGTAAGTCGCTTCTAGTCTCGCGCTCGCCATGTTTTATGAGAATTTTAAACACGGAATTAGGGTTTCGTTCAAAATTTGAAACTTTATATTAAATTTTTATTTCCACGTTTGCTTAAGCCCTTCATAGACGGAAACCAGCTGCACGAGAGCAGTCGTGTTGCGGTTGTGGCCTTCACAGAAGGATTGCTTATAGCAGTTGAGACCAGCTGCACGAGAGCAGTCGTGATGCGGGCTGGCATTCATTGCTGCTTAGTGCATTTTTAGCTGCGACTCCAAATGAACTGCTTGAGTGATCCGTGTATGCGAATGTCAATTTTGTATTGAAGCTGCAGATCGCCCAAATGCGATTGCTGCAGCCCGACGATGGAGGTACTAAGTACGAAAATTGTCCCAAACCGCCGCCGTATAAAGTAACTTAGAATGTTGGTAAATTCTAATTGTAAATTAATAAATAAAATAATAATTTTATACACTTGACTGAACTTCGCTCAACACATTCTCCCTTAATAAAATTGTTAGTTATAACTTGATGTTTATTGATGTTAACGTCTTCGACTCGAGAGATGACTTTGAACAGTCATGCATGCCAACAGTTTTTAAAAAACAGAAAAAAATATGCATTGCTCATCACGTTTGTTCTCTGCGTGTATTTTATAAAATCCGTTGATATGGAAAGCCTACGATACATCCAGGTTTCAATATGTTTTATTTTTATTCAATATCAGAAGGCACAGATATTTTATAAATGAACAGATTTATAAAAGAAATCTTTAGACTTACAGAACCCTTACCTTGTGTTGTGTATCACACAAACTTTTCATATTTTTTCACAATAGCAATGAATATGTAACATTATGAGATCTGTCTGTTTTGCTTAACAAATTGCCTTGTAAAGCAATAAGCTGAATTTAAAATGTTAATGTTATTTACTTAATTTGCTGCTCGGTGGCTGCTCGTGTTATTTCAGAATAGCAGCCAATTATATGTTACCGTCGGGATCATGCGCTCTCTCCTTTGTTACTGCAGCGTTGAAATTATGAAATAATATGCAGTATTTTTGAATTAACGATACTAGAGAAATTACATGACAATGCGGAAAATTTAAGATATTAGTTAGCTGATACAAATATAATGTTATTAAGAATTAGAGTCCAGTTCCGAAAGTTCGATTTCGGTTTCGGGTAGTCTCGGTAAAAAAATGGTTTCTGTTGGAGTGTTGGTTTCTTGCCATCAGGTGAGATAGTGGTCAAACGCAAGCCTATCAGTATTAAAAAAAACAAGCACTTGAAGAATTTAGCTCTGTGTGAGTAGGTACTGCAGATTTCCACAAGCGGCAGTAATTACTTACACTCAGAAAGCCCGTCTGCCTCCAATAAGGGCGTAAAAAAGTTTCTGCAGGGTCGTAGGGGTAGCGGATAAATTCTGAAAATGAGTTACCGCACCCCTGGGCACTCAGGCAGGGAAAGAACAGGGGTGGGTTTTAGTTAGTAAGAGTCTGACACGCTCTTCCGCTCCACTCAGAGCGGGAGAAGTCATTGGATGATTTCCCAACCCCCCCCCAAAAAAAAGGGTCGGCGACGCGCAGTTTTTTGTTTGTTTAAACACGCTCATTTCTGGAACTACCAATCCGATTTAAAAAAATGTTTTTGTTTAAGATACCTGGATTCATGAGGAATAGTATAAGCTACATAGAATATACCTACTCCTCTCATAAATTATACGCAAGTGAAACCGCAGGGCACAGTTAGTACCTACTTTAATAAACTTTATTTTCTAACAGTATCATACATACTTAAACGCTTAAAAGTAAGCAATTAAATTACTTTTGGCATGTGGAAGTAAAAGCCTGTGCCAATCAGTCTACCTAGCCTTTTCCCAACTATCTTGGGGTCGGCTTCCAGTCTAACCGGATGCAGCTGAATGTCAGTATTTTGACCCCTTGGAAAGACTGGTTATCAGACTTTCGGGCTTCTGACGATCCGTAACGATTGCCAAAGAGCTACAATTGACAGCCGAGGCCAAAGGCTTAAAGGGTCTACTACTCGCCAAGTGGCGCCCTCATTGAATAAAAAATCGTAGCATGGTATAGAAAATAACTATTTATTACCAAAAAACGGCCGTTTTTGACACTTTTGCCTACTACTTTGAATACGAAACATTTTGAGTCCTGTTTTAACAACTTAAAAATACTATATCCTTTTTGTAACAAACGTGACATTGGATTCTTTAATATTTATTTTCTATGCTAAGATACTATTTTTTATTCAATGAGGGCGCCACTTGATCGGTAGTAGGGCCTTAACGTGCTTTCCGAGGTATGGAGGAGTCTCGGTATGTAAAGATGGTCACCCATCCATGGTCCTACCCCAGCAAGCGTAGCTTAACCTGATGGATCGACCCGTGCGGCTGTTTTATCTGTTATTACTTTTAGCCAGTATGTATTGAAAATCAAATATTTATTGTAATTATAAAACTCTTACTTAAAAAGTTATTTTTTTTATCAAAAAATCAATATGTCGATATTGTATTCAATGTATCATAAAAAAGCCCACTAAGTGCTAATCAACTCGGTGAAAATAATTTGAAATAGGTGAAGTACGTACCTACATAAATTCAAATTTGGCCTCTATTAATAAAGTAAAATATGTCTCCTAGGGAAAAAGTACTTTTAAATATAAAAGGGCTTTAAAAAATTTTCACCGTTCCATCAATCACTGCGCTGTTACTGTTTTTTAGAGATTGATTGATTGGACGTCTCTAAGGCTAAAAGGCATAGTCCCCAATAAATTCGCGAATTTGTATTTACCGTATTTTTTGGTCTCAAATCTATCGACGGCTCAAATATTGGACATATTGGCTGATGCTCGATTACTGAAGATTTTTAGGGTTCCGCGCCCGAAGGGTCCAAAGGGAGCCCTATTGCTGTCACTCACGTGTCCGTCTGTCTATCTGTTCGTCGCCTGTCACACAGGTTTTACAGCCATATGGTTGCAGCTACAGTGTTCAAATTTTCACAGAATAAGCATTTTTTTTTTAAATCTTTTTTATGCACGCGTTTAAACGCTATCTCACCTGATGGTAAGCGATGATGAGGTCAAAGATGGAGCATACTTAGGAGCATCTTGTTGATCCAAAGCTATACAAATAGTCAAAAATACATTTGGTACAGAACCCTAAATTGTGCGAAGTCCGACACGATGCAGTTACGAAAACGCAATGAATATTAAATGTATCCGACCAGTACCTACGTGGCTTAGAGAGAAGGGGCGGGGTTTAACTCCACTGGCCCGTGTTCGTGTTACATTGCGCGGAGTAAAAAATACTTTTATTTTTCATACCTAAAAATAAAAGTCGTTTCCCCGCAATAATTTTTGCGCAAAACTACTTCGTTAGACGCACAGCATGCATAGTTAACGGCTCTGTGATGTGTATTTTACACTCTGTATAGTTTTGAACACAATCGCAATTAATAGTGCCAATTTAATGAGTGGACCTCACCCACCGAGAATGCATATTTTATTGTTGTTAGTTGTGTTAGTTGTTGTAAGTTTGAAATATAATAGCAGATTATTCTTCAGTGTCTGTGTATTTGTGTGGAGACAGAACTGAGGAAATAAAATTTTAAATGTCATCTGTTTAAAAGAACAGTACAATCACGACCAAAAATATATGTATGCATGCAAACTTTACTTGTAAACACGGTTTTAAGATACTCGAGCTTGCAAGTAAAGTAATAATTTTGGATTTGACAACAAGCCTGAAAAAAAATTATATGAATGAGAAGATATTACTGCGCGGACTTCTGCAGTACCTACTCGAGGCATTGCAGATGCGTTTCCATTCTAGAGGCAAAGCTAAAATATCGCTTGTTTTTTTGTTAATATTGAGCCTATCAATTGGTAATGTTCGCTTTTTACCACTGTCTCACTTCATGACAAGCAATGATGAAGTCGACAATGGAGTACGCTTGCCTAGACTCTAGAGAAACTTATTTACTCTTTTCTTATAAACCTTCAGGTTGTAGCTATCCGGAATATATTTTTAATATTTTTGCTCGTGATTGTATCTACAAAATAAAATATTTCTACCTGAAATTCAGCTACTCATATTTCAGGATAAAGTAGAAACCATTTTTCTATATCCATAGAGCCCGTTGTAATTGAGTAATTAATAATGCCATTGAAGGCTTCAATGCAATAGGAGAGTTACTACTCGTAATATGCATGCATGGATTTTCTTTTGATGATTTTGCTGTAACGGTATGGAGTTGCCCTTTTTACGAACGTTCCTTTTGGCTGTTACATTCGCATACGATGGGAACTGGGACAAAGGCATTGGAATGGTGGGACGGAATTTTTTCTGTCCCAATTTGTATCACACGGTTTTTGTTCTCCATTTTCGACGCTTTATGTTGCTGTCTGTATTTTGGTCAAAGAAAGCTTGATTGGTGACTAGTGGGTATATTTTTGAGGAAATTTTTGAGTAGTAAAGAAGTATAATGTTTTTTATTTTCAAGTCTCAAAACTCACAGTGCTTATAACAATATATTAACAAACTATGTTAGTAAAAACATTACAAAAACAAAATAATAGAGAGCAACACAGAGCAGTGTACAGAATAATACAGAACAATACAGAATAAAACAGAATAATACAGAACAATACACGACATTACAAAACAATGTAAAAACAGTAAGTGACACCACTACTGCGAGGTCACAGGCCCAACCCTGTAGCAGTGGTTCACAAAAGTACAGCCTCGTCTGAAATTATGAAGAAGATGATTTTAAACATGAATTTGAAATTTAGTACTCCTTCACTACTACACTGATAAAAGTAGTTTTTTTTTACAGTGTATAAACAGCCGCACGGGTCGATCCATCAGGTTAAGCTACGCTTGCCGGGGTTGGTCCATAGATGGGTGACCATCTTTACATACCGGGACTACTCCGTGCCTCGAAAAGCACGTTAAGCCGTTGGTCCCGGCTGTCAATCCTGGATCTTTGACAGTCGTTACGGGTAGAACCCCGAAAATCTGACAAACAGTCTTACCAAGGGGTATCGTATAACCCAGTAACTGGGTTGTGGAGGTCAGATAGGCAGTCGCTCTATGTAAAATACTGGTATTCTGCTACATTCGGTTAGACTGGAAGACGATCCCAAGATAGTTGGGAAAAGACTAGGCAGATTGATTACTCTTACTCGTATAGCATACTAACAGCAGTATGATTGAGTAACCCGATTATGATTGGCTCGGGGCTTACATCTATAGGTAAATGATCTGTAAGCTATCTGAGTCGTCCGTACATAGTCGATGTCATGTATTTTTAACTAAATGTAGAAACACGTTGTAGCCAGTCAACTTGTTATCAAACTAATTGGACAACAGGAACAACAGAGGATGTTTGCTTAGTATAATGTTGTCGCAGACATAGGTATGTTTCTGAGAATATTACGTAGGTGAGGTGGAAATTGTTTTAGCTAATTGGGGCAGTGAATTTAGTGAGTACAGAAAATAAGCTCATAAAGAAATAAAGAAGAGAAGAGAATCCCTTTTAAATAAAACATATTGTACTAGTTCCTACCAGCGGCTTCGTCCGCGTGGAATTAGAACTTCCCCCGTTACAAACTTTCAACCACTTTTTCACCCCCTTAAGGGTTAAATTTCGAAAAACTCTTTCTTAGTGGATACTTACCCTCACAAAAAATACACTCTCCAAATTGCATATCTCTAGGACCAGCAGTTTAGGCTGTGCGTATATATTTATATCAGTCAGTCAGTCAGTGAACACCAAAATCGCACAGCTCATTAAAAAACCTGTTCCTATGGGTACCATGGCGGTCTTATCGCTGATGGTAATATCTACCTGACAACCTTTCAGAAAACATAGAATAGAATCTTGGGTCTCTGAAATCAAGAAGTAGAAAAGGTGTGCTTGAGAAAACGTCAGAAAATTTATGTATCTTTCTTTAACACTAACTGCGCCCCGCGATTTTACCCGAATAGACTGGTAAAAAGGCCATGAGAAAAGTAGCCTATGGTCCCAATAATTTAGGGTATAGACTATCTACATACCAAATTTCATCCAAATCGGTCCAGCCATTTGAGCGTGAAGAAGTAACAAACATACAAACACACACACCCACAAACTTTCGCCTTTATAATATTAAGTGTGATAAGATAACACGGCAAAGGCCAATTACGTCAGTTAAAGATATGTTATGAACATAAAAATAAAATAAGAATGAAATACAAGTAAACCAGTCATAAACAGGTTTAACATCCAAGAGAGCGTTATGAAATGAAACTAGAATGTTTTTGGAACTGACTCTCATCATTACTATCATCTACATCCCACCTTCACCCACTGCTGGGCATAACAATGCTCCTCTTTTCTTGTGCCAACCCCACGTTCCTGTACCAGCTTCATACAGGTTCTCCCCGCGATGGCAACAATTTCGTCTGCCCATCTCGCCGCCGGATCGACATTCATCACCATCATCAGGCTTTTGATGTCCCCACTGCTGGGGCACAGGCCTCCTCTCTGTGTGACGGTGTGGCCCGTAATCCACCACGCGGGCCCAATGCGGGTTGGTGGATGTCACATGTCTTCGAATTTTTGGTATAACCAAAAAGTGCCGGTTTCCGTACGATGTTTTTTTTCCTTCACCGTTTTGAGAGCAGCGACTTTAATTACTTACACATTATTATATGACTATTGATATCTCTAACTAAATAACCACATCCGCTGGTTGCGTGACCCCCAGGACTTATCTACGTGGCGTCTTTTGGCCTATGTCCAGCTGTGGACATATTAACTGTAACGCAAAACTCCCTGTATTTAACAAAATCTAAAATGGTTAACAGCGATTACTACAAAATTTTAAAAACAATTTTCCTTTTATAGTTTTAAAACACATTTTACTCTAAACTTTTTCCATCCATTCAGTTACGGGCAAACCAACTTGCTGCTCTTTCCACACCTCCCATAAAAAAGAAAAACAAACATACGCTACGCCACTACGATTGATGACACGTCGTCGCATCGCCAAAAATACGCGACCCATTTGCAGCCGGCTAATGGACAAGCAAAGTGAAGCGAATGACGTCATTGTCGCGACGTAAGATATGATGTCATGGAGAATGGGAACCAGATGTAGAAGTTGTAAACTCTTTATTTGTATACTTTTCGGGAAAGTTAGGAAGTTAGACGCAATAGGCTAATGGCTAAAGTATACAAGTTTCAGAAGGAAAGTTGGAACGTCAGCCAATGTAGTAGTTTCTTCTTTTGTTTCTTTTCAGAAGGCGTTTCTAAGCTGGCAATATTTTCACTGCAAAATGTGGCTACTCCACTTGTGGGTTTCCCAATTTTATGCATTCCGACTTATACTTGTATTATAAATGCAAAAGTTAGGATGGAGTGGATGTTTGTTACTCAGTCACGCGAGAACGGCTAAACGGATTTGGATGAAATTTGGCACAGAGATAGATTATAGTCTAGAATAGCACATAGGCTATAATTTATATTAGGGAATTACTAATTCCATGCGGGCGAAGCCGCTGGCTGAAGCTAGTGTATGATTATTTTTAGTTTTCACTTGGTAAAAGTGACGAACTTCTATTTAAACTTTCATCCTCTATTTACTGTTTGTTAAACATGTCAACGTCATGGTTGCTACGTCATCACTCTCGATATGTATTGTACTTCTGAAGCCTGTAGTTTGAATAGCCAGTTTTAACACGCTTTTAACTAACCTGTAACTAATCATGTTAAAAAATCTTAGAAGGTAAATTTGAGCCCCTTCCCGATTTCCGATTGAGCTGAAATTTTGCCTACCTATTCAGTTTGGATAATAATGCATGGTTAGTTACTTGACGTCGTTTTAAATTTAATATGGTGGAGTCCCAAAGATGACGCACTAGTTATTTTTTATATATTATCATAATATGCGCATCCAAAAGCGTGTTTTTCAGACTTTTAAAGCTATAATATTACAATAGATTAAAACGGTTGTTCCAAACTTTCTTGACACCTTTACTTTCCTCCAAACGAGAAAGAAACATCTTGAGGTTACCAGCTTGTCCCAGAACTGCATTGGGCCTGCGTGGTAGTGGCGAGGAGGCCTGGGTCTTAGCAGTAAGGACATTATAGTACATTTGCTCGACCAGCCTGCTTCCTAATAAGGTTCGTGTTTCAAGCAACCTCCTTGAATGTCACAGTATGTGAGGCGGGAAATTATTGTAAGACCCAGTTGACATAATGCTACTGACAAAACTCATTAAGGGTAGTGTTTACTTCCTAAAGTGTGTGTGTTCACATTAATTTGAGCATTATCTCTTTAATTTGTCTTAATGTTTGCGCCAGGATTACAGGAAGATACTTTTGGCGCAATCTTGTGTGAATAAACAATAGTTGTATCTTTGTACACCTTTTGACATTATTGTGTGCACGCTGGGAATAAACAAGAGGTATTACAAAAGTGAGATTTTATTATACTTTACTGGCGACTCGCCTTAGCCTTGCACGAGTACAAATTATATACTTAAACCTTTCTCATGAACCACTCTGTCTATTGGTGACCGCAATAATACCTGTTGTGTAGTTTAAAAGATCTAAGCGTACAAACAAACAGCACGACTTTGGTTTGTATAGAGATGATTTGAAATTATTCAGTTACGACTATTGTAATAATTTACAAAAACAGAGTTGAGTTTCTTACATGTTTTCCTTCAAAGGATTTGTAGGTACTGTAAGTCCTTGATAAAAAAAAAAATGGTAACAGTGACCGCATTGTTTTTGTTCTACCATTCTAATAATAAAGAAAGAAATAGAAAAAAAAGAAACAAACAAACAAAATTCATTAATATTTATTAGTAATAAGACTCTATCCTACTCATCTTACTAAAATTAATATAAAAATGCGAAAGTTTGTATAAATGCATGGATTTTTGTAACTCAATCAAGCCAGAACAGCTAAACGGATCTGGATAAAATTCGGCACAGAGATAGATTATAGTCTAGAATAACACATAGGCTATAATTTATAATAAAGTGAAGTGAAGGCGAAGTTAGTCTTTCATAAAATCTTTAAAAGTATGATTTTAAAAGTCGGTACAATCTTAAAGTTGATGTTTCATAACACAGCGGTAACGTTATACGTAGGTAATTCAATAAGTTACTACCACAAAATGAAAATTCGTCCTTTTCACCGGGTGATGGTGATGTTACCATTACTTTGTAACTATTTAATTTATTTAAGAGAGTGTCCATGGAGTTTCTTGTATGTTTTTCTCCATAGAGATCCACGCTTTGGAACGTGAAAATAGTTTTATCTTTTGTTATGAGTGACCGACTTTAACAAATAAAAGTGCCTGTCAGTGGTGCCTGTGTGCCGCTAGACACTGAGACATTTATTGAAATAAATACTTTGACTTTGAGTTTAGTGTTTGAACCTAAGAAATGTTTTCTCTTCTTCTCACTCTCACTTCTCGGGTATTTCCTTAGGATGTGGTTTTTTAAAGTCAATTAAAGCTTTTAGTATGTTGTGGTGTCACTATGACAGTATGCCGTGGTGTTAGACGGTACGGTTGGTGCAATCGTGGTTATAAGCGATTCGCTGCTGCGGTTCGTGTCGCGGGTTCGATTCCCATACGGAATAAATATTTGTTTGGCCTACAGCTGTTATTCTGAGTTTTGGTGTCTTGCTTGTGGATGGGGGCATAATTTTTTTGTAAACGCACCCACGATGTAGGAGTTATTCTTACTGTGAGGCAAAGTATTATAAAGAAAACAAAGCCTGTTACTTTGCAGTCACTAAAATGCACGACTTTCTTATAAAAAACTGGCAAAACGCAAAGTATTCTGAACAAATCATGTTTTTTTCAGGTTTTTTTCAAACTACCTCCATTTTATAGGATTTTCTGTAATCTATAAGTAAAGAATTACTTTCTGTATTTTTTTCCAAAATTTTAAGCCCAGTTGTTTTGGAGATATTGGGGGGGAATGGTCATTTTTCATCTATTTTCTTAAATAACTTTAAAATTCTGAAAAAAATATATTTAAGACCCTCACAATGTGCCCTTTCATTTGATATGTTGCACGACACAGCTTGAAATACTTTGATTGTTAATTTTCCGATTTTCACCCCAAAAGTGACCCCCATATTCCAAATTAATTTATTTAGGGTACACGTCCATGTTTGGGTCACAGATATTAATGTGTTTACCAAATTTCAAATCTATCAGTACAACAGATTCGGAGCAAATTGGCTGTGACTGGTGGACAGACGGACAGACAGACAGTCAGGCAAATAGACACACGAGTGAGTCGTTCGGACTTTCGGAACCCTGAAAACCTAAGCTTCTACAATAATATATTATATTCATTTTTGAAATGAAGATTTATGAATACGGGACCTCTCGCGGACCACTCCAGGCACCCGTTCTCAGTACCTGCTAATACCATTCAATATTAAACGCAGTCATTATCAGAGGCACTCGAATGTCATGAATATATTAATATTTAAAAGATGGCGGCTTCGTTTTCGCGCTTCTTCCCTTACCTACTGGTGGGTGAATCTTCTTGGATTTTATTGTGTGCTTTTTACCACTATGGCGTTTACCTCGTCAGGCAGCGCGCGTTACCAATCGGTAACACTACAATAGATTTTTAATTGTGTATGTTATTCGGCGCCTGACATGAGCTATCTCACATCGATCTGCTGAGCCATTTCGCAACTAAGATGGGGTTGGCTTCCAATCTAGCTAATCGGTTGTAACTGAATACTAGTACTTTTCATGGAGTGACTGTCTATCAGTCTATCTGGTCTTCACAACTCAGTTACTGAGTAATAATTTTGATGCTTTTGGCAGTTCCGTATTTTGCCCAAACGCATAGAGTGTGTGCTATCTTACATAACCTATGGGTTTTGAGGTAGCACATCCACTTAGCACACACATGCCAATTTGTGAAAGCTCTTCCGTCTCTCTAATACTTCAACTAAAATTAAAAGTTAGCGATAATTGCTGCTAAGTTTCACCAAACAAAGGGCCAATGAGAAATTCATTTCAATAGCCACTATAATAGATAAAACTAAAAGGCACTTACACAGAGTGAAACATATTAAATTAATATTAAATTATAAATTGTTTATTCTCAGAAAACATTGATCCATAGTGTTAGTTTAAACTTAAAAATCTATGTTAGTAGGTTGATAAAATTGGTTGCTATGTAAGTATATTGATAGGTACAGCAACCCACACCTCTCACATGTAGTTTGATGAACCGGTTGAACACAGATGCGTGCAACCTATCCGCTATCATTTTCAGGATGCCGTTGCTACTCTCCCGCACTGCCCGATGCTATTTTCTTTCGCATAATTGCATAGAAATCATTATGCCTATGTAATATTTACGCCTATGTAAGGCGTCCGCAAACATGCCTGAAGCACTACAAAAACGAGGGAAGCGCAACAGTGCCCTGAAAATGTTATTATATTGAATTCTGAGGGCACTATAGGCACTTTGTGTGTACTTGACCCATAGATATTGCATAAGTCTTGTCTTAAATTGATACCTAGTGTCTAGAAAAAAAATGGATGGTGATAACAAATTCACTTTGTATTAATTTGTGCTAAGTATTGGCTCAGTGGCCAGTGCGAACTAAATACCAGTGATTCCACCGTTGATATTTGTGCAGACACCATCGTGGGGCCGTGACCTTTAGGAGTCGGGCCATAAGAATAGGGAACAGCTTGCATATTTATGACTTCTTTTTGTAAAACGGGCACATTATTCTTTTATAACTATTCAGTAGAAAATTCTCTGTATTACACCAGAGTCTGATTTTGTGCAAGGTTAATAGAAGTACAAAGAATGACGCCGTGCATGTATGCAAAATTTCATCTTAATCGAACACCGAGAAGTGGGTCAAATTTACCTTCTACGATTTATTTTTATTTTGTAGAACACGTCTGCTTACCCTTTTGAAGAATTATGGCGCAGTCTTATTTATCTTGTAAAAAAAATCAAATTCGGTATAGCTACCTAGCTATCCAAATTATAAACTAAAACTAAAGACCTTGTAGGCTCCTTAGCTTTATCTGAAGTTGGCCTCAAGTATGACTGGAATCCGAAAACAGTTTCAATCTTTGTTCCAGCTTCCAGCCAGGAGCACGTACAGAAGTGATAGTTTCTTTGACAATCAGGGAATTCTTTACTAAAGAATATAAAACAAAAGAGGTGGTATTTCTTGACTTATTTCTTGGTTCGTTACGGGTTCCGAAGTGTGCCCTGAGATACGTAGGTATATGGTTTATTTGAAAATGAGGTTGAAACATAATAAATGTTGAGGAATGCAAAATAAAATGCCAACGGGATTATTGCGTAAAAGTTTGCCGCACGTTGTTTTTAATAATTAATTTGTGTGAACCTGTTACTAAATAAATATTTTACTTTCTACATACAATTTAATGGTAATATATAAGTATGTTTATCAGTTGTCTAGTACCCATAACACAAGCTCTGCTTAGCTTGGGACTAGATGGCGTTGTGTGATAGTTGTGGAATATTGACTGGCCTGTTGGTCTAGTGGTTAGTGACCCTGACTGCTATGCCGGAGGTCGTGGGTTCGATTCCCACCCAGGACAAATGTTTGTGTAATGAGCAAGATCATTTGTTCTGTGTCTGGGTGTAATTTATCTATAATATGTATGTATTTAGAAATATATAAGTATGTTTATCAGTTGTCTAGTACCCATAACACAAGCTCTGCTTAGCTTGGGACTAGATGGCGTTGTGTGATAGTTGTGGAATATTATATTATATTATTATTATTATTATTCCATTTATTTAATTTTATATACTACTTACATTTTCAAATATTTAGGTACTTACATATAAAAACATAAATAAATACAAAAAAAATAAAAATATAAAAAAGTAGTATCCCACCGGTATCGGGAATAGGGTCCAAGCTACCGGTGGTCAGGGCTCCTGAGAAAGGAATCTCCTAACAATACGAGCCGTGTCCAGGAGTACTGCTTTCTGGATCAAGCCCTTGATCCAACTGCCTAACGAGAGCCTCCTGAGATGTTGGTCGAGGCTCTTGGCAATTAAGCCATTGGCCGTCACGACTATCGGCACAATGACTGCTGTATCCACCTCCCACATATCGACAACCTCGCGAGCCAGATCAAGATACTTTGTTTTTTTATCTCTCTCAGCCTTCACGAGGTTCTCGTCATGAGGGACAGCTATATCAACAATCATTGTGCGGCGCTCTTGTCGATCTATCACCACTATGTCAGGCTTATTGGCAACAATAGTCCTATCAGTGATGATAGATCGATCCCAATACAACGTAATATTGCCATTTTCGAGAACTGGGTCGGGCTCATAACTATAGTACGGTACTTCAGATTCCACAAGATTGTATTTAGGAGCAAGTTGCTGGTGGATAATCCTGGCTACAAGGTTGTGTCTATGCAAATAGTCTCCGTTAGCTAGACGAGAACAACCTGAAATAATGTGTCGGATTGATTCCCCGGGCCGGTGGCATGCCCGACAGATGTCAACCGTATCGTCCTTCACAATATATTTCCGTTAGTTATTCGTCATCATAATCGCACAGACAAAACCTTCGGTTTACCCGAATAGGTGACCAAACCGCAGCCAGGATACGGACGCTAAGAGATCTACATCGGGTCCATGTAGGACCCGGTAAAAGCGTCCGTGAAGCTCCATGCTCTGCCATACTTCCCTGCGGTCATTAGTATCCAGTACTTTAAGTTTGCGCCAGTTCTCGTTTGCCAAGGAGAGCGGGGTGAGGCCCTTGTCCACCGCGACCACATCTCGATGCATACCCACGTCGGTTTCTAGGAAATATTCCCTAAGGCTGCATACCTCACGGTTGTGTAGGGTCTTAGCATTTAAGAAACCACGACCCCCACATTTCCGCGGGATATACAGCCTCATCACCGATGATCGTGGGTGTTGCATCCGATTTGAGGTCAGCATTTATTATAATATCTTTAATTTTGGCTTTTAGACAACATGCTTTACGTTATTTACTTTGTCGAGCAGACAAATTCTGCAACCATATGAAGCAACGCACAAGGATTTTTCTTAAAAAAACTTTCCAAATGTATTAAAATAGTGTGTTACTCTAGTTTAGTCCTAATAAATAAATAAACTATATTAGTTCCCTACAAGAACTAAAAATAAATAAACTATATTAGTTCCCTACAAGAACTAAAAATAAATAAACTATATTAGTTCCCTACAAGAACTAAAAATAAATAAACTATATTAGTTCCCTACAAGAACTAAAAATAATGAACATCAAATGGATGGCATTTATTACGGAAAATAAACGCTCTTAAAAAATCACTGTATACAATTCCCGCATCCTCTCTGGCCACTCTCTCTAAACGCTTAGCGAATGATACAACAGGGCTCCGTAAAAGCCTTACCAACATCTATCTATACGTAGGCACACTCACAAATGCCTATGAATGATGAGCCATTTATTTTTACTCCACAGATTTGCTTGCCGACCAAGTTTTTCAATTTACCTGCTTGCGAGGTAAATGTGAGTTATGTCATGGTTTCTGTAATGGTGGGATAGCAATAAAATCAAAATTATTTGCTTTTTGACAGTCTACAAATTGGGTTTTTCGGTTGAGTTAGTGTCTTTGGAATCAATGTTAGCCACATTTTTTTTAGTATGGGATATCATTAAATATATTCTCACGCTCAGGGTGGAGCGGCAGGGCGTGTTAAACTCTTACTTACTAAAATCCACCCATCAGTTGCCAACGACCCTGGCAGGAATGTTGGCCACCTGATGTTAAACGGTAATCTCTGTCTATTATAGTAAATATAGCTAAAATATCTCGAAAGTTTCGTCCATCCAGAATATAATATACATGTCTTTGAATTTGTCTTGAAGCAAAAACAAACAATTTCAAAATATGTGCATTATGCTAAATGTGTAATAGCACAGATTTCATGGTTAAAAAGCAGTGCAATGGTGTACCATACGTACGTCTGCCCGGGGGTTGAGGATAAATTCGAAAGAGTTACCTCGCCCCTGGGCATGTAGGGCAGGGAGAAACAGGGGTGGGTTTTAGTCAGTAAGAGTCTGACACGCCCTTCCGCTCCACTCTAGAGCGGAAGAAGTCATAAGATGATTTCCCACCCCCAAAAAAAAAAAACACCATAAGTACGTAAAGTCAAACTGGCTATTTAGTGTACACGTAAGAAGACGTATTTAATTGGTATTTATAACACAACTTTTTACGAAGGTCTTTTCTCTGTGGTATTTTCCAGAAAGAGGTGAGTGAAAACGCCGGGAGGGTATGCCTTAGAAAGACATACACAGATCTTATTGGTGATCCGATGTTCTTTCAAAAGTTCATGTGTGTAGTACTCACAACACAACCGGTTTGCGTAGGTATATGGCCAGATGTATGAGCGTTAACACAACCAGTGTGCGTAGGTATATGGCCAGATGTATGAGCGTTAACACAACCGGTGTGCGTAGGTATATGGCCAGATGTATGAGCGTTAACACAACCGGTGTGCGTAGGTATATGGCCAGATGTGAAGCAAAAGGAGTATGCAAAGATCGTAGTAGGTTTTCTGTATATGTTGCCTACCCCAATGGCACAAGGCGTTAGTTTATGCATGTGTATGTACGAGTAAGTATTTATGACTACTATGGATACTCAAGATGAGATTTGACGAATGGGTGGATGTTTGTTACACATTCATGCCTGAATGGCTGAATGGATCTGGATGAAATTTGAATGGCTGTATGGATCTGGATGAAATTTGGTGTAGAGAGAGAGAGTATAATTTATGATGAAGGAAGTACTTATTTCTAGAGAGTGAAACCACTAGTAGAAGCTAGTTGTTTATAACTTGTTACCTGCAAGTTAGCTGCCTATTTACCATATTGCTTGATCGACTGTACATTTAAGTACCTGCCAACCTAGATCGCTACTCGTGTAGGCTATTACTGTATTAAAATAAGGTAAGTATGCAAAATAAAATCGGTTATGATCCGCGCACCCTTGACCTGCGACGAAGCCAAGCCCTGACGTCAAAGAGGTCGTCTGACGGATAATCTGTCGTCATTGATGTTCGGTCGTCAATACTTCGGCACGTGTCGAATATTCGATGACGTTTAATAAAGAAGGAGTATTCGGACAGAACGGTGAAGGAAAACATCGAGAGGGAACCGGTATGTTCTAGAACCAAAAATCGAATACATGTGAAATCCACCTACTCGCATTGGGCCCGCGTGGTGGATTAAGATTCATCATCCATCCAAAACCATCTCACAGAGAGGCCTGTGCCCCAGCAGTACCTACAGAAAATAAGGACAGCATATTTTTTTTTTTTGAGTGTGTGAAATCATCCAATGACTTCTCCCGCTCTGGGTGGAGCGGGAGGGCGTGTCAGACTCTTACTGACTAAAACCCACCCCTGTTCCTCCCTGCCCTACATGCCCAGGGGCGAGGTAACTCTTTCGAATTAATCCTATACCCCCGGGCAGACGTACGTATGGTACATGGAATTATGTAATTAAAAAGGTAAGTGGTTTAATAAAAAAGTCCGATGCCGATGAGTTTTCTTAGAAAACTTATATCGGGGGTGATTTTTTAAAATTAGGTACTTACATCCTTAGAGCATAAGGAACTTTTAAGAATATGCTTCTGGACCCAGTGATTATCTAAGCTTTACATTGTCTATTACAGTACTTAAGATTTTTTTTCCTGTTAATAAGCGTTGGTTATGGCCCTAGGATGTCTGAAATATTGGAAACAAATGTTATCTTAGACTTTTCACCGCTATTTTGACTGCATATTAATTTTCTGTACCTTACAAAAAAAAACTGTAGCAGAGACGAGCAAAGACGAACAAAACCTTACGAGTATGTACCAATATTATATAGTTTTCCGAAATACATCATAGCTTGTTTACATAATGTCAAATTCGGTCAATTTATCTGATACATTGAAAGCGGAACGATTTCCCTGAGGACCTAGTAACCACAAAACAGGTGGGTACAGTAGGTCCACTCCATTTAACGAATGAACACAGTCGCACGCGCATAGACACATCGGAAAAAGTTTTTAGGATGCGTGAGTCCATCTGATGGCAACTCCACCTCAGTAAGATGTGACCTCTGGCTAGAGAAGCTTGGTTTACGTGACTATTTCATCAAGCCAGCGAAGAGCCTTCCACCAGGGCACGCGTGGCCATAACCGACCTGGAAAGCTTTAAATAGAATCCATACTCAGGTCAGCCGCAATAAAACTACAACGCCGCAACAAAAACAACCACCACAGGTGTTCTCGAATGGCTCCGATATTCGGTGTTTGTGCGACGTCTCTCCGCAGACCATGGCCCACTCTCATCTTGACCTTATGGCTGCGTCAGCGAATGCTGTTGCTATCGCTTAATACTGGGCCAATCACTACAATTTAAATACTAAATTTGCCATCGACACACTAAGAAGATAGACGCGCACGTGCGGCGATCCCAAACAAATGCCGGTCGCGAGTGCGCTTGCACTCACCGTACGTGAAGCATGTATGCTATGCTTTTTTTTTGGGGGGAGGGGGGAATTATCCAATGACTTCTCCCGCTCTGGGTGGAGCGGGAGGGTGTGTCAGACTCTTACTGACTAAAACCCACACCTGTTCCTTCCCTGCCTGAGTGCCCAGAGGTGCGGTAACTCATTTTCAGAATTTATTCGCTACCCCTGGGCATGCAGGCACCGGCCACGATGGGCCCTGTCAGTGGTGGCTGACACTCATCTCTATAAGGCGCGCGTGGAACACTACGCGCCGTCGACGCACAGGCCTGGTGCTGATCGGACGGCGAGCTACCCACTGCTCGCCGTCCGTAGGTCCGGGTCTACGGTAGCCAGAGATCGTCTTGCGACGTTCTACGCCTAGTACCTCTCCTGCGGTGGTAGCGGCCGGGGCCGTGAGGGGCAACTTCGTTAAGCTTCCCTCACGCATCCCACCTCCACCTTCGCGAGCATTACTGCTTCGCAGAAGGCGGAGACTGCCTCCCATTCCCTCTCGCTCCGTACCATGGCCTGAACCAGGGCCGGTTGCGAGAGATCTCCGCCACCTATCGCATCCACGAGGACACGGCGGTGCTCTGCCCAAGCGGGGCAGACCTCCACCATATGCTTCACCGTGTCCTCTGGGCGATCCGCGCAGTGGTAACACCATGTATGCTATGTGTGCGTGCGTGATCACTTTTAGTTTGGTGTCGACCTTCTCTACATATCCATTTAGTATCTTGAACACTCTACGGAATACAGAAATACTCCAGTTTGTTATCACAATAACCCAAGGAGACGGTTCGTTGGTTTAGGAGTATTTTAGTGAAGGATTCTTTCGATACCGTCGTTGGTTCGGGCCTCGGGTCAAGTGTCCCTAATAATAAAAGAAAAGAGGTTTCTACATTTTATTTTGTTGAATGTTAAATGAATTGGATTAAACATTTTGAAACTGGAATAAACGAATGAAATTTGAATACACTATACAGGGTGTAACGGAAAGGTGTGGTCATATTCTGAGAACTAAATCTACCCATCGATAACTGATCAGATGACGATAAATTTGTATAGAAAGTCCAATTTTTTTTTTGGGAATTTCTTGTTTTTTCTTAGAGAAAGTTGTTCACTTCCATGGGCCGAACCGATTCTAAAAATATTACCATACCATTCCGTTACACCCTGTAGAGAATAGGAATGCATGACATTTTTTTTATTTACTAAGGAATACCCTACCTACCCTCTAAAAATATCTTCATCAGCGACGAAGTTATAACGAAGTTGATGAATAGAAAGAGAAGTCTGACATGACGACTACATGTGACGTCAAATAACGTGATTTCCATACAACTGCCATAGAAAACAGCGTTTTCGAGAAAGGGACAGATATATTAGTTAAGGCGCTATTAGCTGCCAACGACCTTGAGTGGTTAGCATGCGTGTTCTGAGCTGAGCTCACGTAACGCGTCGTATGTCCACCCAGTAAAAGGACTCGCCCGTGAAGGAGCGCTGTCCGAAATTAGACGCATTATTAATTTATTACACAGAAAACAACAAGTGTTAAACTAAAACACTGAGACCAAATTATAAATAATTAATTGATATTTAAAATGGTGAAGGTTTCATAAAAAATCGCTTTATAGTTTTTTCGTGATTCTCAATTTTTTATCCGCGTTAGACATAAATTTACAAATTAATTACACTATGTTATAAAAATATAATTTAAAATTTTCTCAGATCAAATTATGACGGAAATTGTCTAAAGCAACATATATTTTTTTCAAAGATATTTTTTTCAAAGATATAAGACTTGTCGTTTAGACATGATGTTCAATAAAAAGCCATTAAAAGTCGTATAACTGCGCCCTTAATTGTTATCTCTTGCTTGATATTCGATCAATTTTGATTCAGTTTTCACTGTTCGTATTCAATTTTTGTATTCATCAATAAACCGGTTAGACAACAAAAATTTTTTGTCATGCATAGTCCCTATTGAAAATGAAATAAGAGTTTAATTAGAGAAATGGTATTCTAGTAGGTATGGCATTAATTGGTACTCCAAAATTAAATATTGTGTTTTTCTTTTGTTTTCAGGTAAGGATTTAAAATAAATACCCTTTCTGCTTGTTGGACCTCCTGCCTGCTAATGAAGTAAGAGAAAGTAGTTATTAATGATGTGTTAAGATTGATTTTTGGGGTTCCGCATCCAAAGGGTCCGGTCTATTGGTGTCACTCACGTGTCCGTCTGTTTGTCTGTCTGTCCGTCGTATGTCACAAAATTTTGTTCTGAAGAATTTTTTAACTTCCCATTGACTTATGAACTTGAAATTTAGTGATAATGTTTATTATTACGTATATTTTACTGACAAATACCAAAATATTGATTTCCCTCATATGGTACGGAATCCTAAATGTACGAAGTCCGACACGCACTTGGCTTAATCTAGTAATATGAACCTTCCAATAATTCGGCACCCCTTGGTTATTAATACTACCGAATTAGTGAGACTCTACTGTATATTATTATGATATATAGATAGATGCCAGCGGCTTCACCCGCGTGGAATTCGTACCCCCCATTATAAGTTATATTGTTTCAATATCTTTGTAGTGCTTTTTTTTTTTGGGGTGGGAAATCATCCAATGACATCTTCCGCTCTAGGGTGGAACGGAAGGGCGTGTCAGACTCTTACCGACTAAAACCCACCCCTTTTCCTCCCTGCCCTGAATGCCCAGGGGCGAGGTAACTCTTTCGAATTTATCCTCAACCCCCGGGCAGATCTTTGTAGTGCTTGGTACTTACGTATAATAATATAAACATATAAGCCACTACCCCAGAGAATGCGAATAAAGCAGTTCGATATCGCTTTTTCTTCCGACTTGCTTTACAAGTATTTAAGGCTAACCAAGAATTTTAGCGTAATACTAGATAGCCTATAAGCCTTCCTCATGGATGTGGCTATCATAAATATGTAAATATTTTTTTTTAATCCGACTGGTAGTTACAAAGATAAGCGCGTTGAAACAAACAAACTGTTTAATTTTATTATTTGAAATATATTGAATTTTATAAGCTATACAGAATAATAATTTCTAATTATTAATTTAGACTAATAATTCGAGCTGCCACTAATTTACTAACTAAGTATGTGTATAGACGGAAAATTACTCCAAAAGATTATACGCGATATTAGTCCAAAATAAATTTTGGTCCTAAAGGACCACGTTAAGTTGATGAGCAGTTGATAATCTCTTTTAATCTCATGAAGATTAGGTGGCGATGGTATCATTTTTAATGAAAATCTTCTGGTCTTATACAAAAAACTTTTATATTAAAAATACCACTTACTTCCACAAAAGAAAATACTCTAAAAATAACTTTAATATCGGAAGTCGGTCTTTGTATTCTATTTCTTCGTTATTTGATACCGACTTCCGAAATTAACGTATTTTTTTAAGTTTTAGTGTATTTTCTTTTTTGATAGTCGGCTGTACATTTTGTAAAAAAGTTTTTTAATTTTCTCATTTGAGTTGTTATACCCCAGAACTAGTGTTGCCCAAAATCGGTCTTGGTCTTGCAGTCTTGGTCTTGTTCTTGCATTTTCGCAAGACCAAGACCAAGACAAAGACCGCCTTATTGTAGCAAGACCAAGACCAAGACTGAACCCTGCAAGACTTGAGCAAGACAAGACTTAAGCCTGCAAGACTCTTGCGTCTTGCAGTTAAGACAAACTGAGATTTGGGCGTTGTTAAGTAGGTATTTGGTTTCAATCCCGATTTTGAGAGACGCTCTCCAGTATCAAAACCGTAGGTATCGTCATAACACTAAACTAAGGGCTGCAGTTGTATCTGCAGTTGGCAACGTGCCGCTCGTCTGAAAGAACCCTAAAAGGTATTGTATTGATTAGGTAGGTAAGTACTTATTATGTTTCAACTATTTATTAAGTAGGTAGCGTGTTAATACTCACAAATCTGTTCCCATCATCCCATGTGATAAAATGTACCTACCTAGAATAACTTTCTAGCAAAGTTCATACCTTGTAGGTATCTACCTATAATAATATATTATGCTTATTTATGTCTAATGTGCAAATCTAACGTTAGTACTCGTAGGTTGGTATGTGCTTAAAATTATAGCCAACAAAATTATATAAACATTATGTAGGTACCTACTTATGTTTCAAAGTTTATATTATTCTTCTATTCAGCAAAATTTAAAACTAACAGCGGGTCGAGTAGGTCTAGTAACAGTTTCTACGGCAGCCAATGTTATGGTGCAGACGCCAGCACATCAAGCTACTACAATCTGTCAAATTTCTTTAACAGATTTTCAACTTTATCTCTAAAGAATTAAGGTTCAAGGTTTATTGGGAAAATGTAACGTTCTGCGAATAAACTGTAGGTCGGTCGGTGAATTATATACCTACTTATTTGATAATTTACCGACAAAGACGCCGCGGTTTGCAACAAGTGTATCACAGCATTTGACACTGTTTGAGCGCCGCATTCGCCGACAGAGTTCCATTAAACAAACTAATTATTATTAGTTAGTAAATCATCGCTGATGACTATTGTCTTCAGCGATGATTTACTAAATAAATAAAAATAATCGTCGTGTAGGTACGACGATTATTTTTCTAAGGAATACAATTTTGTTGTAGTAGGTACCTACATCGTTTCTTACTTACACGTATACTTACGACAGTACCTAGGTATGTAACAAAGCGCGCCAGTCACGAGTACGACAAATTGCCTAAAAAATGTACCTACGCACACTGTAATGAAATCTGCTAATCTCAACACACACGCACTTCCTTATTTTGGCCGCATAGGTAGGCTTTGCCTATAGTCTTCTTTTATTGGTTGATTAACATTGTACATTGGTGAATGCTCCAGGATAGCCCGCGAAATTCATATTTTCTTATTTTTTTTGCAATTTGCAGGCCAGTGCTAGATTGTTTGTTGATTAAAATATTGTTCGCGCTGTAAGACGTATGTAGTTACAGAATCATAATCATCAAAATCATCAATACAACCCTCCAAGTTCAAAGGTCGAGGAATGAGTTTGACCTTGAAAAAGTCTTTTTTTTTTTAATAATTCCTCGACCTTTATGAACTTGGAGGGTTGTATTGATGATTTTGATGATTATAATTCTGTAACTACATACGTCTTGCAGCGCGAATCATAATCTAAAATCTAAACTAACGTGTTCAATAAATAGCAATAGGCTAATAAGTATTTGCAAGACTTGCAAGACTTGCGAGACTCTTGCTGCAAGACCAAGACCAAGACCAAGACTGAGAGCGCAATACCAAGACCAAGACCAAGACCAGGTGTATTGACGCAAGATCAAGACCAAGACTGGCCTAAGTCTCGTCTTGGTCTTGCATTTGGGCAACACTACCCAGAACTAATATTAAATATTAAAGCAACGTCCGAATTGATAACCCTAAGAACATGGAACATGGAAGTTGCTCATATTCGTAATTGAAGGAAACCAAAACGTCATCTAGGTATGTATACATATTTTTTGTTTTTGTTGATTATTTCAAAAAACGAAGAAACAATTTCGCTAAAATTCAATTCATATAAGACCTCTGGAGCATAATCTTTCGGATATAAAATTAATTTTGAAAATCGGTCCACAACTGACAGAAAAATCGGTGGACATTACATAAAAAAACATACAATTGGAACATAGAACCTCCTCCCTTTTGCGAAGTAGGTTGATATAAATAAAAATATATTTTCGATTTTCTTTGAAAGAAAATTCTTTAAGAAAGTAATTTCTAGCTAATATTGGGTGCTATTTAAAACCTCATACAGCTACATTTTAGAGCTATCAAACTAAATTGGGCGGTATTTCACAGTTATCTTGTCTTAGAAATTCGTTTCAGCAAATGTAAGACGTAGATATTTATCTTAGTGAGAATTTTATTACTTTGAAGACTCATGTGAAATTGGTCTCCATTCATAAATTGAGTTAATATGACAGTAAAGATCCAGAAGATGGTTTAAGGAATAGAGGAAAGCTAGGAAGATGGGAGCTGGTCCATATAGGGTAGCTAAAGATCGAAAACAGTGGAAGATATTACAGGAGACCTATGCCAAGAGGCACACTGAACTGAGAGACATTCTGTAAAACTTTACAATATTTTTGACAACTTATAAGTTCTGAAAAAAAAACTTTTTCACAAAAAATAAAAATGGGGAATCACAACTGAAGATTGAAAAAAAAAAAAAAAAGAATTTTCAGTGGTGGTTCCCCATTAAATTGTTTTAACAACACAGACAAACGATCGCAGTAATCGTGAGTAACTTGCTGTTATTGAAGTATTCTACTGTCTATCTCCGAATATATTCATCAGATCCTAATGTATTACATATTAAAACCATCCTTAAAAATATGCATTTGAATAATGAAAACCTCATCCAAATCGGATCAGTAGTTTTCGAGAAAATCGCGGACAAACAAGCGTACATACAAACATACGGGTCGAATACAGAATCTCCTTTTTGTGTTCGAAGTCAGTTAAAAAGCTCATTGGCTGATTGGCTGATAGATTGCATCTGACAGGTCGTGAAGTGATGTTAGGTGCCTCTAGAGCTGCTGCTTGAAAAGTTAAAAATATTATATCTTTCTAGATATTTTCATTTATTTTCTAAAAAAAAATAGCCTAGAAAGTCTTCCCTTATTACCGAAATACGAAACCTGACCCCAATACACTTAGGCAAAATGCTGACCTGAAATTGAGGGACTGAAATTGATACTTGTGTTTGGTAGAGTACCATTTTCTGTACTTGCAGGTACATACGCTAAGAAAAGGATAAAAGGATTTCCAATCAAGGTACACCAAGCACTTAAATTCATTTTCTAAAAACGTTTTGATTTCACCAAAACAAAACAAAAATAGCAAACAGTAAGTAATACGTCTCCAACATAAGTTAACAATCTAAACATGTACACATATGTACAAGTACTTACTTATCGCCCAATAAAAATCCACCCTGACAAAAGTACACAAATAATTCCACACGCATCCTTCAGAGAAGGACGCTGGCACCGCAACGGGCCGGATCCAGCGTGATACGGGTCCGCATCCGATCCTCCGCAGTTCGTCGTTGCCGGGCAGATCCTCAGTACACAACCCGACGCGGTCCAGGCCGGACGCACCCCCGCGCTACGTCTTCACTCTTAACTAACCTATCCTAACCCTTAAAAACTAATGTCCATCTACAAATACCATCACCTAAAACTAGGATTAAAATAACAACAAAAAAAATAAAAACAAAATTAATATTACAACTAAATCTACAGGTGGATTGTACCCACACTCAATTTTAAACCTTTCCCTAAAGTAAATAGAGTTTCAAATTCCTCGCTCTCTTTGTCTTATTGTAATTCGTGTTTTTATCTTAAAATAAGTGATCTAGTGTTTGGAATTCGATTTTTTGTAAATTTCAAAATAAATCGTTGTTGAATTTTTAAAATAAATCGCGTTCTAATACTAAAATTTTCAAGTTATAATCGTTAAATAAAATAACATTTTAAAATAATGTTATTGTTGTAATATAACAGTGTTATGTGTGATATAATAACAGTTTTAAAATAACAGTGGCTTAATAACATAGTGTCCTGTGATAAAGTCGCGTATTCTTTGTGTTACGTGAAGAATATCAGAAGTGAAGGCTATTACAATAACAAGGTATTTTTTTGACTTCGGGAATCATTGTGAGGAGCTCTCGGACTATTGTCTTAGGGCGGCAATAACATCACAAGAGCTTTTATGAGTTTTTATTTTATTTTATTTTGTTATTCATTTTCATGTAGCATTTTCTTTAAGAAAAATTTCTCAGTTTTATATGGAGTAAAAATATTAAGTGTAAAAAGGAAACAAAAATGAATATTTTAATATTATACATTTAAAACTTTTAGTAAATGCTTTGAATTGAAAATACAAACACTAAGTGAAATGAAAACTTGAAAAAAAAATTGAGCTTTGATGTAAACAGAGTTTTTTTAAGTCGGCTTTTTATTTAAAAACTTTGTTTTAGCTTTTTACAAAGAAATCTGGTAATGAAAGAAAAATAACAACATGTCAGCTGAAAGAAAATACTGCAAAAAAAACCTTGACTAATGTAGCATCCTGAAAACGTCAACACGCAATGAGAAAGTTTAATTCAATGCTCGGTTTTTCTCCGTATGATAATAGTTCTTAATCCCGCAGTGGGACAGGCAGGTGGGTGGGTCTCTCAGCATATTTATTTTAAAAGATATCATAAAAGTCTAATAATCACTCCATAAAACGTCCACTGTTGGACGTACAAGTAAGCCTTCCCTAGTGTCACCACTACGACCGGCCCTGTGCGTCTCGCGTCTATCAGATTCTCGTGACCCTCACCAGGTCATCGGTCTGCCTTGTGAAAAGCCGTCCAATGCTCGCCACTATAATACCTTTCTGCCTCATCAACCTACAACCTGGGAGTCTTTCAATCGAGAGTGAATAGGTAACTTCTAGGCAAGCGTGCTCCATCTTCGACCACATCATCGCTTACCATCAGGTGAGATAGTGGTCAAACGTGAGCCTTTTAATGATAAAAAAAACCTTCTGTTCTGAAAGCAATGTGCACTCCCCACTGCCACTTCAGTTTGGAGATTCTTCGAACTAAATCGGTAACCTTGGTTCTCCTGCGATTATCGTCATTCCTGATTCATATAGCACTCTCCTTAGCCCTTTGAGTGACCTTAAGCCTTTTGATCACTCGATCCCTTGTTTTATATAGGGTGTAGTGGAAAGGTGTGGTCATATTTTAAAGACTGCATCTGTCCATCAATATGAACAACTTTCTTTAAGAAAATCTGAGGAAATTCTCAAAAAATAAATTTGCCTCTCACACAAATATTGATCAGCTGATGATAACTTTGTATGGAACGTCCGATTTTTTTTGGGAATTTTCTATTTTTTCTTACAGAAAACTGTTTTTTTCCATGGGCAGAACCGGTTCTTAAAATATGACCACACCTTTCCGTTACACCCTGTATACATAATAAAAAATAAAAGAAATGGCAAGCTGTCGCAAAATTTAATGTGAAAATAAAATCATCACCAAAATTATGTGGAAACTGAAAAACTGCTTGATGTAGCATAGTAGCAATTTTAATAAAATAGTAGCTATTTTCATTACACATACACAAGTAAATAAGCAATAACATTTGCTGAGGAAAACCTTAAACTATATGCGATAAATACCAATTTGCAGTGTAGGTACATCCCAAATAATAGTTTGTATTTATTACTAGCAATCCACCCAGGTTTCGCAAGGGTGGAATTTTTTATTTGATTTCCCAACATTTTCTTTTTCATACAAACCTTGTCCTAACTATTACAAACACAACAAAAAAGAATTAGACAAATAGGTGCAGCCATTCTCGGGGTTTGCGCTTAGCAACACACGCCTTTTAAATTTTAATTTATATACAGGGTGTAACGGAAAGGTGTGGTCATATTTTAAGAACCGCATCTGCCCATCGGTCTGAACAACTTTCTTCAAGAAAACCTGAGGATATTCTCAAAAAAAATGTTTACCTTCCATACAAATATTGATCAGCTGATGATAACTTTGTATGGCAAGTCCAATTTTTTTTTTGGGAATATTCAATTTTTTCTTAGAGAAACTTGTTCATTTCCATGGGCAGAACCGGTTCTTAAAATATGACCACACCTTTCCGTAACATCATGTAGATATATAGATGGTACGTAAAATGTGTGCAACCTCCTTATTCTCTCATTATGGAATAAAAATTGGCAAACTGCTTGCCACAAATTCATACCCCAAGGTCTATTTGGTAAACCGGCCCTGCGGACGGCGAGTAGTGGGTAACTCGCCGTCCGATCAGCACCAGGCCCGAGATTCGACGGCGCATAGTGTTCCACGCGCGCCTCAAAGAGTTGTCAGAAAACAGGACGGGGTTTGTCATGGCCGATGCCTCCCCGGGGGTTAAGGATAAATTCGAAAGAGTTACCTCGCCCCTGGGCATTCAGGGCAGGGAGGAACAGGGGTGGGTTTTAGTCAGTAAGAGTCTGACTTTTTTTTTGTGGTGTGGAAAATCATCCAATGACTTCTCCCGCTCTGGGTGGAGCGGGAGGGCGTGTCTATTTGGTACCCTAAGGACCATTCTTTGAAGTGGTCCTTAGAGTCTAGCTTTAAAATATTTATCATGAAAGGAATGAGTGTATGCTACGTACTAAAGCAAAATACGCTATATACTAAAGCAAAATTTTCTTATAATGTGCATGTTAATGTAAAGTACTAAAAATATCTACACTCATTCAAAACGATCGTTTCACAAGGAAGCAAACGTTTAAAATGTTTACAAAAAGAAATAAAATAAAACGCCCACCCACTCAGATTCACAATAAATATTGAAATGTAACAGTTTGTAGTACATTAACTAATGATATTACATTCATTACTATAAGCTATTGACTGCAATTTATATTTAAACAAACTTGGGAAAATAAAAATAGCTTTGGTTGGGGAATTTGCGAGAAAGTTACCAGTTTATTTTTATACGCTTTACAGGGGAAAATCAATAGATGGTTTTGTGAGACAAAGCTGTAAATCTATAGGCATTTTTTTCACGAGAGAGTTACTTGAGATCTTAAGCCTCATTATTTTCAACCAGCTTTTATTTCAAACGAAATAATTCCGAGTATATACATAAACTTGGAATTATTTCGTTTGAAATAACAATTCAGAAATGTTTTATTAAGCTTTTGTTCCCAGTTGGGTTGGGTAGACCTCTGTCATAGTACACTCATATTTCCCTAGTTATGTTTAAGACATCATCATTTCTGTCAAAAGACGGCCACTGCTGGACAAAAGCCTCCCAAGTGTCGCCACAACAACCGGTCCTATGCGTCTCGCATCCATCAGATCCTTGCAATCCTCACCAGGTCATCGGTACACCTTGTGGTAGGGCTTCCAACGCTGCGTCATTTGGTACGCGGTCGCCACACTAGAACAATTCGGCCCCATCGACCACCTGTTCTGAGAGCAATGTGCCCTGCCCACTTCAGTTTGGCGATTCTTCGGGTTATGTCGATATCCTTGATTCTCATGCGGATAGTTTCATTCCTGATTCGATCACGCACTCAAATTCAAGCTTTCGAAATTCCGAGCATAGCCCTCTTCATTGCGCCTTCTGATGAGGCCCATTGTGAGCGAACACTGGCAACACGCACTGGTCATAGACTTTCGTCTTGAGACACTGTAGTATGTGGGACGAGGAGATACCGCTTACCTTTCTGAACACCGCCTAGCCAAATCAGATTCGACGGTTGTCCTCTTTCTCGAAGTTAGACCTACCTAACTAGACCGTTTGGACTAGGTAAATCTAATCGTCTACAACTTCGAGTGTAGTCTCCAATCTTTATGTTTATGTAACATGTAATAATATAACACATTGAGGGTAGACAAAGTATTAACAATTCGTTTTGAGTGCTCTTAGTTAAATTAAGTCTTAATATTATTTTATACCTATATTTAATGTATTAAACCAGTTCATTTTGTATTAAATCGCCCCACACCCGCTATCTATTACTATCAAGACAGTAGCACTTGTACACACCTGCAACCTGATCAGTTTATTACACATCACTACACTGAATATGGACACGAAGCTTGCTGCCAGCCTAGAGGACCTGGAGAAGTTGTTTGGCTCCCGCATGCAAGAGTATGAAGCCAAATTGCAAAAAGCTACTGGCACCGTTTCAGCTTCAGCTGACATTTCATCAATCGCATGTGAGTTCTCAGAGTTTAAGAATTTTGTCTGTCAAGCACTCTCCAAATTAAAGATTCAGATTGAGTTGCTCGCTGCTGGGTTCGACAGGCATGAAACTATCATGCGAAGAAAGGTCCTGTTGTTCCATGGTGTTCCGGAGAAGGATAATGAGAAGTTAAGCGATGTGGTCTACAATATATTATCTAACCAAATGAAATTGACAGACCTGAGCAGGGACAAGAATGTCATCCATGTCTGTCATAGACTCGGATTTTCACAGCAGAAGGCCCGTCCCATACTGGTACGCTTCTTCAAAATGGAGAACCGACAACTTGTTTGGGAAAGCAAGAAAACTCTCAAGGGTACCGGGACTACAATCTCCGAGTTTCTGACACAAGTAAGGCACCGTGTGTTTGCAGCAGCTCGTAAGCATTTCGGCATGTCAAACTGCTGGTCTACGGAAGGCAGGATTGTTGTCATTTGCCCAGACAAATCCCGTAAGAAAATAGAAACGACAGGCGAACTTCTCGATCTTATTGCCAAATTCCCGTGCTGCTCAGTCGACGCCGGCGATTCTGCACAATCTGAAGAACCTGGAGCTCCTGCGGTCGCATCTTCGGGTACGCCTGCTAGGAACTTGAGGAAGACGCGTCTGCGCAAGTAGTGCAATCATTGTTGTTGTTATTGTCGGTCCATTTACTTTAGTCCTTCTAAATTTGGCCGCTTCGCACGATCGCTTTCACCATATCAATTGTTGGGCCGGTAGTTCTTAATATTATTTTAATTTTAATTTATTAACCTTATGCCGGTGTCCCACTATCTGTATGAATGTGACAGTTGTCATCTGTCAGATGGTGACGTTGACAAACTTGTCATCTGTCAGATGACGGTGTCACCGCTCCATGTGTTTGGTGGCCGTGATCGTGTTGCGTTTTATTATATGTGCGTTAAGATGTGTGAATCGTTGTTCTCGTTTTGTTTTCGTTTTACGCAATTTTTATATCTCTTTTGCGTTTCTTGTTTAAAGCTACATCTATTATTGTGAGATTTCTGTCAATATACCAGCGAGGTGGGGTGGTTTTCTTTTCTTATTGAAAGAAAATCTATTTTAGCGTTTTGCATTTTAGTTAAGTTATTATTGTATATTATTACATTATTTATATATTAATATATAATATTATTATTTGTTTAATATGAACAATGTAGCTGACTTTAACGACAGCTTTTTCTCTTGCTCTTCTTCTGATAGTTTTGCTAGTGCGGACAGTGACTCTTCCTTTCCGCTCACTTTACATAGTAAACTCTCATCTCTTTTCTCTACTGATCCTAAAAATCTGCATATAGCGCACATAAATGCCCAGAGTGTTCCTGGTCACTATTCTGATCTTCTGACATCCTTTAGCAGTGCCCACCTTGATGCCCTATTGATCTCGGAATCTTATCTGAAGCCTTCTCTTCTCTCTACGCAATTTACACTTCCTGGCTTCGTCTTGATCCGCAACGATAGGACTGGTAAAGGTGGAGGAGGTGTAGCTATGTACTTACGCGCTGACCTACCCTACAAGGTAGTCAGCTCATCTCCTTCTCTGTACTCTGAGTCGGCTGAATACTTGTTTCTTGAAATTTCTGTACATCACACAAAAGTCTTGCTTGCAGTGCTGTACAGCCCTAACCTTCACATTGACTACTTTGATTCTCTTGACTGCACTCTCAGTAATCTTTGCCCTTTGTATGAACACGTTATTTTGATGGGCGATTTTAACACTTGCCTGATCAAAAATGACACTCGCTCTCATAAACTCCTTTCGCTCCTATCTTCTTTTAATCTTCAAGTCTTGCCACTTTCTGCAACTCACTATTCCCCTAACTGTACACCCTCTTTACTAGATCTTATGATTGTTTCTTCGCCTAGTAATGTCTCTTATCATGGTCAACTCACTGCCAACTTTTCTTACCACGACCTTATTTACCTGTCGTACCGTATCCGTGTTCCCAAGCGTAAGTCTCAGTTCCTGTATCTCCGTAATTATAAGGGCATGGACCTGGAGGCGTTGCAGCGTGATGCCGAGGATGTGGACTGGTCTCGGCTGGTTGAGATCAATGACATCGATGGCAAGGTGAATTCCTTTAACTCGACTGTTCTCGACTTGTATGACCAACACGCCCCTATTCGACGTGTCAAGGTAAAATATAACCCTGCTCCATGGATAACACAGGCAATTAAAGAACTTATGGCCTACAGGGATAAAGCTAAGAGGAGATATAAGCGCAGACCCTCAGAGCTGAATCTCAATTATTATAAATCGCTACGTAATCGCTGCAGGCGTCTGTGTCAAGATGCTAAGAGACGCTATTTCCACGAACAAGTCGATAACCGCAGTTCCTCCGATATTTGAAAATTTCTTAAGTCTGTTGGAATAGGCAAATCATCTACCACCCAGTGTAAGGATGTGAACCTTAACGATCTAAATAAGCATTTCTCTCACCTTCCCTTTTCTCTTGATCCTTGTGTCAAAGCTGCGACATTAGAGAGTCTTGCTAGTTTGCCTTTGCTTCATTGTTCTCATTTTAACCTTAAAGATGTTACTGAGGTTGACGTTAAGAAATCTGTTCTCGCTATTACTTCTTCTGCAGTTGGTAATGATAAGTTGTGTTCCAGAATGATAACTCTCATCCTTCCCTCATTACTGCCTATTCTCACTCATATATTCAATCACTCATTTACCTCTTGCTCCTTTCCGTCAGTCTGGAAACAGGCGCACATTATACCGCTGCCTAAAACTAACAATCCTTCTTTATTAACTCACTTTAGACCTATTTCTATTCTTCCATTTCTCTCTAAAGTTTTTGAGCACATAGTTCATAGACAACTATCTTCTTTCTTGGCGTCGAACTCGATAATATCTCCCTTCCAATCCGGTTTTCGCGCAGGTCACAGTACGGTTACTGCGCTTTTAAAAGTGACTGACGATATCCGCTGGGCTATGGAGAATAAGTCCCTTACTGTCCTTGTGTTACTTGACTTTAGCAGTGCCTTCAACTCAGTAGACTTCGACATCTTACTAGGAATCCTTAAAGCTATTAATTTCTCTTCTTCTGCGTTAGACTGGTTCAATTCGTATCTTCGGGGACGCTCTCAGTGTGTCCGCCTTGAAGAATCCTTCTCTGATTGGTGTAGCCTCACTGAGGGTGTTCCTCAGGGTAGCGTTCTCTCTCCTCTTCTATTTTCCATTTTTATTAACTTTGTTACAAGAGTCATCTCTTCCAGTTTCCATATTTACGCAGATGACTTGCAGCTTTATCGACATTTTACTGTAGCCGATGCGGATGCTGCTATCGCCGTTGTGAATCATGACCTGGCTTGTATCAGCGCCTGGGCCAAGTCATTTGGCTTACAGATCAACCCTAATAAATCTCAGGCCATGATCATAGGCAGCAGGTTTGTGCGTACTGCGGCTGTTGTCTCGTCCCTGTCACCTTTATATCTCGATGGTGTTCTCATTGAATATTCCGATACTGCCAAAGATCTGGGTGTTATTATTGACTCCAATCTGTCGTGGCGTGCGCAGGTCAATGAGGTCAGTCGAAAGGTAAACTATTCTTTCCATTCGCTTAAATGCCTTCAGGGTCTATTGCCTTTAAAAACAAAAATCTCTTTAGCCCAAACTCTTATTCAGCCGATTATAGACTATGCCGATGCCTGCTACCTGGATGCTACTGAGGAGCTACTAAGCAAGCTTGAGCGTCTGCAAAACTTAGGTATTCGGTTTATTTTTGGTCTGCGTAAGTATGACCATGTCTCTCACCTTCGCAAGGAGCTCAAGTGGCTCCCAATCCGACTTCGCAGGAACACTCGGATTCTTTGTCTCCTTTTCAACATTCTACACAACCCGTCTTATCCCTCCTACCTGCGTGAGCGAATTTCTTACGCTCGCCCTGGTGACGCGCCGTGCAGATCTCACCTTAGATCCCTCCTCAAAACCCATCCTCATAAATCCAGTTACTATTCCTACTCTTTCTCTGTCCATGCAGTAAGATTGTGGAACTCGCTTCCGCCTAGCATTCGAGACTTGAAGTCAATTTCTCTCTTCAAAAATCGTGTTAAAGAGCACTACCTTTCCTCTCTATTATAATATTTTTTTATATATTTGTATGTCATGTATCTATTTACAGGTTTAGGTATATATTTATGTAAGTATATATATATATATTTACAATATATGTGTAGGTTTATTTGATACCTTAGTATAGGACATCTTGTATTCTTTTTTTCTGTTTCTTACACACTTTTGTCTACATTTCTTTCTCACTTCTCCTATCGCAGGTCTGCTGGTAGAAATTTCTTAAGAAATAAGCAGTTCCTTTGTACTATATTTATAATTATGTTTATTGTTACTGTGTCTCTGTGTGTACATAAATGATTAAATAAATAAAATAAATAAATAAATAAATAATGAGCGAGCCTAATCCATCTACCAGACACAAATCCAGAGACCAGACTGTTTTTGGGAAATTCTGAAGGAAATACTCAATAAAACTTGGCTCAACCCAGGAATCTGACTCAGAACCTCGCGCTCCGCCGTAGCGCTTACAACCAGTACACCATTGAGGCAGTTATAAACAAAAGAGTCTACAAAATAAACCTCATTAAATTAAAAAAGAAAATATTTTGTTGCTATAAGAACCATACAAACTATTATCTAGGCTAGGTACGTCTATTTTAGCTTTAACGTTTAATAAGATAAGGCAAATGTGCTCCTTAATCTTAAAATATTATAACGAAGTCTGAAGGTTATTCCACCTATGATGACGTTATAGAAGCCATACCAATGTCTTTTTAAGTATAATGTTATGATTATGGCTCTATTACTTCAAGGTGAAGAAAGCGCCAGAATGGTTTTTAAGCATGAATTTATCATGCAAAATAGCATACCTGGTGCTTAGTTTACGTGTAAAATGCAATAGGCTACCTTATACGGTGCTTCGCTAAATTTGACAACGATACAATGATGCGTTACTTAGCGATTGTTCAAATTTTTTGTTCCAAACACGGAATAGAAAAAACAAGTGGACGTGCCCACGCAGCTATCCGGCGTGTCTGTGTCACAATTATGCGGAAAAATATGTAAATTAATAACAACTTTCATGAGTTGTATTAAGTCTTAATTTTATATGAACAATAAATTCAATTTTTACGAAAAGCCTATTTGTTGTTCATACAAAATTAAGACTTAATACAACTGATAGCAACTGCGTGGGCACTTCCACTTATTTTTTTTATGCCATGGTCACTAGGAATTATTCCTTTATCGTAGGTTTGTTTATAAACATGGAAACTCACATACACGACACTCAGACGGAACAACTATCTGTAGGCCATGCAAATATTTGTTACGTGCGAGGATCGAACCCACGACACGCAGTGCGGCAGCCGAACGTTCAACCACTGCGCCAACCGTGTCGAGTCCGTGGTTCAAAATTGCTCAGCAGATAGAAACAATTCTATGAGATGAGGCATCTTTGTCGAATTGTCACGTCGTACCTACCTGTAGGACTTTCAAATCATCACCTAAATATTACAGGAATATAAGTCCTCTAACGACCCCTTGAGAAAATGCAGCCATGATGTTGATTAGATTCATTAAAAATAATTACGGAGTTCGATAAAAATGGGGCTGACTCAAAGATTTATTCTCTGAATTTAAGAATCCTGCTGGGTCGTTATGTAAGGGGCAGGTAAGTTGTACACACTTTTAGATAGTTTATTCTTTTTAATAAATTAATAATAATAATAAATCAAAGACCCCACAATAACGAATGATAAATGTCGCAAGTGTCACAGCCAACCAGAGACAATACAACACATTACAGGAGCATGCACAACTCTCACACAGACTGAGTATACTCACAGACACAATCAGGTAGCAAACATCATTCACCAACACTGAGCAATCAAACATAAACTCATACATCATCAAGATACAAACACTCCTTACTACAAATATGTTCCACAAACTATTCTAGAAAGTCCCACACACAAACTCTACTACGACCGCGCCATTCTAACTGACAGGACCATTCACTACAATAGACCAGATATAACTCTCCAAGATAAAGTAAACAAAACCACATACTTGATAGATATTTCAGTCCCCAACACGCATAATTTACAAAAGACCATAGGAGAGAAAATAAGCAAATATGCAGAACTTAAAGAAGAAGTGACTAGAATTTGGAGGCAAGAAAAAGTATGTCGTGCCCATAGTTGTCTCCACTACAGGGGTTATACCCAACCATCTCCACCATAGCCTCAAATTAATAGAACTGAAAGATTTAATTTACATAACACTCCAAAAAGCTGCAATTTTGAATACTTGTAGAATAGTTAGAAAGTTCGTGCAGATAGAGGAAAATGAAATTTCTCCTCAGAACATACACTCTACAGCTTAGTGTACTCACCACACGCTACATTGACTTGGCATGGCCCGTTAATGTAGCTTAAAACTAGCCAAAGTGCTAAGAAACAGTCCATGTTTTTCCCAAATAATAATATTCCACAACTATCACACAACGCCATCTAGTCCCAAGCTAAGCAGAGCTTGTGTTATGGGTACTAGACAACTGATAAACATACTTATATATTTCTAAATACATACATAATAAAGATAAATTACACCCAGACACAGAACAAGTGATCGTGCTCATTACACAAACATTTGTCCTGGGTGGGAATCGAACCCACGACCTCCGGCATAGCAGTCAGGGACACTAACCACTAGACTAACAGGCCATTAATGAGATTATTATTTACTTTTGAAAGTATTGATTGAACTACTAATAAAAGTATCCAAAAATCAATGTGTATATAGCCATTCCAACTATGTTGAGGTCGGTTTCCAGTCTAACTGATGCTGCTGTGTACCATAATCTAACACAGAACGACTGCTTATCTGATTTCCATAATCCAGTAACTGGGTGACACGATAGGTAGGCCTCCCCGTGACAAGACTCTGTCAAATGACTAAAAGTACGTATGAATCTTGTAACTTGAAAATAAATGATTTTTTCTCTATATCTTTTTAATACGGTTTTCACGAAAGCAAAGAGCGATAACGAGTAAGGTTAGTGTATCTCTGTGTGTCCCTGAAAGTATGGATCAAATTGAATAGGGTAATAGGCAAGGTCATTTCCAAACTTTTTATCCCTGGGAATGTCGGTGACAAAAAATCGCTCGAAAATAAAGTAATTTTTTTTACCAGACCGAAGCCTTTGCAGTAAATGTGTTTTATTATTGAACACATGTTTTCTAGCTGCGTGAAAGTATTACAACAGGAAAAGCCCACTCTGTACAACTTCCTGAACACAAAAATACATTGATAGCCCTCATAGTTTTTTTTTTTAAAGATTTTTTCCATGAGCTCTATGCAAAGTGATTGAAAAAACAAATATTGGTCATAACTTTTGAACCGTAAAAAATTGCACCGACATTCTCAGAGTTAAATAGTTTAGAAATGACCTTGCTCTATTCGATTTGATCCTTACTTCCAGGGACACCCCGTGTAATAATCTCCAGTCCAATCAATTAACGAAATTATCGTAATAACTTTATTATAACTCATAATCTTCCTGCCCTTATCCCAAGTTACTTGTGGTCGGCGGAACTCGTTTTTTTCTTCCATTCTGTCCTGTCAGCTGTCGCGCTATCACTAACTGCCTTTTCTTTCATATCACTCCTCACACAATCCATCCATCTTTTCTTTGGCATCCCTCTCCCACTCCATCCATCCACATTTATGTTAATTACTCTTTTAGTTAGATGTGTTTCATCCCTCCTCTTCACTTGACCATACCAAGATAAGCGGTTCCCTTTCAACTTTTCTGTGACTGGCGCCACTTTTAAACTACCTTTATTGTACTCATTTCTCACTTTATCCATTCTCGTTACTCCACACATCCATCTCAACATTATCATCTCCGCCACATGGAATCTTTTTTCATCCGTCTTGTTCACAGCCCAACATTCCGATTCATACAGTACGACAGCTCTAATCACGGACTTATAGATTTTCCCCTTTAACTTGAGGGGCATCCGTGGGTCACAAGTTGTTCCAGTGACCTGTCGCCACTTCATCCACCCCATTTTTATTTGAGTTAATCCTGTGCGTTACGGTCTCTATCTATATCGCCGTCCCCGTGGACAAGCGATCTAAGGTACCGAAAGTCGGAGCAGCTCGGTATAGGCGTTCCGGTGAGAGCTATAGGCTTAAGACTGGAGAGACCACCGAAATCGCAGAACAGTTATTCTGTTTTGGTTCTGCCCCCAAATCAGTATATACATGTATAATAATATATTGATTTATACACATGATTCCTTCAAGATCAAAATATGAATACCTACATTTTCATGAGGATTTTAATAATTGCGAATCAAAGTTATTACATTACAAGCAAAACTAACCCGAACCGACACACTGTTATGTGATTAATTGAACCCCTCAGTCTCAAGGGGAGGTAATTATGTTTGCCCCAAAAATAGTCGCGATGTCATTTATTATATTAGTTGACTACTTTGATTAATTAATTGGAAATATGTTAGGGATAGAAGAAACTACATTTTAAGCTAATGTTTATTAAATAAACGACTATCCCACTTTTCACGTGACGTTTGGATTGTTAGGGGACGTTCTGTACCCTAACAGTCCAAACGGAGCCCTACTGCTGTCACTCACGTGTCCGTCTGTCCGCCTGTCCGTCTGTCCGTCTATCCGTCTGTTCTCTGTCTGTCTGTTTTTGTGTCCTACTCAGCAAATACTTTCATTAGATACCCATATCATGGGAATGCATAATTATAAAATATATAATCCGCCATCTTTGGGACTCCGCCATATTAGATCTCTGTTATTTTTTCATAATAACGTCAGTTAGCCAACCATGCATTGTCATCCAAACTAAACACGTATGAAAAATATCAGCTTCATCAGAAACCGGGAAGTAGGTCAAATTTAACTTCTGAGATTTGTTTACATAGTTAATAATTAGTTACAAGTAAGTAATATAAGTGTGTTAAAAATAGAGATACTTACCAATAGTGTAGTTTTATCACTGAACGAATTTTCGTAATTAAGGTGGAATTTTCAGGGTAGCCCGCGAAATTCAAATATTTCTTACTTTTTTTTGCAATTTGCAGGTCAGTGTCAGGTTGTATCTAGCTCAAAATTTGATTCGCGGCCATAGCAAGTATGTTTATATATAATTATAATCATAAAATTCATCAATACAACTCTTTCAGTTAGAATGGGTGACATCATGACATTTGGCATCAATTCTAACTTAGAGTTGTATTGATGATTTTAATGATTACAGTTCTGTAAATATGTACTTGCTACGGCCGCGAATAATATTTATACTGATATTTCAAAATAGCCTATGTGCTATTCTGATGTATAAGCAATATTTTTGTAAAGTTTCATCAAAATCCGTTCAGTAGTTTTTGGGTGAAAGAGTAACAAACATAATCCTCACAAACTTTCACATTTATGACATTAGTAGGATTTAACCAAAAATTGCCAAATCATTGATAAAATATATTTTTTAACCGACTTCCAAAAAGAGGAGGTTCTCAATTCGTCTGTATGTTTTTTTTTTTTTTTTTGTATGTATGTTACCCGATATCTCCGTCAGTTGTGAACCAATTTTCAAAATTCTTTTTTCATCTGAAAGGATATACTCCCGAGATGGTCCCATATAAATTTTATCGAAATTGCTTCAGCGCTATTTGAGAAACTGAACAAAACCGGAAAATACGTGTACCTCGATGACGTTTTGGTGTTCTCCAAATGTTTAAATTCCACGTTCCATTATATTGGGGTTTTTAGTTCTGGGGTATAACAACTAAAAACTGAAAAATAAAAAACTTTTTTACAAAAAAAACAACCGACTTAAAAAATACACTAAAAATTTATAAATAACTTTAATTTCGGAAGTCGGTGTCAAATAACGAAGAAGTAAAAATACAAACACCGACTTCCGAAATTAAAGTTATTTATACATTTTTAGTGTATTTTTTTTTTTGGAAGTCGTTTGTTTTTTAAATACATAATCCTACTAAGAATTCTTTTGAAATTTTCACATTTCCCTGCAAGTAAGCTTTGTCATCATAATCATTATTAACAGTCTCTCAAAATATTCACTTTGTATCACATCAATAGTAATGCCACCACATTACCAATCCAAGGCGATCTTCACAGGACAGCCCACGTAAACAAAAACAAGCCGTTTTTAATAATGAACCACCTGTACGAAAGAAAAACACACAACAAATCACCCAATCAGTTTTCTCTCAATTCGTACAGTCAGCCGAACTTATTGGTAACGAACGAGCTGGGAAAACCGACCCTAGTGTCACAGCGAGAAAGAGCTATCATTTATTTATTTATTTAATTTAAGTAAAGATATACTAGCTTATATACAAACATACAGGTGTAAAAAGACACATTACTGTTAACTACGCATACTGTAAGTCTAACAAAGTAGTTTTGCGCAAAAATTATTGCTGGGAAACGACTTTTATTTTTAGGTATTAAAAATAAAATTATTTTTTATTCCGCGCAATGTAACTCGAACACAGGCAAGTGGAGTTAAACCCCGCCTCTTCGCTCTAAGCCACGTATGTACTTGTCGAATACGTTTGATATTGATTGCGTTCTCGTATCTGCAAATTCGTGATTTCGAAATTTCGAAAATTCAGGTAATGTTTGTTTGGAATAAAGTTTAGTAATAACACTTAAAATTCATTTTCGTAAAAAAAGTAAAAAAAAAATTGCGATTTTGACCTTCAATATCTCCTGAACCAGTGGATTCCCAGGTATGGCCTAGTGGAAAAAATGATCCAAATAATGGGTAGAATATGTGGCTTTCGGCTTCGGAAACTGTCTTTTTACACCATTTCTAGGTAAAATTAATTAACAAAAAAATGTCATGTAACAAATAATAATACATAGTTATACTTCTTCTTTTCAATTTTTACTGTATAAATAATGTTGATTGAAGAAGCTCATGGTTAGTAATAACAGCCGCACCAGTTTACCTTCATGGTTAAGCAATACTTATCAAGGTTGGCCCATGGATGGGTGCCAACCATTTCATACTCAGACTCCTCCATGTTTTGGAAAGCACGTTAAACTGTTGGTCCCGGTGGTATTTGTCGATCTTTGACTGTCGTTACGGGTAGTCAGCTGAATAGCTGACAACCAGCCACACCAAGGGGTAACTTTTTTTTGTCATCTGGGGAAACCTTCAAAAGGCGCCTGGACTTTTGGAGAAAAAGACCAGGCAGTGTGGCATTTTTGCCTCACTAAAACCACCTCGGTGGTCACTACCAGCACATAGAAGGGGTCCTGTGTCTCCAAAGACTACCCTGGAACCCTTTCTGTAGAACGCCTGTTAGGACACATTCCAAGTGAGACTATAAAGGGTTCTAGCCTGAGCCTCGCTGTGCACGTCAGCACGTGATTTCTGAGCTACTGTCTTTCCTAGGGTCACTCGATGGGCGGACAGAGTCTCCACTCTGTGTGCCCGTGACCCCAGAGTCCCATCGTCCTTAATATAATGCAGGCAGGGTTTCGGCGTTTTATGTGACGAGGCCACCCCGTTTATGTATATATTTTTTTTTATTACAATTACACTTTTCACTTACCGCTCTATGTAAAATACTGTTGATCAGCCTCATGCCTTCAGACTGGAAGCCGACCCTAATATATTTGGAAAAAGTCAAATGATGTACGTGCCGTTAACTGTACCAAAAGACCAATTCTATTTAGGTCGTGGATCAGAGCCGGATGCTCGCGATAATTTGGTGTCGTTCATCATGACCGGAATCTCAATAAAGATGGAGAAATCTTTCCGCTTCAGAGGTGACCGGATTTGCGGATTACTGATAGACGATGTGTTTATACGAGTATGATACCGCTTTTTGAAATACTATAAGCTTATTGTTGTAGATCGAATAGGGAATATAAAGCTTGCTGAAGAAATCTTTTTGTAGGTTGGAACTGTAGTGTTATTCTGTAAAATTTCACCGTGGGAGCTTAGGTGAAGTAAGCGTTAAGTAGGCTGTCAATCCATACAATCAAGTAAGTCTGGACCTAAGAGATTTGTGTTTTTTTTTGTCATAAAAGTTCCACCTATGCGTTAAAGATTTTGTTATAAACTACGCACGGTACATGGGACATGCCTCCTACAACATGAAGTGAGCTGTTAAGAAGTCTGCCCACCACATCGTATCACACCGACCCATGACCGTACTAGGAACGTGTCAAGTAATAAAATATTCTCTTTATTGAAAAGTATGAGTCTATGCCTATTAGACCGTTCCGTCACACCGTCACCGACCAATGCGGTCACGTGCCATGTACGCAATTTGTATGAAACCAAACCGGTTCGGGAAACGGTGTGCATACTGGTTATAACCGCGTATTGTGATCGTTGTGCACGGGTATGATACGTTGTTGATACGTTTTAGTGGGCACAGTATTCCGCGTCGTATTTCTTTCCATGCTTGATATGTTCCTTGACACGATGTATTAGGCGGACTCCTTCCATCATGCGGACCCAGTGCAGATTGTTAGATGCCACATTATTTTGAATGTTTGGATCTAAAACATGCTAGTTTTTTAACGATGTATTCTTTCACTGTTCAGTGGTGATGAAATACAATACATTTAGTGAAACGCCTGGGCTCTAGCCTTCACCGGAGAAGTCTAGGCCGTTCCCACTGCGCAACTACTGCTCTCCATCGTTATACTTACTTTAGTGTCTATGTCTGTCTGTCGGTGTGTCAGACTACCATAACTTCATTCATACGAGTGAACTAGAACAGCGAACTAGTAAACCTATAACTTGTGTGACGCGTGCTGTTGTGAGCGATGACAGCTCTCGTTTGTTCTTATTACGAGCTCGTCGATACTGGCCTTTCAATAAGACTGGTTTATTGTAGCATTAAAGCTTTTGAATTATTTATTGCTTTATAACATGCATACATATACACGTGAAAATTTTGATGGAGTCATAAAAGACGATGATAATATTATTATTTTATTTTGAACGAAAAGTTAGGCTATAATAGCGAAAAAGCAATTTTTTAATTTTTTAGGGTTGCTTGTTAAGGGCAAAAAGTATCCCATAATGTAAGCGATAAATGCCGGGTCTTGTGTTATTACGGCACGAAGTGGGTCATGCTAAACCCTCATCTCCATGTACAGAGATTTAAGAAGCATCCTCCTCACAAAAATACAAACAATTTAAAAGATCAGGCACTAAAATATAACCTAACTAGCTTCTGCCAACGGCTTCGACCGCTTAAAGAAACTGGCCTATGTTTTAATGGTCATAATAAAACTGTGTGCAAAATTTCATTCAAATCCCTTCAGCCGTTTTTGTTTAATTGAAACACAAACATACAAACTTTCGCATTTATAATATTAGTTGGGTAAATTGGTTGGGGTGGGTTCGTTGGTTGGTCGGGACTAGTCGAACTTATGTGTCTCGGCACTTTTCTGATGGGCGACACTTTTGATGTTGGCTCTTTCAGAAGTTACAGTTATTGGTATAGTGTGGCAGGCAGAGACAGTGAAAAACACTCCAGGAGTGCCGACAGAAGTGAAAACTTGAACAATTGTGCCCAACGCGCCTAAAGAAGTTTTCACTTCAATAACTGGCAGCCATGGGGACTGCCGACAGGCGTGAAAAACTGCGCGTAAATAGACTGGCAACACGTCGGTAGCATGTCGGTGACGCGAACCCATGAGTTTTGTGCGGCTAAAAAAGTTTTCACTTCCTAAATCTATAGTATGTTGAAGCTAATTTATTAGTATATAAAGAAAGAAAGACAATACGTTTATTTACGGTAAACATGACGCAAAAAACAGAGAAACACAACAAAAAAGAAAAACCTGGGGGAAAACATGCGTCACATCCACGCAAAACGGCCATCGCTCAGCTTAGTGCTGCGACCCTATGCGAGACAGAGCCTATCGCGGAATATAGAGAATATCGCATTTCTTGACAACTTTAGAAGTAAGCAAATCATTTTGACCAGCATTTTTAAAACCACGACAAGTATTTGAAGTTTTCGGCAATTATGACCCGAGACACGACTAGCTCTGTTAATAAAATATTATAATTAAAAAGAAACTAGAAAGACACGCTTTAGTCATTTTAATTTTCATTACCATGGGCATGCATAAAAAATAACTAGTACACCATCTTTGCGAGTCCGCCATATTAGATTTAAAATGACGTCACTAGCTAAGTGACGTCATCCAAAGAATCCAAACAAAACGTGTATACACAATTCCAGCTCAATCGAAAACCGGAAAGTGGGTCAATTTTAATTTCTAAGATTTTTTGTTAGTTTGTTACACAGGTAATAAAAGCGTGTTAAAAGGACAAAAAAGGCACAAACTTCCTGATAAAATACACCATCTTTACTAACCAAAGCTTCATTATACCCTCCATCCACAAGGTACGGCAGCTCATACCGTTATAATATCTTATTCTAGATCCCGCGGGACCCAACTATGCCTTAACGGTGTCCAGTGTCCTGCTGTAATATAAGACCGCTTTGTTTCAAGCTTGGTTTATGCTTCAAGGCTTCAAGATATTGTTATTTTATTTTGATATCGTTACGGTTGTTATTCACGAAGGTGAGGTAGATGTGTTGCATTATGAACTCACTCAAAAAGTGCGATCAGACTGCTTGAAAAGTAACTTTTTAGGGTTCCGTACCCAAAAAGGTAAAACGGGACCACATTACTAAGACTCCGCTGTCCGTCCGTCTGTCACCAGACTATACCTCATGAACCATGATAGTTAGATAGTTGAAATTTTCACAGATGATGTATTTCTGTTGCCGCTATAACAACAAATACTAAAAAGCAGAATGGAATAAATATTTAAGGGGGCTCCCATACAACGTGATTTTTTTGCCTTTTTTATAGACAATATTACGGAACCTTTCGTGCGCGAGTCCGACTCGCACTTGACTCTTCAGGTTTTTTGAAAATTCCATTTTTTTTATTTTCTAACATTTAAGTGAGTTATATTTTTAAAATTGCCTATACGAGCATGCCACAAAAAATCAATCACAATACCTTTTTTTTTCAAAATTTGTATCTTAGGTCACTTCGGCTGTCGAGACCAATCGAATGATACCCCACATGTTAAAATACATCTACCTCTTTAAGCTATAGGGCGTATCAAAAAAATAGACACAATTAGACATATTATATGTAGGTACATACATTATATTATACAGTACAACTATTTTCTTAATGTCTCTCGACAATTATCACATTTCCGAATACAAATGAATGCTATTTTCCATATCCATCAATTATTTGATTTATCGTGTATAATATAAAATACATATTTGAATTCAGAACTAAATACTTAGTTCACACGGCAATCAAAACAAAACAACGTTATAGTACTTAGTTCTGAATTCAAATTATTATACACGATAAATCTAATAATTAATGGACATGGAAATCAGCATTCGTTTGTATTCGGAAACGCGATGATTGCCGAGGGACATTGAGAAAATAGTTGTGCTGTACATACATACTCACGAAAAACATTACCCTCCTTCTAGGGCAATCGGTAAAATTCAGTAGGTTACCCTCATCTGCCAAGCCTTTTCCGAACTGTTGGGGTCAGCTTCCAGTCTAACCGAATACAGCTAAATACCAGTATATTATTACATGAAGCGACTGTCTACCTAACCTATTCACCCCAGTCACTGAGTATCCTTTTCAACCCATTTTGGATAGTTTAGTTTTCAGACTTTAAGGTTTGGCATATATTTATTATTTTAACTTTAACAGACTCGCGCTTAACTACTATCTCACTTGTTGGTAAGCGATGATGTGGTCGAAGATGGAGCACACTTGCCTAGAAGTAACCTATTCACTCTTGACTTTAAGACCCCCGTGGTCGTAGCTATCATAAAACACAGACTCCAGCAGGGAATTCTCCTTCTTAGCTGTACGCACAATGAACGTATTCTCAAAACGTTTTGAGCGTGTGGGTGGGATGTCCATCTTATACCGGTAGTGCATCGCCGAACATCTAGTGGCCCGATGATGGAATGGGCTTGACGGAATTAAACAATGCAATTTCAACGCACACTCCCCGAAATGCAACCGATAGAAAAATCAACCAACTGGCAACTCGGCGTGCGTCGATGCTTCGTAGCACTTCCAGAGATTATCTCCTACAGACAACCAATTCGATTTCTCTTCAATTAGTTTAGATAAAGGTTTTTCGGTATCAAAATAAAAGATAAACGCATTCTTTTATCCCCTCAGTAACCGCAGAGGTTTAACTACACACCAGCGAACCGTTAATTAGTGAGAACAATGGCGTATCGTAACAGTTCCGGGGAAGCAGTCTGAAGATAATGAATGAAAAGTTATTTATTTAAGCTTTTGTTCAAAGTAGTGGGGAAAAATGTTGTCAAATAATATAATTGTATCTGAATCTTACTAAGTTAATCGTAAATTTAGATCAAAGTTTGGGTCTATCGAAAATAATACCAATATGGACGTCACGTACGTCTAACTAGCTACTTCACCTACAAATTATAAAGAAAGAAAAGAAAAGTGACTTTGATTAATGCGAAAATAACTCTGTCTGTATAGTTGTTACCTTTTCACTTCTTATCGGATGAACAGTAAAGGATGACACTTAGCACACGGGTAGACCATGTACTAGATTAGGACATAGGATACCTTTGTATTAACCCGCGACGCAAAATGAGGGGGTATACGTTTGTTCGCTATGTGTGTGTATCAGTGTATCTGTCTGTGGTATCATAGCTCTTAAACGGGTGAACCGATTTGAATACGGTTTTTTTATTTGAAAGCAGGTTTCCTAGCGATGGTTCTTAGACATGTTTTATCAAAAAAACTTTTATAAAAAAAATAGAACTGACTTCCAAAAAAGTGCAAAATAACTTTAATTTCGGAAGTCGGTGTCAAAAAACGAAGACACAAAAAAACTTTTTTACAAAAAAAACAACCGATTTCCAAAAAAAATAACTTTAATTTCGGAAGTCGGTGTTTGTATTTTACTTCTTCGTTATTTGATACCAACTTCCGAAATTAAAGTTATTTTTTTTAATTTTTAGTGTATTTTTTTTTTGGAAGTCGGTTGTTTTTTTTTAAAAAAGTTTTTTATTTTTCACTTTTTAGTTGTTATACCCCAGAACTAAAAACCTCAATAACATCGAACGTGGCATTTAAACATTTGGAGAACACCAAAACGTCATCGAGGCATACGTATTTTTCGTTTTTGTTCAATTTCTCAAAAAGCGGTTCAGAGGTGGTCCCATAGAAATTTCCATAAAATTTCTATGGGACCACCTCTGATGTATGACCTACCAAACAAAAAAAGAATCATCAAAATCTATTCACAAGTGGCAGAGAAATCGCGTAACATTCATACAAAAAAAAAACATGTAAAGAAAATTATTTCTTCCACCGGCTAGCGTCAGAGATACTTTTGGCCTGAGACCCTGTTACCTATCTTCGGGTTTTGTACATGAGGTATGCATGCAGTAAATAAGAGTCCTTAGATTTGGTCTTCACATATATCACGTTTATTTTCAAACTGCACCACACTAGATAGCACTCCGTCTACAGAAAATTGTATGTTTGACTTACAATTTATGTTGAAACACTTTTACCCATCTTTTGAAGATTATAGGTCCAGTTCAGAGGTCCTCAAACGGCATCTACGCCGTGGTCATCTAATCTTGGGCAATTCTGGACACGTGGGTGCTTATGTTCAGAAACCGTTTTATGATCCGACCATTTTATATAGTTTTGTCCTTAGTAATTAATTAAATCTAACGTAGGAACCCTGCCAACAAATAGAAAGATTTGATGAGACTCCTGAATGCCACGCGCTTAAGACTTAGCATCAGCACAGAAAAAAACCCAAAAAGGATACTCACAGCGTCCAACATCCGAATGCTTAATGCATTTGAACTTAACTCTGGTTCCAGCTACCTTTCGAGACATCATAGGTGCTTTTTAAGAACTTATCCAATAAATAAAGTTTAACGTGGCAGACTCGCTCCAGATCAACTTGGAAAAAGCTACGTCAAACGACAATCTGTCATCTGTCAACTCGCAAAACAACGCTTCATTCCACGAAACTAAATTTATTCTATTTTTAGGTGTTACAATACACCTTACCCCGGTTAAAAAAATTTTTTTTACTCAAAAAAAAATTTTTTTTTTTAAAGACTACAATGCCATGTACATTTAGAATCTCACCAAAACCCTCGGCAGAAGCTGAGGCATCTCGAACCAAATCCGAATCAAGATTCCCCTCAGACACAAAGATTAAATTACTACTATATAAGTAAGTACCAATTCAATTTAAGTTTTCAATTAAGTATTAAGTACCAAATAAAAATCAAGAAACAGGATGAGAAGGTATGCATAACCCCCAATACTCCTTAACAAAAGTCTGTATGTAGGTATGCACACATTTAAATAAAGTTTTAAGTTTAATGTATCACACAATTACTTATTTTAAATCTAAGTATTTGTGATATACAATTACTAATAAGTTTAGTATAATTAAATAATCAATACTCCTTAACACAGAGTATTGTTATTCCAAAGGATCTATAAATTTTATATCTAAATAACTATGATACTAGATGTATCAAGTATTCACAAGTAATTATTTCAAAACTAATAAAAAATAAATATTTAGTTTTGACAACATTAATCTCTTATTCAAGTAATTGAGATTCAATGAGTAAGTATTAAGTTTTATTTTATTACCCTCAATCTCCTATCCTAGTAAGTAACAGTAATACCATAACAACAAGTTCCTAAAGAAAGTAATATCACATCACAAATCTAAGTGATTGTGATTTATCAATGTATTGAGTTTAACTTTGTAGTTAAGTAATTTACAAAAGTCATATTCTATATATTTGAAATTCAAAAGCATTAAGGATAATTTAATTAAACAGGATTATCAGAAACTGCTCAATCAAATTTCATAAGTATTGGCTTGGGAGCAATTCAAGCATGAACCCCAAGCCAAAAACTAAAAGTGAATCGAGGACTATTTGCCCATCTAAACGAATTTGGGTATGCAATACCAGACACACTTACCGTGTATCTTTTAATGGACAGACTTACGAGCATCCTAGCCAACCGTTAACAAAATAAACGAATTGGGGTTCAACTATCCATCTAAACAAATTCGGATATTCAATATACCAGATACATTTATCATGTATCTTTTAGTGAACAAATCTTAAGATGTCCTATAATCAATTCCAAAAGTTAATTATAAATATAATAAATAAAAGTTAAATTTAGTTATCTAAGAGTGAATTGAGGACCATTTGCCCACCTGAACAAATTTGGGTATTCTATATACCAGACACACTTATCGTGTATCTTTTAATGGACAGACTTACGAGCATCCTAGCCAATTGTTAATAAAATAAACGAATTGGGGTTCAACTGTCCATCTAAACAAATTTGGATATTCAATATACCAGATACATTTATCATGTATCTTTCAGTGAACAAACCATAAGATGTCCTATAACCAATTCAATATGTGAATTAAACATATAATTCCATAAGTGAATCCATTTAAAAGGATTCAATGAATAAAAGTTAAATTGAGTTTTATTTAATTAAGTTGGGCGCCTGTGGGATCATCAATAAATAAATTTGAGTAAATATCCCACAATTATAAAAGTTGGTATCACTAGTTACTAAGAGAATTGAGAGGTTTATATACTAATAAAGTAATTAAGTAGAGTGAGTTTAAAGTTTTAATAACTCCGGTGAAGTATTATAGTCATCCGAGAAATTCTCATTAAATATTGAGACCAAGTTAAAATTCGTTTGACTATTTCACTATCAATCCACAGTCAACTATCCAAGTAAACGGTACAAGTCAGAAATTGGTCAGCAATTGGTTCCGAACACAAGCGTACCTCATCAGCCACCGTAGGTGCCAGATAGTCCTCTTACTTGAAACTGCCACACAGACCCAGATACCGCTTGCTGATCTCATCCCAGGATACATTTGGATTGACTGAAACATTAAAATAATTCAATTCATGTACTAATTCCTACCTAAGAAGGTAATCAATCCACAATTTATACACCCTGAACAAAAGAAATCTATCTTAAGTTTCTATTCTTAAGTTAAATTAACAAGTTAATATTATATAAGTCAATAAACAAGTTAATATTACATAATAGTAAGTGTAAAAAAAAATTACCATAAGTTGAAACAATAGTGATCAATACAAATTATAGTTTAAGTTTCACTAAGTGAACATAAGAAGCTAATATTAGACACTCATAGGTGCATCTAATATAAATGAGTTGTTACAATCATAAATTCAAGAATACATATCAAGGGATGAGGCTCAACAGACCATGTGCTGATAACCTCAAATTAAGTACCTTCACAATAATATTAGGTATTGAACAACTCCAATAATTAAGTTAATCACTATTTTAAGTTTAACCCTTAATTAATAAGGCATAAGACAGGCAACCTAAAATTTTGCCATGTGCTTATCAAATCAGTGAAAAAATTGTCACAGCAATTTAGTTAACATTTAACATGTTTACAAATTAAGTTAAACACTACTTAAGTTTTAACTAATAAACAAAGGCTTAAAATTGGAAACTATAATATAAATTTTCAACAATGTGCCTTTTAACCAGAATAGTGTCAAAATGTTTGACCTTAAAGACAATAAGTAAATAAGAATTAGCTAATAAGCTTAACCATAACTCTAGATAAATTACCTCAAACAAACCTCATGCATCACGTTGGGCATACATTGTAAAGAAAATTATTTCTTCCACCGGCTAGCGTCAGAGATACTTTTGGCCTGAGACCCTGTTACCTATCTTCGGGTTTTGTACATGAGGTATGCATGCAGTAAATAAGAGTCCTTAGATTTGGTCTTCACATATATCACGTTTATTTTCAAACTGCACCACACTAGATAGCACTCCGTCTACAGAAAATTGTATGTTTGACTTACAATTTATGTTGAAACACTTTTACCCATCTTTTGAAGATTATAGGTCCAGTTCAGAGGTCCTCAAACGGCATCTACGCCGTGGTCATCTAATCTTGGGCAATTCTGGACACGTGGGTGCTTATGTTCAGAAACCGTTTTATGATCCGACCATTTTATATAGTTTTGTCCTTAGTAATTAATTAAATCTAACGTAGGAACCCTGCCAACAAATAGAAAGATTTGATGAGACTCCTGAATGCCACGCGCTTAAGACTTAGCATCAGCACAGAAAAAAACCCAAAAAGGATACTCACAGCGTCCAACATCCGAATGCTTAATGCATTTGAACTTAACTCTGGTTCCAGCTACCTTTCGAGACATCATAGGTGCTTTTTAAGAACTTATCCAATAAATAAAGTTTAACGTGGCAGACTCGCTCCAGATCAACTTGGAAAAAGCTACGTCAAACGACAATCTGTCATCTGTCAACTCGCAAAACAACGCTTCATTCCACGAAACTAAATTTATTCTATTTTTAGGTGTTACAAACAGACGAATTGAGAACCTCCTCCTATTAATAACGTAACTTAATCAAATTACAACTTAACACATTCACGAACGTTGATTTCAGAATGACAAATACACGTCAATCCCTTATTCTGCCAATACTCAGAAACCCAATTTTGGTAAAACTATGTGGTCAAAGGCAATAACCGTAGTAATTTTATGAATAAACCCGAATCACTTTGTTAGTTCCATGGGTAGTTAGCTGGTTGTTAAAATGTACCAGTGACCGCAAGTTATATAAGTCGTCAAAATGGCTTTGTTTTCAGGATTATTAGACTTCATTACCTATCTGACTCTGACTTGTAGGTTAGTTTAACTGTTTGGTACTAAACTTGTTCTACCACTTACTTATTACCATGCCCTTGTTAGGAAACAATGTGGGTCGCTGCTGATTTGTCTTAGATCCAGCAGCTGCTGAGCCACTGGATACGCTTGCACGCTGCACGGTGTTTCCTCTCGCTTTCCTGCAAGGTTATTTCGTGAAATGGGACAGAAGTGTGTAACACGAAACCGGGGAGGAGTGTGCTATTTGATTTGGCCAATGAATGCGCGCGGTGGTAGAGTTGGCCGTCAGATGGTAGAGCACGCGCGCAATGTGTGCGTTTAATTGTAAATTGTCTTTTGTTGGCGTTCATTTAAGTTAGTCCCAGTGTTAGTGATAACAGACTAACGTCTTTTACTGAAACTGAACAGAAAAAACTTATGAGAGACAGATAAAGAGATTTTGTAAGCGTTTCACTTGTTCCGAGTTTTGACACAGAAACCAAAAAGTATGCTTACTTTTGAAGCCACTTTTTCAAAGTAAAACGTCATAGCCGCTTGTAGTTCGTACCAAATCTAGTTGTACTTTACTCTGAACACTATATTTCATTCTGTGTCCTGAGGGAGTTTTTGGCGGAGAAAAAATTGTGCTGTATTCACTATGTAAGTCGAAAGAGATTGGGTTGAGAGGAAGTTAATTATTATTCTGACTGTTATGGTTTTATGATATACAGAGTATAAGATGGGCCCGTGGCTTTGCATGTTTTTCCTTCGGCGTCTTAATACTTACTATAGAGAGTATTGCAGAGTTATTTTTTTATTATTTTATCCGTACAAGTGTCTACAAAAATAATAGGTTAAATTGTTTTTATTTTTTGTTTTTGGAGGTTTAATCTGATTTCTTGTAAGAATAGTTTCAACCTGAAGACCAAAATCCCTACCCAAATTTTTCAAACCAAGAAATTGAACGTCAAAATAAAATTGTTAGAATCTCAGGAATCGTAGCCCCATACATACCAAACACCAAAATTCAAAGTAAATAAAAGTGAGTAATCATAATAATATTCATCTCACAACCCACAGGGATTCTTCTTCAATCTAAAAGGTGACAAAAAGGATCCTATATATGATACCACAGAGTAACTAAAACGTTAGAAATAGCTTATATTTTATCTTCACACAGAAAAGATTTATTTTAAAATAGCGATTAGATTCACAGGATCTATTGTTGCCAGGATTGCGGGTTTGTTTGAAAGAGCGACCGCGGCTCTGTCACCAGGCAACTGAAGGAACAAGGGTGGGTTTTAGTCAGTAACAGTCTGCCACTCCCTCTCGCTCCGATCAGAGCAGAAGAAGTCATTTCATGAATTCCCAACCTCAAAAAAAAATAAGGATACACTGTTGGATTTAAAACTCAATCTAACATTTGGCTTATTCCTGAATATTTACTATTAACGTTACGTCACACCTTTATCACTCGTAGGGCTAGGCACTTAATGTGTACAATTAGCTTTGATCTCTGCCTAGCCCTGCGCAAAATAGGGGTTTCCACATTTCACCCAGTTCAAGGCCCATGTATTAAGAGACGAGCGTATTGCTATCACATGTCACAAATCCAGAACGTAGGTTGCTACTGAGAAATTCCAGTTGGAAAATCCAACCTCGCCCGGACCCGGGAATGAAATTGAGAACCTCAAGCTCAGTAGTGGACTAGTTTGAACCAAGGATCTCTAATCAGAAGCTGTCACAGCTATTGATTCTACACCAACCATTCAATTAACATACAATTTCTCTTCTAGGACTGATAAATAAAAAACGGCCAAGTGAGAGTGTGACTCGTGCATGAAGGTTTCCGTACCATCGTACAAGTGGTCATTATTAAGATAAAGCAGAAAAAGCCAAAAATAAAACGTTTATAGTAGGGGAGCCCCCTTTAATTTTTTATTATTTGTTGTTATAGCAGCAACAAAAAAATACACATTCTACGAGAATTTCAACTGTCTACTTATTACGGATCAGATACAGCCTGCTGAAAGACGGACGGACGGATGGCTGGACGAACGGACGGACAACGGAGGCTTAGTAATAGGGTCCCTAAACACCAAAAGACAGACAACAGCCCTCTCTATCCGTCAATCACTCTATGTTAACCCAAAGTCGTCCCTCAGAACCTTATCGTTACCCCTTACCCTTTACCCTGTTACCCTGTAAAGACGTGTTTCAGGGAAATAATATCTCATGGAATCCTTCAGGGGATTCCTACTACGAATATAAAGTAGCTTCCGTCCTGTTTCGTCATATTTGCCTCCCAATATTGGATTTTTAAAAGATTCCTTTTATTTTCTGGGTAGAGGTGGGCCGAAGGGAGAGGGTTATAATGTTAGGAGTAATGTAAACAATGTTGAATTTTATTGTAAATATCAAAAGACGTTTTTTGGCATATAGCAGTGGATTTATATTGAACAAATACCAATAATCTAGTTCGATGAATAAAAGCTATGCTAACTTCATGTTTAGTATAGTTTTTGATCAGCATTAGAAACAGGATCGATGGCTTCAAAATTTTTTTGGTTTAAAACGTCCATTTTCTTGCTAACTGTAATTTTTTACTTAAATCTGTGAATGTTATCAAAATTTTACAAAAAATTATGGATAAATTTCGTGAATCTTTCAGCGGGGCAGTAAGGGGAACTACCATAAGGTAGAAACCTGGCGCTTCACAACCTGATACTAAAAATAATTGCAAAAAAACGTAAGAAAAATTTAATTTCGCGGGCTACCCTGGCGCTTCCACCTTAAGGTAGTTCCCCTTACTGGTCCGCTGAAAGAGTCCATCCTGTATAGACTAACATGATTTAGTATCTTTTTTAATTCGAAAATCCAACTCAAAACCTCCACAACCAATAGATAGATACAATATTATCACCAGATTTTGATGTAAGTCTAGCTAACGTGATAATGATCTCGACTTATTTGATATTCACATCAATTTGTATCATGTGTCAGATACTATAAATCGTAGCGTGCATTCTGACGGTTCTATGAAAAGGTTATCCATCCATCACTTTCTGTACCTACATTATCAAAACCTGTCTAGTGGATTGCATCATGAAGTATTGTTCAACTAAAAATAGCAGTTTATCCAGACCGTAGGTAGTTTACTCTATATATAAAATTCAAAGTGCTGACTGACTGACTGACATATCAACGCACAGCCTAAACCGCTGGTTCTATAGACATGAAATTTGAAGGGTGTGCTCTTTGTGAAGAGTAGGTATCTACTAAAAAAGGGTTTTTCGAAATTCATGCCGTGGATGGAGGATGGTAGGGGGACGGGGGCAGTACTAATTCCACGCGAGCGAAGCCGTTGGTAGAAGCTAGTCTATTCTAATATTATAAAGGGGTAAGTTTATATGTTGGGGTAATCGCCGGAACTAATGACCCAATTCTAATTTTGTTTCACTGGTAGAAAGCTACATTATTTGTGGGTGCTAGGCTAAAATTATATTTATATCATGCATATTGGCTGACTTAACACATTTTTTTCAGTCGCCAATAAAAACAGAAATCTCTTCCTTTACGACTTTTTTTTTGTCGTGGTGGGAAATCATCCAGTGACATCTCCCGCTCTGGGTGGAGAGGAGGGCGTGTCAGACTCTTACTGACTAAAACCCACCCCTGTTTCTACCCTGCCTGAGTGCTCAGTGGTGCGGTAACGCTGTTAAGAATTTATCCGCTACCCCTAGGCATGACTTGGTGGTTTAAAGTCAAAACTTTGTGACAAATTTCACAAATTGAAAATTAATAAAATTAATAGTGTATCGCAATCATAAAATTAAAAAAACAGTCTTTGACGGTTACTTGTGATTTGTTCTCTCTAAGACTCAGATTGGCACACTCAGCCGTTGATGGGTTACAGAAAAAAATCAGGATCATGATTGGAGCTTGTCTTACCTACCACTTCAATCCACTTGCTTCTGAATTGCTTAGTCCTGCCGATGTGATTACAAAGTTGAAGAGGAACCACGTGCTCTAAGTGGAGTGTGCGGCACCGGCCCTCGATTCCACGAGCTCGATTATCACACAACTCATTTGTTTAAAGTCTGGCGATCAATTGGAAAAATGAACAAAAATAAAATGATTGGGATTGAGATACAACGCAATTTTTTTTTTAATAACCATAAAGAAATGCCAATCAACCCATTACTCTCGTCTTTCTCCCATAATTACCAAGCTGTCTCCATCACAGCGATGGATACCGTCAGCATACTGTCAATACATCATCTCACCTGAGTATTACTGTTATATTGGCATTGTGTCATCATACCTGGACAATACCGAAATATTATCATTACCTCATCATCTCGGTAACACCACGCTATTTTCATTACCTCATCTAGGCAATATCGCGCTATTGTCATTACGTTATCATCAGGATAATATTGTAACAATGCCGCGATATTACAGACACAGCGGCTATTTTTTTGCGCGGTATTAAAGTTTCAAGTAGGAGTTCCATCTGTTAGTGAAAAGAGATGAGCGTTGATGAAAAAAATATTCTTCTGGAAAGCAATATCAGCCAATGACTGTGCTACTTCAGGGTAAAGGCTCCTTTCATACAAAGAGGTTATGAGCAAAATCACCAAGCTTGCTTTCTATGTCTTCGATATTCTGTATAAGTAAATATCTGCCTTGCCTTTTCCCAACTATCTTGGGGTCGGCTTCCAGTCTAACAATTATAGTCTTACAGTTATAGTATTTTACATGGAGCGACTGCCTGTCTGACCTCCACAACCCAGTTACTGGGTAATACGATACCCTTTGGTAACACTTTCGGGCTTCTGACGACCCATAACGACTGTCAAAGATCCACGATTGACAGCCGGGACCAACGGCTTAACGTACTTTTCGAGGCACGGAGGAGTCTCGGTATATAAAGATTATCACCCATCCATGGACTAACCCCGGCAAGCGTAGCTTATCCTGACGGATCGACCCATGCGGCTGTTATTAGGTAGCGTTACAAAAAATTGGCTGTTTGCAAATAACAAGAAAACTAAACCTCCAAATCTGTCGGCAAATATTGGCGATATAGCCATAGTCCACTGGCCAACATAATACGAGTATGTCTAGAGAAATAACTGTTTATGTCTCTTTATAATTGTATTGTTCCCCAAATGTACGCGTAGCATATATACGCGTAGCATATAAAGCAAACATTAGACACTTTTAAAATTACAAAAGGACTAAGTATTTTTTTAAACAAAATCATTTTAATAAATGATAGTTGCCAACATAATGTGTTGACGAACACTTTCTTTGCAAAACACACTTTTCGCCTCTAATTCTTCGTTTCTATTCGTTTCTCGTTCGGAATCTGCTGTGATGCGCTCTCAGGCTCACAGTCAGTACTTAGCGCTAAATCCCCTAGGCTCCGTTTAAAGTCTACCTTTTTAAATTGGTTTAAAACTCACAACAGCTCACTGAAGGTAGCCGTGAGCTAAAGGTTACATTTGTAGGATTATTTTTTGCTAGGTTTTAGTCTATGTGAAATATGGGTCAAGTATTAAAACAGTATGTTTTTGAGATACTTGGACAGATAATTCATTTGAAATTATTGTATTCCTTATTCCTGAGATCGGTAGAACATGTTGTCTTCTTCTTGCATACCTCTCTATTACACGAAATCTCAATAGTCCTCTTGCTAGCCACAATTATCATCTATCCATCGTTTTTCGGGTTCTGAACGTCCGAATAAAAAATAGAACCCTTATAGGATCACTCGTGTGTCTGTCCATCTGTCTTTCTGTCTGTTTGTCTGTCTGTCACAGTCAATTTGCTCCGAATCTGCTGGACCGTTTGTTTATATTACGTGTAAGCTGGAAAAAATTAAAAAGTTTTTCAACCTGTACGGTGTGACATATCAAATGAAAGAGAAGGCGAAGGCCATATGGCGACGACGGTTTCAATTTTTTTCTCATAATTTTAAAATTAATTAAGTTTTAAAGGTATTTGAAAAAACAGATGAAAATTGACCATTCCTTAGACCATCCCCCTGATATCCATGTATTTAAAAAAAATCCCTTTGCGCGTGAGTCCGACTCGCACTTTGCCAGTTTTTTTTCCCCTTCTCGTATAGCCATCTACATTCCTGTAGATCCGTGACAACGCTTATTAAAAACTTGAACTTTAGCTAGTAGTTACCTAAACTAAACATTCACGAACCTACGCACAGTTTTTATTTAAGATCAGTAAGTAAAAGTCAAAAGGTCGCAGAAAAACTAACTGAAGTTATGTAATCTTTGGGTAGTTTTCCAAATTAAGTTATAATCCTTCATAGTTGTTCAAGAATGTCGGTCTTCTGAACTTTTGGGGCTCGTTGGTCGACCTTTGTTTAATGTTAGTATTCATGAGGTATCTTAGGTGTTATAGTTTCAAAACTAAACTTTGAGTTTTTGTTGTAATAAACTTAA